>OX380336.1:39734808-40145383 GCA_947425015.1 Pterostichus niger | reverse complement strand
TTTCTGGCTATACCGTGAACTTTATAGAAAAATTGTTATTAAAGGATATACTCCTTAATTTATTCTCTTCCTAAGTTACTTAAAGTAATTTTTGATTAGACGCAAAATTAGATTATTTTTTTTAAACAAAATATATTTTCGTGATTTCTGGCTATACCGTGAACTTTATAGAAAAATTGTTATTAAAGGATATACTCCTTAATTTATTCTCTTCCTAAGTTACTTGAAGTAATTTTTGATTAGACGCAAAATTAGATTATTTTTTTTAAACAAAATATATTTTCGTGATTTCTGGCTATACCGTGAACTTTATAGAAAAATTGTTATTAAAAGATATACTCCTTAATTTATTCTCTTCCTAAGTTACTTGAAGTAATTTTTGATTAGACGCAAAATTAGATTATTTTTTTTAAACAAAATATATTTTCGTGATTTCTGGCTATACCGTGAACTTTATAGAAAAAATGTTATTAAAGGATATACTCCTTAATTTATTCTCTTCCTAAGTTACTTGAAGTAATTTTTGAGTAGACGCAAAATTAGTTTTTTTTTTTAAACAAAATATATTTTCGTGATTTCTGGCTATACCGTGACCTTTATAGAAAAATTGTTATTAAAGGATATACTCCTTAATTTATTCTCTTCCTAAGTTACTTGAAGTAATTTTTGATTAGACGCAAAATCAGTTTTTTTTTTTATACAAAATATATTTTCGTGATTTCTGGCTATACCGTAAACTTTATAGAAAAATTGTTATTAAAGGATATACTCCTTAATTTATTCTCTTCCTAAGTTACTTGAAGTAATTTTTGATTAGACGCAAAATTAGATTATTTTTTTTAAACAAAATATATTTTCGTGATTTCTGGCTATACCGTGAACTTTATAGAAAAATTGTTATTAAAGGATATACTCCTTAATTTATTCTCTTCTTAAGTTACTTGAAGTAATTTTTGATTAGACGCAAAATTAGATTATTTTTTTTAAACAAAATATATTTTCGTGATTTCTGGCTATACCGTGAACTTTATAGAAAAATTGTTATTAAAGGATATACTCCTTAATTTATTCTCTTCCTAAGTTACTTGAAGTAATTTTTGATTAGACGCAAAATTAGTTTGTTTTTTTTAAACAAAATATATTTTCGTGATTTCTGGCTATACCGTGAACTTTATAGAAAAATTGTTATTAAAGGATATACTCCTTAATTTATTCTCTTCCTAAGTTACTTGAAGTAATTTTTGATTAGACGCAAAATTAGATTATTTTTTTTAAACAAAATATATTTTCGTGATTTCTGGCTATACCGTGAACTTTATAGAAAAATTGTTATTAAAGGATATACTCTTTAATTTATTCTCTTCCTAAGTTACTTGAAGTAATTTTTGATTAGACGCAAAATTAGATTATTTTTTTAAACAAAATATATTTTCGTGATTTCTGGCTATACCGTGAACTTTATAGAAAAATTGTTATTAAAGGATATACTCCTTAATTTATTCTCTTCCTAAGTTACTTGAAGTAATTTTTGATTAGACGCAAAATTAGTTTTTTTTTTTAAACAAAATATATTTTCGTAATTTCTGGCTATACCGTGAACTTTATAGAAAAATTGTTATTAAAGGATATACTCCTTAATTTATTCTCTTCCTAAGTTACTTGAAGTAATTTTTAATTAGACGCAAAATTAGTTTTTTTTTTTAAACAAAATATATTTTCGTGATTTCTGGCTATACCGTGAACTTTATAGAAAAATTGTTATTAAAGGATATACTCCTTAATTTATTCTCTTCCTAAGTTAATTGAAGTAATTTTTGATTAGACGCAAAATTAGATTATTTTTTTTAAACAAAATATATTTTCGTGATTTCTGGCTATACCGTGAACTTTATAGAAAAATTGTTATTAAAGGATATACTCCTTAATTTATTCTCTTCCTAAGTTACTTGAAATAATTTTTGATTAGACGCAAAATTAGATTATTTTTTTTAAACAAAATATATTTTCGTGATTTCTGGCTATACCGTGAACTTTATAGAAAAATTGTTATTAAAGGATATACTCCTTAATTTATTCTCTTCCTAAGTTACTTGAAGTAATTTTTGATTAGACGCAAAATTAGATTATTTTTTTTAAACAAAATATATTTTCGTGATTTCTGGCTATACCGTGAACTTTATAAAAAAATTGTTATTGAAGGATATACTCCTTAATTTATTCTCTTCCTAAGTTACTTGAAGTAATTTTTGATTAGACGCAAAATTAGATTATTTTTTTTAAACAAAATATATTTTCGTGATTTCTGGCTATACCGTGAACTTTATAGAAAAATTGTTATTAAAGGATATACTCCTTAATTTATTCTCTTCCTAAGTTACTTGAAGTAATTTTTGATTAGACGCAAAATTAGATTATTTTTTTTAAACAAATTATATTTTCGTGATTTCTGGCTATACCGTGAACTTTATAGAAAAATTGTTATTAAAGGATATACTCCTTAATTTATTCTCTTCCTAAGTTACTTGAAGTAATTTTTGATTAGACGCAAAATTAGATTATTTTTTTTAAACAAAATATATTTTCGTGATTTCTGGCTATACCGTGAACTTTATAGAAAAATTGTTATTAAAGGATATACTCCTTAATTTATTCTCTTCCTAAGAGACTTGAAGTAATTTTTGATTAGACGCAAAATTAGTTTTTTTTTTTAAACAAAATATATTTTCGTGATTTCTGGCTATACCGTGAACTTTATAGAAAAATTGTTATTAAAGGATATACTCCTTAATTTATTCTCTTCCTAAGTTACTTGAAGTAATTTTTGATTAGACGCAAAATTAGTTTTTTTTTTTTTAAACAAAATATATTATCGTGATTTCTGGCTATACCGTGAACTTTATAGAAAAATTGTTATTAAAGGATATACTCCTTAATTTATTCTCTTCCTAAGTTACTTGAAGTAATTTTTGATTAGACGCAAAATTAGATTATTTTTTTTAAACAAAATATATTTTCGTGATTTCTGGCTATACCGTGAACTTTATAGAAAAATTGTTATTAAAGGATATACTCCTTAATTTATTCTCTTCCTAAGTTACTTGAAATAATTTTTGATTAGACGCAAAATTAGATTATTTTTTTTAAACAAAATATATTTTCGTGATTTCTGGCTATACCGTGAACTTTATAGAAAAATTGTTATTAAAGGATATACTCCTTAATTTATTCTCTTCCTAAGTTACTTGAAGTAATTTTTGATTAGACGCAAAATTAGTTTTTTTTTTTTTAAACAAAATATATTATCGTGATTTCTGGCTATACCGTGAACTTTATAGAAAAATTGTTATTAAAGGATATACTCCTTAATTTATTCTCTTCCTAAGTTACTTGAAGTAATTTTTGATTAGACGCAAAATTAGATTATTTTTTTTAAACAAAATATATTTTCGTGATTTCTGGCTATACCGTGAACTTTATAGAAAAATTGTTATTAAAAGATATACTCCTTAATTTATTCTCTTCCTAAGTTACTTGAAGTAATTTTTGATTAGACGCAAAATTAGATTATTTTTTTTAAACAAAATATATTTTCGTGATTTCTGGCTATACCGTGAACTTTATAGAAAAATTGTTATTAAAGGATATACTCCTTAATTTATTCTCTTCCTAAGTTACTTGAAGTAATTTTTGAGTAGACGCAAAATTAGTTTTTTTTTTTTAAACAAAATATATTTTCGTGATTTCTGGCTACACCGTGACCTTTATAGAAAAATTGTTATTAAAGGATATACTCCTTAATTTATTCTTTTCCTAAGTTACTTGAAGTAATTTTTGATTAGACGCAAAATCAGTTTTTTTTTTTATACAAAATATATTTTCGTGATTTCTGGCTATACCGTGAACTTTATAGAAAAATTGTTATTAAAGGATATACTCCTTAATTTATTCTCTTCCTAAGTTACTTGAAGTAATTTTTGATTAGACGCAAAATTAGATTATTTTTTTTAAACAAAATATATTTTCGTGATTTCTGGCTATACCGTGAACTTTATAGAAAAATTGTTATTAAAGGATATACTCCTTAATTTATTCTCTTCTTAAGTTACTTGAAGTAATTTTTGATTAGACGCAAAATTAGATTATTTTTTTTAAACAAAATATATTTTCGTGATTTCTGGCTATACCGTGAACTTTATAGAAAAATTGTTATTAAAGGATATACTCCTTAATTTATTCTCTTCCTAAGTTACTTGAAGTAATTTTTGATTAGACGCAAAATTAGTTTGTTTTTTTTAAACAAAATATATTTTCGTGATTTCTGGCTATACCGTGAACTTTATAGAAAAATTGTTATTAAAGGATATACTCCTTAATTTATTCTCTTCCTAAGTTACTTGAAGTAATTTTTGATTAGACGCAAAATTAGTTTTTTTTTTTTTAAACAAAATATATTTTCGTGAATTCTGGCTATACCGTGAACTTTATAGAAAAATTGTTATTAAAGGATATACTCCTTAATTTATTCTCTTTCTAAGTTACTTGAAGTAATTTTTGATTAGACGCAAAATTAGTTTTTTTTTTTTAAACAAAATATATTTTCGTGATTTCTGGCTATACCGTGAACTTTATAGAAAAATTGTTATTAAAGGATATACTCCTTAATTTATTCTCTTCTTAAGTTACTTGAAGTAATTTTTGATTAGACGCAATATTAGTTTGTTTTTTTTAAACAAAATATATTTTCGTGATTTCTGGCTATACCGTGAACTTTATAGAAAAATTGTTATTAAAGGATATACTCCTTAATTTATTCTCTTCCTAAGTTACTTGAAGTAATTTTTGAGTAGACGCAAAATTAGTTTTTTTTTTTTAAACAAAATATATTTTCGTGATTTCTGGCTATACCGTGACCTTTATAGAAAAATTGTTATTAAAGGATATACTCCTTAATTTATTCTCTTCCTAAGTTACTTGAAGTAATTTTTGATTAGACGCAAAATCAGTTTTTTTTTTTATACAAAATATATTTTCGTGATTTCTGGCTATACCGTGAACTTTATAGAAAAATTGTTATTAAAGGATATACTCCTTAATTTATTCTCTTCCTAAGTTACTTGAAGTAATTTTTGATTAGACGCAAAATTAGATTATTTTTTTTAAACAAAATATATTTTCGTGATTTCTGGCTATACCGTGAACTTTATAGAAAAATTGTTATTAAAGGATATACTCCTTAATTTATTCTCTTCTTAAGTTACTTGAAGTAATTTTTGATTAGACGCAAAATTAGATTATTTTTTTTAAACAAAATATATTTTCGTGATTTCTGGCTATACCGTGAACTTTATAGAAAAATTGTTATTAAAGGATATACTCCTTAATTTATTCTCTTCCTAAGTTACTTGAAGTAATTTTTGATTAGACGCAAAATTAGTTTGTTTTTTTTAAACAAAATATATTTTCGTGATTTCTGGCTATACCGTGAACTTTATAGAAAAATTGTTATTAAAGGATATACTCCTTAATTTATTCTCTTCCTAAGTTACTTGAAGTAATTTTTGATTAGACGCAAAATTAGTTTTTTTTTTTTAAACAAAATATATTTTCGTGATTTCTGGCTATACCGTGAACTTTATAGAAAAATTGTTATTAAAGGATATACTCCCTAATTTATTCTCTTCTTAAGTTACTTGAAGTAATTTTTGATTAGACGCAAAATTAGATTATTTTTTTTAAACAAAATATATTTTCGTGATTTCTGGCTATACCGTGAACTTTATAGAAAAATTGTTATTAAAGGATATACTCCTTAATTTATTCTCTTCTTAAGTTACTTGAAGTAATTTTTGATTAGACGCAAAACTAGATTATTTTTTTTAAACAAAATATATTTTCGTGATTTCTGGCTATACCGTGAACTTCATAGAAAAATTGTTATTAAAGGATATACTCCTTAATTTATTCTCTTCTTAAGTTACTTGAAGTAATTTTTGATTAGACGCAAAATTAGATTATTTTTTTTAAACAAAATATATTTTCGTGATTTCTGGCTATACCGTGAACTTTATAGAAAAATTGTTATTAAAGGATATACTCCTTAATTTATTCTCTTCCTAAGTTACTTGAAGTAATTTTTGATTAGACGCAAAATTAGATTATTTTTTTTAAACAAAATATATTTTCGTGATTTCTGGCTATACCGTGAACTTTATAGAAAAATTGTTATTAAAGGATATACTCCTTAATTTATTCTCTTCCTAAGTTACTTGAAGTAATTTTTGATTAGACGTAAAATTAGATTATTTTTTTTAAACAAAATATATTTTCGTGATTTCTGGCTATACCGTGAACTTTATAGAAAAATTGTTATTAAAGGATATACTCCTTAATTTATTCTCTTCTTAAGTTACTTGAAGTAATTTTTGATTAGACGCAAAATTAGATTATTTTTTTTAAACAAAATATATTTTCGTGATTTCTGGCTATACCGTGAACTTTATAGAAAAATTGTTATTAAAGGATATACTCCTTAATTTATTCTCTTCCTAAGTTACTTGAAGTAATTTTTGATTAGACGCAAAATTAGTTTGTTTTTTTTAAACAAAATATATTTTCGTGATTTCTGGCTATACCGTGAACTTTATAGAAAAATTGTTATTAAAGGATATACTCCTTAATTTATTCTCTTCCTAAGTTACTTGAAGTAATTTTTGATTAGACGCAAAATTAGTTTTTTTTTTTTAAACAAAATATATTTTCGTGATTTCTGGCTATACCGTGAACTTTATAGAAAAATTGTTATTAAAGGATATACTCCTTAATTTATTCTCTTCCTAAGGTACTTGAAGTAATTTTTGATTAGACCCAAAATTAGTTTTTTTTTTTAAACAAAATATATTTTCGTGATTTCTGGCTATACCGTGAACTTTATAGAAAAATTGTTATTAAAGGATATACTCCTTAATTTATTCTCTTCTTAAGTTACTTGAAGTAATTTTTGATTAGACGCAAAATTAGATTATTTTTTTTAAACAAAATATATTTTCGTGATTTCTGGCTATACCGTGAACTTTATAGAAAAATTGTTATTAAAGGATATACTCCTTAATTTATTCTCTTCCTAAGTTACTTGAAGTAATTTTTGATTAGACGCAAAATTATATTATTTTTTTAAACAAAATATATTTTCGTGATTTCTGGCTATACCGTGAACTTTATAGAAAAATTGTTATTAAAGGATATACTCCTAAATTTATTCTCTTCCTAAGTTACTTGAAGTAATTTTTGATTAGACGCAAAATTAGTTTGTTTTTTTTAAACAAAATATATTTTCGTGATTTCTGGCTATACCGTGAACTTTATAGAAAAATTGTTATTAAAGGATATACTCCTTAATTTATTCTCTTCCTAAGTTACTTGAAGTAATTTTTGATTAGACGCAAAATTAGTTTTTTTTTTTTAAACAAAATATATTTTCGTGATTTCTGGCTATACCGTGAACTTTATAGAAAAATTGTTATTAAAAGATATACTCCTTAATTTATTCTCTTCCTAAGTTACTTGAAGTAATTTTTGATTAGACGCAAAAATAGTTTTTTTTTTTTAAACAAAATATATTTTCGTGATTTCTCTCTATACCGTGAACTTTATAGAAAAATTGTTATTAAAGGATATACTCCTTAATTTATTCTCTTGCTAAGTTACTTGAAGTAATTTTTGATTAGACGCAAAATTAGATTTTTTTTTTTACCTACATACAACAAAATATATTTTCGTGATTTCTGGCTATACCGTGAACTTTATAGAAAAATTGTTATTAAAGGATATACTCCTTAATTTATTCTCTTCCTAAGTTACTTGAAGTAATTTTTGATTAGACGCAAAATTACATTATTTTTTTTAAACAAAATATATTTTCGTGATTTCTGGCTATACCGTGAACTTTATAGAAAAATTGTTATTAAAGGATATACTCCTTAATTTATTCTCTTCCTAAGTTACTTGAAGTAATTTTTGATTAGACGCAAAATTAGATTATTTTTTTTAAACAAAATATATTTTCGTGATTTCTGGCTATACCGTGAACTTTATAGAAAAATTGTTATTAAAGGATATACTCCTTAATTTATTCTCTTCCTAAGTTACTTGAAGTAATTTTTGATTAGACGCAAAATTAGTTTTTTTTTTTTAAACAAAATATATTTTCGTGATTTCTGGCTATACCGTGAACTTTATAGAAAAATTGTTATTAAAGGATATACTCCTTAATTTATTCTCTTCTTAAGTTACTTGAAGTAATTTTTGATTAGACGCAAAACTAGATTTTTTTTTTTAAACAAAATATATTTTCGTGATTTCTGGCTATACCGTGAACTTTATAGAAAAATTGTTATTAAAGGATATACTCCTTAATTTATTCTCTTCCTAAGTTACTTGAAGTAATTTTTGATTAGACGCAAAATTAGTTTTTTTTTTTAAACAAAATATATTTTCGTGATTTCTGGCTATACCGTGAACTTTATAGAAAAATTGTTATTAAAGGATATACTCCTTAATTTATTCTCTTCTTAAGTTACTTGAAGTAATTTTTGATTAGACGCAAAATTATATTATTTTTTTAAACAAAATATATTTTCGTGATTTCTGGCTATACCGTGAACTTTATAGAAAAATTGTTATTAAAGGATATACTCCTAAATTTATTCTCTTCCTAAGTTACTTGAAATAATTTTTGATTAGACGCAAAATTAGTTTGTTTTTTTTAAACAAAATATATTTTCGTGATTTCTGGCTATACCGTGAACTTTATAGAAAAATTGTTATTAAAGGATATACTCCTTAATTTATTCTCTTCCTAAGTTACTTGAAGTAATTTTTGATTAGACGCAAAATTAGTTTTTTTTTTTTAAACAAAATATATTTTCGTTATTTCTGGCTATACCGTGAACTTTATAGAAAAATTGTTATTAAAAGATATACTCCTTAATTTATTCTCTTCCTAAGTTACTTGAAGTAATTTTTGATTAGACGCAAAATTAGTTTTTTTTTTTAAACAAAATATATTTCCGTGATTTCTGGCTATACCGTGAACTTTATAGAAAAATTGTTATTAAAGGATATACTCCTTAATTTATTCTCTTGCTAAGTTACTTGAAGTAATTTTTGATTAGACGCAAAATTAGATTTTTTTTTTTAAACAAAATATATTTTTGTGATTTCTGGCTATACCGTGAACTTTATAGAAAAATTGTTATTAAAGGATATACTCCTTAATTTATTCTCTTCCTAAGTTACTTGAAGTAATTTTTGATTAGACGCAAAATTACATTATTTTTTTTAAACAAAATATATTTTCGTGATTTCTGGCTATACCGTGAACTTTATAGAAAAATTGTTATTAAAGGATATACTCCTTAATTTATTCTCTTCCTAAGTTACTTGAAGTAATTTTTGATTAGACGCAAAATTAGATTATTTTTTTTAAACAAAATATATTTTCGTGATTTCTGGCTATACCGTGAACTTTATAGAAAAATTGTTATTAAAGGATATACTCCTTAATTTATTCTCTTCCTAAGTTACTTGAAGTAATTTTTGATTAGACGCAAAATTAGTTTTTTTTTTTTAAACAAAATATATTTTCGTGATTTCTGGCTATACCGTGAACTTTATAGAAAAATTGTTATTAAAGGATATACTCATTAATTTATTCTCTTCTTAAGTTACTTAAAGTAATTTTTGATTAGACGCAAAATTAGTTTTTTTTTTTTAAACAAAATATATTTTCCTGATTTCTGGCTATACCGTGAACTTTATAGAAAAATTGTTATTAAAGGATATACTCCTTAATTTATTCTCTTCCTAAGTTACTTGAAGTAATTTTTGATTAGACGCAAAATTAGATTATTTTTTTTAAACAAAATATATTTTCGTGATTTCTGGCTATACCGTGAACTTTATAGAAAAATTGTTTTTAAAGGATATACTCCTTAATTTATTCTCTTCCTAAGTTACTTGAAGTAATTTTTGATTAGACGCAAAATTAGATTATTTTTTTTTACCTTCATACATCAAAATATATTTTCGTGATTTCTGGCTATACCGTGAACTTTATAGAAAAATTGTTATTAAAGGATATACTCCTTAATTTATTCTCTTCCTAAGTTACTTGAAGTAATTTTTGATTAGACGCAAAATTAGATTATTTTTTTTAAACAAAATATATTTTCGTGATTTCTGGCTATACCGTGAACTTTATAGAAAAATTGTTATTAAAGGATATACTCCTTAATTTATTCTCTTCCTAAGTTACTTGAAGTAATTTTTGATTAGACGCAAAATTAGATTATTTTTTTTAAACAAAATATATTTTCGTGATTTCTGGCTATACCGTGAACTTTATAGAAAAATTGTTATTAAAGGATATACTCCTTAATTTATTCTCTTCCTAAGTTACTTGAAGTAATTTTTGATTAGACGCAAAATTAGATTATTTTTTTTTACCTTCATACATCAAAATATATTTTCGTGATTTCTGGCTATACCGTGAACTTTATAGAAAAATTGTTTTTAAAGGATATACTCCTTAATTTATTCTCTTCCTAAGTTACTTTAAATATTTTTTGATTAGACGCAAAATTAGATTATTTTTTTTTACCTTCATACATCAAAATATATTTTCGTGATTTCTGGCTATACCGTGAACTTTATAGAAAAATTGTTATTAAAGGATATACTCCTTAATTTAATCTCTTCCTAAGTTACTTGAAGTAATTTTTGATTAGATTAAATGTATATTTTATGAAACTCCCCTGAATTTTCATTAGTATAAAAGATAATTTATTTTAAGTGTGGTTTTTTGTATCTCTGAAATTAAGGGTTGTATAGAAAAAAGTTTCAATCAAAAGATGTAGAGAAAAATACAAGAAATAATTCTTATTTGAAAGATTTCTTTGTATAACGTCTAGTTTTGGCGTAAATCGCTAAATTATGAATGTGATTTTTAGTTCAGTTTTGTGCCACACGAAGTGGTGACGCCACTGAATTTACTATTGTGCGATTTTTGTTGTGTGATTTCAGTGGCGTCACCCCTTTATGTGTCGAAATTTTGAACTAACAATAACGTTAAAATATTAGCAATTTCCATCGAAACTAGACATTATTTGAAAAATTCTTTCAACTAAAACTAGTTTCTTCTTTTATTCTCTACAGCTTTTGGTTGAAACTTTTTTCCCTACGACCCTTAATTTCGGAGATATAAAAAACCACCCTTAAAGTGAATTATCTTTTATACTAATAAAAATTTAGGGGATTTTCATTAAATATACATTTAGCCTGAGATCCTAGAAGCTTAATAAAAAATTTCGGCGAAATCGAAGCTTTATTATTTGTATAAAATAATAAAAATTGAGATAACAATGTTATCTCCCTAATTCGATACCGTTGATTTAGAAAATTCTAGTTAAAAAATTATTTGGGCCTTAGTTTTTGGGTAAATTACTAATTAATGTCTTAAAAATTCTTATAGGGTGGATGTCAAACTAATATGAACCTTAAGTAAATATAATTTAAGATTTAATATTGGTATTTTCAAATTGAATACAAGGTATAGTCATTTTATATTTAAATTAAATATATATATATTGAGATAAATAAACATATTCACAACATTTCCTACATTTTTAAATATGTTATAAAATCAATAAATATCAATTATATATAAACAATTATAACTTAATCTAATGCTAAATATCCTCCAGAGTCCATATTTACAACAATTGACATAATAAAGTAAATAGTTATTAAAATATTAACAAAATAAAATATTCCAATCTGACAGCAAATCAGCCATTTTTAAATATGTTATAAAATGAATAAGTATCAATAAAATATAAATAATTATAACTTAAACTAATGCTAAATATCCCCAAGAGTTCATATTTGCAACAATTGATGCACTGAAGTAAACAGTAATTAAAATATTAACAAAATAAAATATTCCAATCTGACAGCAAATCAGCCATTTTTAAATATGTTATAAAATGAATAAATATCAATAAAATATAAAGAATTATAACTTAATCTAATGCTAAATATCCTCAAGAGTTCATATTTGCAACAATTGATGCAATAAAGTAAATAATAAATAAAATATTAACAAAATAAAATATTCCAATTTGGTAGCTTGTCAGCCATTTTTAAATATGTTATAAAACCAATAAATATCAATAAAATATAAATAATTATAACTTAATCTAATGCTAAATATCCCCAAGAGTTCATATTTGCAACAATTGATGCACTGAAGTAAACAGTAATTAAAATATTAACAAAATAAAATATTCCAATCGGCCACTTTTAAATATGTTATAAAACCATTAAATATCAATAAAATTTGATTAAAAATACCTTAATCTAATGCTAAATATCTTGTAGAGTTCGTATTTTTAACAATTGAAGCAATATGTCAAATAGTTTTGGAGATTTTAACATAATTAATGTGGTTATGGTAATATACAAACAAACGAACTTAAACTAAATTGTTGAACTTGAAGATAAAACATCAGGGGACGTGTCCAGATGTGAAGAAGACGCAGAAGAAGATTCCAAGCGCAGAGATGCGGCAGGAAAGCTGTCCGAGTTGATTTTGAAGCTTCCTAAATACCACACAGAGATATCTTGTACTAGAACCTAACTTGATACGAAAGTGAACCTTAAGTACATGTCACGTAAGAAGCAATATCGGATACAACACCGTAACCGGGCCTCAGATGAGGCAAACAGTTTTTAGTTATTATTTCAAAATCCAGACGTTATTTAATAAAATGTTTCAAATAAGAGTTGCTTATTTTTTCATTCTCTACATCTTTTGTTTGAACCTTTTTTCTGTACAACCCCTAACTTCGGAGTATTTAGCCCTAGAAGCTGCATGCAAAATTTCAGCGCGATCGGAAATAGTTTAAAAATTAGTCTAATTAATGACGATATATTCGATTTAGCTGTAATTTTGCATGCAGCTTCTAGGGCTAAATACTGAGTGCGGAGCCCATGGACGACCCCCAATTTTCAATTAGTACAAAAGTTATATCACATTAAAGGGGGTTGTTTGTATCTCCGAAGTTAAGGGTTGTACAGAAAAAAAGTTCAAACAAAACTTGTAGAGAATATTAATATAAGGTTATTTTATATGAAACTTTTTTCGATTCAACCCCTAAATAAAGAAATATTTACTAATTAATACATCATGCAAATGTACAATTATTTCGAATATGAAATGCCCAATCAAAAAATACTTTAATTAAAGTCTGCAGGAAATAATGAATTAAAAATCTTTTATTAACACATTTTTTTGATTTGGGTTAAAAAAAATTCACCGCAAATATTGTACTCACCTGATCGGCCATCGAAGCTACAGGTGTCCGGCATTTATCAGCATGAATTTGCGGAGTTCTGCACTCCCGAAACGTCACTGGATCAATACTTTTGGACAGGCGCAATTGCGATTTTTTTCCTGATCTTGTCCTTTCTTTGAAAATTTCTAAAATATAGATAATACTATAAATAAATATGACATTATCTAATATTAGATGTAATCTAAGGCCCAAATATTCAACATTTAAACTGATAGCATCAATAGTTTTTGAGATAATAACAAATTAAAATATTCCAGTTTGACAGCAAGGCGTGCAATTTTACAAATGTCATTAAACTAATAAATATGAAAAAAATATGAATAAATCTAATCTATTTCCTAATACTAAATATGATACAGGGTTTATATTTGTAACATTTGACGAAGTAGCATAAATAACTATTAGCTTTTAGCAAAATGAAAAATTTCAATTTGACAGCTTGGCGTGTATCTTTAGATATGTCATTAAACCAATAAATATTTATAAAATATAAATAAATCTAACATTACCTGCTGCTAAATGTGCTGCCAGAGCTATATTTAGTATATTTGCAGCATGTCCTGCTCTCATATTTGCAGAAGACTTTAATGATTAGTCAACAAACATCATTTTAAATATGTCATCTGATGAGATTGGTTTCTGAAGTCCTGGTAACTAGTTTAGTTTTCTAGAATCAGCAAATATTTCCGAATGTGGAGGACACGACATACTCATGCTTGTACATCTAAAAACTAAACAGAAATCAGTGAGAAAAATGTTCAATTACAGTAAGAGTTGTAAAATATGTAAATACTTACAGAAATCCTAAAAATAAAATATTGTCAACATTTGCTACAGTTTCTAAGTACTCTTAGTAACCCCTGAAATACAAGTTCACCCTTAAAATTGATAAAAAAAGATCGAAAATACTTAAAACATCACACATCTGTCAATGACATTTCTTTAATTAAATTAGGTTATAAATGAGTTCATTGTTTATACCAAGAGATGGCTCTGAGAGCATGGAGCAAATACGACACATAAATTATTTTGTAAAATAAACATTTAAAACATATTTTTAGTTTACAAATAATTTAGTTTTAAAGAAAAATAAATAATTGGGGCCTTAAGAATTTTGTTTGTTGCATTTTAAAAATAATTATTAAAATTCAGTCCGCCATTGACGCCATTACAAAAATTAATTATCTGGTGTGGCAACGATATGCTGGGATACAATATTTAGCGTCGAATGAAGATTTATTGTAGTCGTTTCTTGTATGTGAAAGAGAAAAATAGATATAAAATATTAGAAACAAGGATTGCTAAATAGTAAATATGTTAAAATAAATATTATGTTTGTAAAATAAATGTTATTTTAACAAAATAATACATTAAAACACTCAGAAATACATATTTATCACGAAAATACACATCAAATTCATGTCGAGACCGTTGAAACTTATTTTACGCAAAAGTAAAAAATGTTTCAAGCAAAACAGTTTTATTTTGAAATGTCCTGGATATTTTAATTAGAATATTTTATAATAAAGCCCTGAAATTTAAAATAATCGTACATTTATAAGAAATATAAAGTAGCAAATATTTCTTTAACTAAGGGATGAATCAAAAAAAGTTTCAAACAAAACTTCTTAGTTTTTCAATTCTCCATCACATTTATTTGAAGCATTTTTCGATTTACTCCCTCAGTTCAGAGATATTCACTCACGTATATAGTTCTTAAGTTTGCGAAAAGATGGCGCCAGCAGTCTCGTTTGTAAATATCCAAAATATATTTTACCGATTTCTGGCTATACCGTTAATGTTACAAAAAAATTGTAATGAAAGAAAATACTCCTTAATTTATTCTCAATCTAAGATATTTGAAGTATTTTTTGATTAGGCGCAAATTTATTATGTGCCTGAACCCCGCAAATTAATGTGTATAAATGTCGGACACCAGTGAGTTCAATCACCGATAAAACTAATACAATTATTGCGGTGAAACTTATTTTACGTCAAATCAAAAAATGTTTCAAATAAAAGTGTCTTATGTTATTATTTCCTGTACATTTTAATTAGAGTATTTTTTTATTAAGGCCCTTGTGTTCAGAATAATCGTGCATTTATATGAAATATAAAGTAGCAAATATTTCTTTAACTAAGGGATGAATCAAAAAAAGTTTCAAACAAAACTTCTTAGTTTTTCAATTCTCTATCACATTTATTTGAAGTATTTTTCGATTTACTCCCCCAGTTCTGAGATATTCACTCTGGTATATAGTTCTTAAGTTTGCTAAGAGATAGCACCAGCAGTCTCGTTTCAAAATATCCAAAATATATTTTACCGATTTCTGGCTATACCGTTAATGTTATAAAAAAGTTGTAATGAAAGAAAAGACTCCTTAATTTATTATCTAACAAAGTTATTTGAAGCATTTTTTGATTAGACGCAAAATTAGTATGTGTCTGAACCCCGCAAATTCATACGTATAAATGATAAAACTAACACCATTTTTGCGGTGAAACTTATTTTACGTCAAATCAAAAAATGTTTCAAATAAAACTATCTTATATTATTATTTCCTGGACATTTTAATTAGAGTATTTTTTGATTAAGGCCCTTGTGTTCAGAATAATCGTGCATTTATATGAAATATAAAGTAGCAATTATTTCTTTAACTAAGGGATGAATCAAAAATAAGTTTCAAATAAAACTTCTTAATTTTGCGATTCCCTGTTACAATTATTTAAAATGACTGTCATTTTCCTAAAATTTCCTCCAATTCATTTATAAGATTGTCATCTTTGCATAAAGATTAATTTATTATATATATATATATATATATATGTATATATATATATATATATATATATATATATATATATATATATATATATATATATATATATATTTGCATTAATTGTTTATATATTAAATTGACGTCTTGTAATCGCCCAAAAATCTGAAATTGCAGATTAAGCACGTGTAGAAATACATACAGAACCATTTAAAATTTATTTCATTCATTTACTCCAATTATTTCAGGCGCAATTAATTTTTAAAATTTACAGACAATATTTTTCAAATAGTTAGTAATATTTTGCATCGATAAAATAATATTTATTTTAATTCAAGTCACACTTTGAAACCTATATAATTGCAAAAGATAGTATATACTTGTATTCGCGCATCGCGATATCATAAGAAACAAGCTCAAACGGCTCCGTGACGTCACCAACCTGGCTGTTTGGCGATCCGCAACAATTTTTCGTTTCTGCCCGGCCACTGTGCGTATACAGGCCCGCTGAACTCAGCCTCATTGCTGGCTGTATACCTCTTTACCCGCTGGCGAAACGGTTGCATAAGCTTGCTAGTCGCTATACCATCAATTTCATTCTGAATGCTTCTTTAAGTGTTGTAATAAAATGACTTTATTTTCGTTTGGCGACAAATTAAAATAATTATTTAAAAATATGAATAGATATAGTCTTTTAAAGTACATCAGAATGTTTTCAGGGGCATCAGAATTTTTTTAGGGACTGTATGAATTTTTTGGGGAAAGTCCATAGTCTTAGAAATATGTCAGGAAGTTTTCAGGGACTTTAGAAGTTTTTAAGGACTGTATGATTTTTTTGGGGAAGAGCCCATAGTCTTAAAAATACGTCAGGATGTTTTCAGGAACTTTAGAATTATTTTAGGGACTGTATGAATTTTTTGGGGAAAGGACACAGTCTTAGAAATATGTCAGGATGTTTTCAGGGACTTCAGTATTTTTTTAAGGACTGTCTGAATTTTTTGGGGAAAGGCCACAGTCTTAAAAATGTCAGGATGTTTTCAGGGAATTCAGAATTTTTGTAGGGACTGAAAGATTTTTTTGGGGAAAGTCCATAGTCTTAGAAATATATCAAAGCGTTGTCAGGGACTTTAGAATTTTTTTACGGACTGAAGGAATTTTTTGGGAGAAGTCCGTAGTCTTCGAAATAGGTCAGAATGTTTTCAGGGACTTCAGAATTTTTTTAGGGACTAAATGAATTTTTTGGGGAAGTCCATAGTCTTAGAAATATGTCCGAATGTTTTCAGAGACTTCAGAATTTTTTTACGGACTGTATGATTTTTTTATAGAAAGTCCATAGTCTTAGAAATATGTCAGAGCGTTTTCATGGACTTCAGAATTTTTTTAAGGACTGTATGAATTTTTTGGAGAAAGGCTTACAGTCTTAAAAATATGTCAGAATGATTTCAGGCACTTTAGAAGTTTTTTAGAGACTTCAGAATTTTTTGGGGAAAGGGCACAGTCTTAGAAATATGTCAGAATGTTTTCAGGGACTTCAGAATGATTATAGGGACTGTAGGAATTCTTTGGGGAAAGGCCGCAGTCTTAAAAGTATGTAAGAATAATTATTGGAACATTAGAAATCATTCGGCCCTACAAAAATTTATTTGCGATAAGCCGTAGTCTATTTTCCTGCACTTTTCGTACTGACTAGCTCCACGGCAAGGTATTTATAAAATTTCAACGAATTCGAATATACAATATTAATTACAATTTTAAAAAGTACCGATGAACCTCATATTATTTTTTGCCTTTAATTATTAAACTATCTTCAATAACACTGAAATTTTGCATGCAGCTTCTAGGATTTAATACTGAGGGCAGAGTTCACGAACAACCCTTAATTTTTAATTAATACAAAAGATATTTTACTTTAAGGGTGGTTATTTGTATCTTCGAAGTTAGCAGTTGTACAGAAAAAAGTTTCAAACAAAAAATGTACAGAATGAAAAAATAAAATCTAGATTTTAAAATGTTGCATCTTACGTTACATGTGAATAAATATGATATATCTGAAAAATTAAACAAGATATGATATTGCGCTCAACGGCATTGAATTCCCCGTGTCCGAATTGACTTGTAAGCAAATTTTCATGCAATTTTAAGCAATTTCATTTTTTGTAATTATTTCCTAAGGTTTTTTCAGATTTTAATTCAATTTTCCTAAAAATCCTTAATCATAGGAATATTGTAACGAAAATTTACATACATATGTATTTTGAACCACTGAATCCAGTGGTGAAATGTTTAAATGCATAAGTCTTATAGTTTTTGAGAAAATGTCAAAAAACCGCTTTTTGCGATTTTTTTGGCGAAATTTGGAAAAAAAATTAAAATCGCTGAAACTATGTTTATAAGTTAACTGAAGCACGAGAAAGTCAATGCCGTTGACCGAATTTTCATAACGCTTGTAGTTTTTGAGATATAGGCTCGGAAAAGTACAAAATTTGAATAAATATGATATATCTGAAAAATTAAACAAGATATGATATTGCGCTCAACGGCATTGAATTCCCCGTGTCCGAATTGACTTGTAAGCAAATTTTCATGCAATTTTAAGCAATTTCATTTTTTGTAATTATTTCCTAAGGTTTTTTCAGATTTTAATTCAATTTTCCTAAAAATCCTTAATCATAGGAATATTGTAACGAAAATTTACATACATATGTATTTTGAACCACTGAATCCAGTGGTGAAATGTTTAAATGCATAAGTCTTATAGTTTTTGAGAAAATGTCAAAAAACCGCTTTTTGCGATTTTTTTGGCGAAATTTGGAAAAAAAATAAAAATCGCTGAAACTATGTTTATAAGTTAACTGAAGCACCAGTCGTCAAATCACGGCCCCCACGCTAAATCAAAAAATATTTCAAATAAAAAAGTTTCATTTTGTTATTTCTTGGCTCTTTTAATTAAACTTTTTTTCTATTAAAGTCTTCATATCTAAAATAATCGTGCATTTACATGATTAATAAAGATACAAATATTTCTTTAACTAAGGGATGAATTGAAAAATGTTTCAAATAAATCGTCTTAATTTTTTAATTCTCCGTCATATTTACTTGAAGTATTTTTCCATTTCATCCCCCAATTTCGAGATATTTATCTTCATATATAGTACCCAAGTTGCCAATAGATGGTGCCAATAGTCTCGTTTGATGACCCAACAAAATATATTTTTCAAGTTTCTGGCTATACCGTAAACTTTATAGAAAAATTGTTATTAAAGAATATACTCCTTAATTTATTCTCTTCCTAAGTTATTTGAAGTGTTTTTTGATTAGACTCAAAATTTGATTTTTTTTAGACCCCGCAAAAACACATTACTAATGTCGGCCACCGGCGACTTCAACTACCAATGAAACAAACATAGTTTTTGCGGTGAAACTTATTCTACGCTAAATCAAAAAATGTTTCAAATAAAAAAGTTTCATTTTGTTATTTCTTGGCTCTTTTAATTATACTTTTTTTCAATTAAAGTCTTCATATCTAAAATAATCGTTCATTTACATGATTAATAAAGATACAAATATTTCTTTAACTAAGGGATGAATTGAAAAATGTTTCAAATAAATCGTCTTAATTTTTTAATTCTCCGTCACATTTACTTGAAGTATTTTTTTCCATTTAATCCCCCAATTTCGAGATATTTATTTTCATATATAGTACCCAAGTTGCCAATAGATGGTGCCAATAGTCTCGTTTGATGACCCAACAAAATATATTTTTCAAGTTGCTGGCTATACCGTAAACTTTAAAGAAAAATTGTTATTAAAGAATATACTCCTTAATTTATTCTCTTCCTAAGTTATTTGAAGTATTTTTTGATTAGACTCAAAATTAGATTTTTTTTAGACCCCGCAAAAAACACATTACAAATGTCGGCCACCAGCAACTTCAACTACCGATGAAACAAACATAGTTTTTGCGGTGAAACTTATTCTACGCTAAATCAAAAAATGTTTCAAATAAAAAAGTTTCATTTTGTTATTTCTTGGCTCTTTTAATTATACTTTTTTTCAATTAAGGTCTTTATATTTAAAATAATTGTGCATTTACAAGATAAATAAAGATACAAATATTTTCTTAACTAAGAGATGAATTGAAAAATGTTTGAAATTGTTGAGCAGAAAGAGTCTGCCGGCTCAAGCCATGCTCCACCGTAAGGCAGCGTCGTCTATCAACGACGACATTGTTGGTACAACAAGAAGGCGTCCGCCTTCTTATTTTTCATTCTACTGTTTTTTCGTTGTTATTTACATATGACATATAATTATTTTTCTCTCTGTACAAGTTATATTGTAAATATACGTTGTGTTATTTGAAGTGTGTTTCACTGTGGTTAACCAACCTCTGCTAACATGTTACCTATTAATAAGTGGGCAAAATTGACAATGAAAGATATTTGTAGTGATAACAATGAACCATTTAAAAGTTTTGTTATTAAATAAGTGTATAGAATAGCACTCAATGGATGAAGTACATCACAACCATAATTAAAATAGCCAATTGCTATCCGTGACAATAAAATATAAATGCTGTATTCGACCTTTTTGTCCGTAGAGATATTTTCGATGGAATAATGCTAGAGGATATCCTAAAATAAAATAGTGATTATATTTATTTGTTACATACACTTTGAATAAAAACGTCTTCTTCAACGGGACTATCAATTAGCTTCCTCACAATGTGTAATGCAATTGTGTCACATTGTTTTTGCTTAATTATTGCTAATTTTCGTTGTTGTACACTAAAATTAAAGTAACCCATGAACTAATAACAAAGAACATGGTGTCAAATAGACATACTCTAAATCCTTGATCTTCGGAGCTCTTGGTGACTTTCTAGACGACTTTTTCTTCTTGTCCATCGTTCTATTATGTTTGCAAATACCAATATAATTAAATAATTGTAGATTGAACTTTTTACAACCACTATATAACATATTTATCTTAAGAAACGTCAGAAAAATGCTGGGCTGGTAACCACCTAGTGCTAATATTTGAAACTACTATGTAAATTTCTACTTTCTTCTTGCTAAATTTCAAACAGAAAAATATACAAATTTCATGGATATTAAGACGTAATGTAATAATTTGAAATATTTCAGAACAAAACTATACCTGATGCTTCTTATATCAACTATTTAGTCTCTTGACAATACTTAGTTTAAAGTCACTTTCTAATAACTACCATTAGAGTCAATATTTTATATGAAACCCAAACAACCTGAAATAAAAAGCTCCAGTGTAGTTTAAAGTCATCTTGATTAAAAATATCCCATCCTCTAGCTCCGTGGAAGTTTTATAAACGAAAAGAGAAACTATTCAATCAAAATTTGTACTTAATACAAATAAAATTATAAATGATATTTTATAGCTGTGTTGACTCTGATAATGATGGGAGATGGAAATTGCATCGGACACTTGGTCGGCGGTTCCAAGATGAATCTGGGACATCAGGTCTACTAAATACTTATAATAATTATAAAAAAATACAAGTATATTTTGTGATATTCAATTTATTTATTTGTGAATATACTACAATGTTTATATAAAGCCTGGTTCAAGTTTCTTGCATGACTTGAGAGGAAAGAAACAGAACCACTTCCTAGGAATTCTCCTACGCATATCTCGAACATACACGCGCTAATCGGAAAACCTCTCCAAAGACGATTAGCAGAAAGTTGGCTTTCTTCACTGCTGCAACAACAAATTACAAATTATATTAATCATCTGTAAAAGAAATCATTAGAAATAATTACTTACAAGAAAAGTGAAGCGAAGGCACTCGTCTGAAGGTTCCATGAAGATCAAACTCTGGAGCTCCAGCTGAAGACTGCAGACGATGATCTCCGACACGTAGAGTTCCCACGAAGCTCCCTGAAGGCTCCAACACACGACCGCTTCTCACTTCATTCTTCCTTCCATTACCTTACCGCTGTGGAGAGGAACAATTAACACATAAAAACAAAAACAAAGATCCCGCGATGTCCAACGGAGGTCGACAGCTCGCTGCAGCGTCCAGTTCCACCGGTGAAGACAGCTCGCTGCTTGTAGATTCCCACGAGCAGGATCCAGCGGTGGTAGCTCTGAAGATCGCACGAGTCTGAAATTAAAACAAGCAAATTAGTAAACATGTGTGAAGATTTACAAACTTTACAACTTAATCTAAGATTATATTAATTATAAATAAGTACCTAGATGAGTTCTTCATTGATCTGCAACAGATAAAAACAGAAAAAACAAACGAATTAGTAACAGAGAAATTGCAAATTTACAAATAAACTTACGTGTTCCAAAATATAGGTTTTCTTTTACTGAAAGAAATACATGGGAAATGGATTAAACAATAACTAAAACTAACATGCCTCAACATACCACGCTCCACACACACCATTCACACCACACACACCATTCACACACTGGTTCTTCACAATCATTCCTCCTCTTGTGCTGAAATAAAACGGATGAGTGCCCAAAATGAATCTAATCTACAAACAGCAACCGATGTGTTGACTGTTTTAGCAAAGCAAAAGTCGTCATTCAAAAAAACAAATTGGATTATTCCGAATCCCGTTTATAGCGTAAGTACGCGATGCAAGCTGCCTGGGCACGGGTTGATAGTACGAATATGTCACTATCAGGGTCATATGTCAGCACCCTCTCACCCACCAGATTTACTATAAAGCTTGTAAATTCTGATATATACCCCTCCATAGCCGTTCTTGCATTTAACCCGGCAGGACCGTAATATACCCTATGTAGCCTATCATGGTAATCGCATCACAAGCAGCTGGGGGCAATCGAGAGGTCCCCGAGGTCCAAGGGACCCGCGGACCAGCGATTGGGGCCAAATGGCGTCTGTCTATCCGCGGGTAAACCCGCGAACAAACGTATAATGACTTACCACCGGAATCCTTACCATACATACCCGATGCAAACAAAGGATCTATACTGCCATCACCGCTATTCTGCAGCGTACCCTACCATGAACAGACGTATACACCTGCACAAGCTACGTTATAACATTGCAAATCTTCGCGAAAATTGCCTACCTATCCACGAGAAAAACGTGCCTGCAACCTGTGTTGCTTACAGTAATTAATTAATGTTGAAAAGACACTACATAGCTTGGCAAGCTATTTCCCAAACACCACCCACCATAACCAAACAAAAATGCAAAACTAGCTAACACTGACCCCCAAATACAAAAATTTTGATTGATTTTAACTTAATTTGGAATATTTTAATAAACAGAGCTGCGAAGTACAAAAATTAAAAATATAATTTAAGCAGCAAAAAATCGTGGCGTTTCCGAACACGTCAACTTCGCAACAGAATGTGTTGATTTTGGAACGTCATCATTTGTCTTTTGACCAATTGACCAATAGAAATGCGTAAATTCAAATTCACTCCAAATATGCCACCTATAGAAATGAAAAGTTACTAAATTATCAAATGTCCGAAAAATATTAAATTTATTTAAAAAAATAATAAATATACTATTATAATAGCTAATTTTTCAAGGATTATGGATATTTTTCTCAAAAAATTCTAGGACTTGTAGTTTTCGAGATATTTGATTTAAAAAAATGCGCATTCATTTGACATTTCACATATATAAAATCTTTATTTTACCATAAATTAATGATATTATTATTTCTACATGATTGCTACATAATAATTAAACTAAATTAATTAGTTTCCCATGCTTCTATAACATAAATTTAACATTTCCTCTGAAATTCGAATGCCCAATCCATATATCAAAATAATAGTTTTTTCGCTTTAATACTTCTATTAAACTAATAAATCATGATAAATAACGATTAACTACTTATTTAAATACTTTTACAACCCCTCATTAGTGCTAAATAAGTTTTTATTAAAAATTGAAATTTGACAAACAATAACCTCCATCAATTTTAAGACCACATCAGTTAAATTTCCAAAATGCGATTTAATCATATTTCTGAACATAAAAAACTATACAATATATAATTCTACAAAGTTTTATTGACATCATATTTAAATTTCCATGAAAAACTCTAGGAAGCAAAGCTTCTTCTTATTATTATTAACATCAGTTTTTAGTTTAGGTGTCAAAAGATGTGTGTGCTACATTTTATTAATCACATTACATTGTTAAACAATATACAGCTATATTTCAACAAACTATCATAATACAGTGTATATTAGAAAAGTGATTATTATCTTGCAGTTGAAATATCATCCTCAGAGTTAGTGCTGTTCCAGTTTTTCTCACTATTGAATTCCAATCAAATTTTCATTGAAAATACATTGTTTGAAATACCCACAAACAAACTTTAAATAAGATTTATACAATATTAATTTCAGAATCAACGAGAATCAATTCACCTACAATTCTGTCTTTCATGAAAGAAATGGATTGCGGTATGTAGGAATTCTTAACATTTTAGGAAGAATCTTCCGATTTTATTTAACGATATATAAGAACCATAACAGTATCTTAGAATGAAAGTATGGAAATCAATCTTTAACAAGATTGGATTATTTAGATGGCTGTCTTATTCAATACAAAGAAATATTTATGACAGATATAGCACAATGGTAATTAATAAATTGAATATAAATAATATGTTTTTATTTTAGACGAACCAAAACGTGACGATCGCTCTTTAAAAATCCGAATACCTCGCTTCAAAAACAACCGTCCGTCCATTATTCATCGAGAGGTCGGAGAACCCGACGAACCACCTCCAGAACCATAGCCAGAATCAACAATAATAACCAAAAAACCTCACAACTTAGTTCCAAGTACCAAGTCCTCCACGTCGGATCGGGAGCCTGTGTGCTCTGTCGATGGTTTCTGGAGAGATTGAGAATGGATATCGGTTCCAAAGAATCAGCAGGTTGAAGTAGAAATTTGACCAAAGAGAAAATAGTCATTTCTTGGATCAGAACTTTCTAGTATATTTTATAGATATCTACGATTAATATTCTTTTTGGTGATAAGAAATACTAATTTTTGAATGATTTGAAAGCGTTTGTTTAGCATATAGATTGACGTTTAAATTCTTGATTACTTTACTCTTCCATGCAACATATATTCCACATAACTAAATAACTTGTCCATTTTCAGAAAACCTACTCGCCATTCAGCGGCTGCCTGCGCAACCTCATAAAATGCATTGATTGCACCAGCCAGCATGTCGGCAGATAGTCCCACCTCAGCGACGGCCACCAGACATCAAGAAGGGGTAAGAGATTATTTCAGAGTGTTTTAAGCAGATTTGGAAGTGTTGGTGACAGCATTCTTCGCGTAGTCATAGTTATAATACAGGGTCTGGAGTTGGTCTCACGCTATCCAGACCGAGTAGCGGTCAGTTATTTAATAACTAAACAAATCTATACTTTCTTACAGATCTGATGCAAGCGAACAGTCTCTACGGTTCATGTAAGGTGACATGTTCATTGGCGGTCTGCCGACCGGGTACATGGCATTATCTGACACTGTGGCCTCGTCGACACCGTTCTTCAAGTGTCTTGGAAACGCAACGCTCAACGGTCCCGTCGTAAACATCACGGACAAGCGTAGTGATTTGCATTCCTGTGAGTATAAGCATACATATCCGCACATAAATTAAACAAAATTGTTCCATGATTTTATTTTTAGTTCCTAAACTGGACCAAGACGAAGGGAAATCATGGTATTCACTCAGTACAGCTACAGACGTATTTATGGTGAAACCAGGAACGTTTTTAAAATACATTTATATAAGATAGTTCTCTACCAAAAAAGAAAAAAAAAATCCTGTAGTCTCAAAAACATCCCTAGCAAAATCAAAGAAAGTGATTCCAGTAGAACTAATTCTTCAGTTTTTAAATTTGAAATATTAGTTTCAGCAGTACAAATATTTGAGAGGAGGCAACAGCTGTCAAGCTCAGAATTGATCAATACTTTTTACATTCCTGCGCTAATTGGTTTTGGAATGCTATAGTTATTTCACTATTTTGCCGTGGGAATTGGCGCATTAGTACCGATTGATATTTTAATTCTAATGATTAGTTGTACCGCCAAAAATTAAATTTTAAACTTGGTTTATAAAAAAACAAATCGATTGTTTGGCAGCCATATTAATTATTTAATAAAGACACTCTATTCAAAGTGCCAAAATGAACACTGTAACATTATGGTAGCGCTGATGCTACACTAGCAAGAGTTCGATGATTTAAACAAAATTACAGCAAGTCTCCAAGTGTTTCTGCTTTCACTATAACTACTATGACCATACATTTTAAAAATAAATGTTTACAATAATAGAAATACATTACAATTTCTTTCTACTAAATACTTATATTGATTTGTAATATATTATAATAAAAGACAAGTGTATATTTTGTGCAATTTATTTATTTGTGAATATACTACAATGTTTATATAAAGCCTGGTTCAAGCTTCTTGGATGACTTGAGAGGAAAGAAACAGAACCACTTCCTAGGAATTCTACGCATATCTCGAATATACACGCGCTAATCGGAAAACCTCTCCAAAGACGATTAGCAGAAAGTTGGCTTTCTTCGCTGCTGAAACAACAAATTACAAATAATATTAATCATCTGTAAATGAAATCATTAGAAATAAATACATACAAGAGAAGTGAAGCGAAGACACTCGTCTGAAGGTTCCATGAAGATCAAACTCTGGAGCTCCAGCTGAAGACTGCAGACGATGATCTTCGATCGACACGTAGAGTTCCCACGAAGCTCCCTGAAGGCTTCAACACACGACCGCTTCTCACTTCATTCTTCCTTCCATTACCTTACCGCTGTGGAGAGGAACAATTAACACATAAAAACAAAAACAAAGATCCCGCGATGTCCAACGGAGGTCGACAGCTCGCTGCAGCGTCCAGTTCCACCGGTGAAGACAGCTCGCTGCTCCATGAACCAATCCCTCGCTGCTTGTACATTCCCACGAGCAGGATCCAGCGGTGGTAGCTCTGAAGATCGCATGAGTCTGAAATTAAAACAAGCAAATTAGTAAACATGTGTGAAGATTTACAAACTTTACAACTTAATCTAAGATTATATTTACTATACCTGGAGGAGTTCTTCATTGATCTGCAACAGACAAAAACAGAAAAAAACAAACGAATTAGTAACAGAGAAATTGCAAATTTACAAATAAACTTACGTGTTCCAAAATATAGGTTTTCTTTTACTGAAAGAAATACATGGGAAATGGATTAAACAATAACTAAAACTAACATGCCTCAACATACCACGCTCCACACACACCATTCACACCACACACACCATTCACACACTGGTTCTTCACAATCATTCCTCCTCTTGTGCTGAAATAAAACGGATGAGTGCCCAAAATGAATCTAATCTACAAACAGCAACCGATGTGTTGACTGTTTTAGCAAAGTAAAATTCATTCAAAAAACAAATTGGATTATTCCGAATCCCGTTTATAGCCTAAGTACGCGATGCAAGCTGCCTGGGCACGGGTTGATAGTACGAATATGTCACTATCAGGGTCATATGTCCGCACCCTCTCACCCACCAGATTTACTATAAAGCTTGTAAATTCTGATATATACCCCTCCATAGCCGTTCTTGCATTTAACCCGGCAGGACCGTAATATACCCTATGTAGCCTATCATGGTAATCACATCACAAGCAGCTGGGGGCAATCGAGAGGTCCCCGAGGTCCAAGGGACCCGCGGACCAGCGATTGGGGCCAAATGGCGTCTGTCTATCCGCGGGTAAACCCGCGAACAAACTTATAATGACTTACCACCGGAATCCTTACCATACATACCCGATGCAAACAAAGGGTCTTTACTGCCATCGCCGCTATTCTGCAGTGTACCCTACCATGAACAGACGTGATATACACCTGCACAAGCTACGTTATAACATTGCAAATCTTCGCGAAAATTGCCTACCTATCCACGAAAGAAAAAAAGTACCTGCAACCTGTGTTGCTTACAGTAATTAATTAATGTTGATAAGACACTACATAGCTGGGCAAGCTATTTCCCAAACACCAGCCACCATAACCAAACAAAAATGCAAAACTAGCTAACACTGACCCCCAAATACAAAAATTTTGATTGATTTTAACTTAATTTGGAATATTTTAATAAACAGAGCTGCGAAGTACAAAAATTAAATATATAATTTAAGCAGCAAAAAATCGTGGTGTTCCCGAACACGTGAACTTCGCAACAGAATGTGTTGATTTTGGAACGTCATCATTTGTCTTTTGACCAATTGACCAATAGGAATGCGTCAATTCAAATTCACTCAAAATATGCCACCTATAGAAATGAAAAGTTACTAAATTATCAAATGTCTTTCATGAAAGAAATGGATTGCGGTATGTAGGAATTCTTAACATTTTAGGAAGAATCTTCCGATTTTATTTAACGATATATAAGAACCATAACAGTATCTTAGAATGAAAGTATGGAAATCAATCTTTAACAATGTCTATAAAGTATTTAATTTTCAGGACAAAATAGATAAAACACCACCGAAGACATATCACCAAAAATGTTTATATGATTCATTAAACACATTACCAAGAGAGGAAACCAAAACAATTCAACATTGGAATAAATATTCATTTTTATCCCTACAAATTTAACAGTTTTGATAGAGACAAAATAGTTGATACTTTTAGCCGACTTACCTAAAAGTTATAAGCCATTTTTACTTACAGTAATCTTAAAAATAAGTAGAGTATATCATTTACTACTTACTTTATTTTATTTTTAGTCTACATTGATATATCTTCTTTGCAATTCAGTGGTTCGGGATAACTAGTCCTTAACAGACGAAGATATTGGAAAAGTTCTCGCAGATTTATTCCACATAAAGAAGAAAGAAAAAGATACTAATAATAAAAAAGACACAGCAGATGAGGCAAGTTATTTGTTCTTACATTTATTTTTACTTTTTTCCACAGTCATCACAACATACAAATATATTTATATATGTATATATTTTTAATATTTGTTCCACATACCAGATGGGAATATGTATTTTATTATTTATCATAACAATAGGATTGTATAATTCAACATTATTTATTGGCTTGCCTATGGAAGTTAGTAAATATACATAATTGATCGAACCACAATCACTAAACAAATAAAAACTTTAATTTTTCGGTGTCAAACTATTAAATTTTAAATTATCTTTAAGGAGATAAATAAAAAAATAATTTAAACACTGACAATGTAGAATTTACTTTTTGCAAGATTTTTAAAATACCTAGTTGAAAAAGTGTTACTTTCTACACGATTTTTCGTTAAAACAAGATGACTTCCATGATCAGTATGCTAAAAATAATAATTTAGGAATGTTTGGCAGCAAATAAATTAAGTTTATTTTAATTTTAAAGTTACGATTGCATTGCCAGTCAAATGTCAGTAGAATAGTGACTTTATTATAAAATAATTTGTGTAATAATTGTGATTCAAATACACAGAGAAATAATGATAGATGCTCTTTAGATCACACAAGCATTCATTTCGTAAAATATTTCCTCTGAAGTCAGGTGTCCAATAATTTAGCGCTTAATCTTACATTTGAGTCGTAGCTGAGAATATGAATGTGTCATTTTGCTTAAAATACTTAATAAAGATTAGTTGAGCTCGTTATTAAAAGACGCACGTTTGAAAGAAAATATGTATTATAGTTAAACTGAAGCAAAATGATGTTCTTCTTTCAGAAAACAAGAACAAATCCCTCCGGAATGAGTCAAGCTAAACTTCATTCCATTTAAAAACACAGGTTTCTTTTTAATTTATTTGTTTATTTTCTTGATTTGACACAATAAGAATATAGATTTCAAATCAGAATACAGTTTACATTTTGGAGTTTTACATTTAGTAAACAAAAAGTTTAGATTCGTTATGTTGATAACTGGAATGGAGACTAGCATTTGGTTTTCTAAAGGTGGGATTGGTCAAAATACTGAAAATATTTGTTAAACAATGGTTAACACAAGCATGATGAGTAAAATAGTTTCATAAGATTGTAGTTGTTGCTCATCTTAACCACTGCGCTGTCTAAAACTATATGTATATCATTCTAACTTATGATTGGACCAATGACTGAATTCGTTACACAACAAATGAGTCTGTAAATTCTAGATGCTAGTTTAGATTCGTCCCGAAGTCTCTACGACAGTTTATGTTGTCTTTCTAGTCTTTTACTTGGTTGTGTTACATTACAAATTATTACAATACATAATATTCATATTTGAACTCATCATCAGCAAATCAAATACATTTCACAATCAAATGTATTTCATTTCACTCTTATAAATACAATTTCCTTAAAAAAGATTAAAATCAGTGCAGTTTTATCTAAACGACAGAGTTGTACCACCGCAAGAAAACCAAACTGGTATTTAATATTAAATTAATTGTAACTAAAGGCGATATGAATTCTTCAGAAATTCCTTTTTACTTAGCAGCAAACAAGTTTCAAATCATAATAACTAATACTTCTTTCAATACGCAACCTTTTAAAACTATCATTATAAACACTTTTAAATGCGATTTTAATAAGAAGACATTTTCTTCAGAAACCATTCATTCAGTTATCAATCAATTTATTTACTTTTTGAACCGGGTAATCGCTCACTTTGACTATTACCTCATATTCTGAAACTGAATCGTATCTATTAATGATTAATAACTTTTATTTTTCAAATTATTACAATTTTGGTATTCCGTGACCAGAATAATTTTTTGTTTATATTATATTTACGTAGCTGTTATTATGAAAAGGAATATAATGACAATTTGTTGACATCGTCGTAAAAAGTACTATTGCTTAAATAAAAGAAATAAAAATCATTAAATTCTTGAGAAACTCATGCATGAGACACCCTGTACAGTAATCAAGAAAAATAAGAGTAATCATTAACTCAGCAATCAATAACAGATAATGATCCAGTTTTAGAAGAGGAGAAAAAGTTTAAAAAGTTGTAAACAATTCACAAATGTTTTGAAAGTAAACTCTAGCTGCATTTGGTTCATATCGCCATCTACACATCCACACTCAAACAAAGGAAAACCAAACTTGATCAGGAACTTGAACGGTTGCAGGGTCTATGACAGAAGTGTCCATAACTCCGGAGATGAAATAGAACACACAGACAATTCCAAAACGAGGTCAGGGCTCACAGGTCACTCACTACGCGGTAGTCGGTCAGCAAGGCGCCTCCACATCCTTCATGTCGAACTCCTTGCCATCGTTCTCCACGTCACCATATGGTTCACGCTCCTGAGGCGGAACTGCTGCTCCAGGTCCTCTCAGCCGTAGCGTGACGAGATTGGAGTGGCCCTCCAGAGCCAGGAGAAGGAAGCGACCTCCGCAGGAGATCTCGCAGGCGCTCACGTTCGCGGAAGGTGTGTATACTGCCACTAGGTTGCCTATGAAGATGTATTAGTAATTTTATTTTTATTTTGTTTTTTAAAAAAATATTAACACGTGTGTTAAAAATATTGTTTTAAAAAATTGTTATCAAAAGAAACTACAGTATTACAGTTAGAATTGTAGTTTTATTTTACAATATATAGTTTCTCAAATCTTATAATTTGCTCTTTTGAATATATGTTGTACGATTATTATCATTTTTATGACAGTCAACTTCTCAAAGACAATTTTCAACTTCCTTAACCGAAAGTGGACTTTTTTTTCCTCATATGTGGGTCGAAAAAGATATGTAACTATTTTTCTCCCTAGAGAGGAAAGTAACTGTTTTCCTTCCTTATTTATAATTGATTTCATAGCAACCGTCAACACAGTTCTAGATATTTATTTACTTATTCATATATTGTAAGTATTTAAATTTTGTTATTTAAATGATACGAAAGAATGGTCTTAAAAAATAGCTAAGTGAACTATCATCTTTCCAAAAAGTTCCCCAAATTATTATTAAAGCACAAAAAATCCCCCAAAGCAATTTTAAGACAGCTATTGTTTCAAAAAGTTTCCCAAATTAATTTTAAATGAGTGAAATAATTTTTAATTTAAAGAACAAATGTTTGATGAATGTTTCCAAAGGTTCATACAACTTCATTTGATAGGGGATATTCTTACCTCTATTGATATCCCACATCCTGATGGCTCTATCCCTAGATTCCTTGTCCGTGGACAGACAGAACCCTCCCGTGGGATCAAGCCTCAGCAGACTCACTGGAGCTGTGTGTCCATGAAGACTCCACCTGCAGTTACCGGTGATGAGGTCCCACACGAGGATGCGAGCATCCTCAAGACCAGAGATCACACATCCACCAGGTGAGCTTATGGCAAGAGATACGGTGTTGCAACTTGGTTTCCACTTTTTGAAGAGGGTGCCGCTCTGCAGATCGTAGACGACAATGAAATTCGGAGCTGGCTCCTCGATTTCGTGGCATACGCAGCAGACGTAGTTGCCTATAACACAAAAAGAAATGTTAAATGAAGAGAAAGATATTTTTCTATGACCTGTGAGAAAAGTAAACTTTTCAAACTTTATTTGAACAATTTCTGTTGGCAACGGGACTCTTAAATGCAAAAGTTTTGTTTGTATTGTTTTTCTAATAACTTGCATTCAAAATTTGTGTTAATTACAATAACAACAAAGACAAAATTAATTGTCATCCATACACTTGATGAAACTAGATTTAATAAAAAATATAAAATAAATACTTGGCTAAGTCTCACAAAATTCAGCCTCCAAGTCACCTTATGAGGGCATCGCGTCTATGGTTACTAACTGTGCTGGCCAGCCTCTGACGATGCCCTCATAAGGTGACTTGGAGGCTGAATTTTGTGAGACTTAGCCAAGTATTTATTTTTTTGTTAATTGCAATTAAAAATCGAATATTCTTAATTTCTGATCGTAGAAAATATGTGATGCAAACATCTACTTTAACAATAGTAAATTTAAAAGTGTCTTACCTTCATGAGTGATAGCAGCTAAACTAGTAATGAAATCATGATGCGGTATTCTAAGATCGTACATTAATTTCCTAGACTTAAGGTTCCATACTAATAAAGGAAAAGGTTTTTGTGTTTCGTCGCCACATACAAGGACCCTAAAACCAAACAGAATCATCACCATCATCCTCATGGTTCACGGTGTCTTGGTTCTCACCTCCCATCCCCTGAAACCAGCAGGGAATTGAGAAAGCGGTCCTCCCCAGCCTTGAAGGTGGTGACGCAGTCTCCAGTCTCAATGTTCATGAGGTTGACGTACATGCGATTGCGGCTCAACGCTACCAGATGACTCTGGTCGTGCAGACCGTAGTAAGGCATCTTCTGGTTCATGACGCCCTTGAGTTTCGTCACAAATGCCCCGGCTTCCATGTTGTACACGCGTAGCTCACGACGGCAGAGCACCACGCAGCGGTGTCTGTCGATCGGAATCAAATTGATCGGGTAAGGGACTCCTGCGAGCGTTCGTACTCGTCTACATCTATAACAACAATTATTCATTAGATCTTCTCAAATATTCCATCCACAGAAAACTATCAACAAAACAACAAAGACAAAATTAATTGTCTTTGAATGCTCACTTGGTGAAACTAGGTTTAATAATAAAATATCAAACTAAACACTTGTCTTATTCTCTGCTGGCACAGTTCTTCGTCATACAGCTCCTTCATGTGAACTTTTTTCTAGGTGAACAAGTGTGTTATACCATACTGATGAGCTCTAATAACAGCGTTACTAACTGTGCTGGCCAGCCTCTGACGATGCCCTCATAAGTTGACTTGGAGGCTGAATTTTGTGAGACTTAGACAAGTGTTTAGTTTGATATATTATTATTAAGGAAATGATGTATCATAAATCTATCTCTTACTTTTCAACGTTCCAAACGCAGATTTCCTCTTTGTCCGTAGACACAGTAACAACATAATCATCTGTCTCCGCTAGTCTCGTCACTAAATCAAACGTCTTACTTCCTAGACCATTCGTTACAGTTTCCGTATTCTCCTCAGCGTCTTTCTCCTGATTCTGTTCTTTCACGATGTCTTCTACGTTAGCAACAATGAGAGACGACACCGGAGGATTCCTTGTCACCTCTAGAACTCTTCTCAAACTATCATCTAAGTCATTCTTCAATAGTTTCTCTTCTAAATAAAAGTTCAAATGTGAGTAGAATTGTCTGCCATCGTAGTTGAGAGCCACGGAGTAAATTTGAAGAAAATCGTCAAGTATTTGAAGGAAGGGTGAGTCGGAATTAGGGTTGGCTAATTGAATGTCTTCTAAGAGTTCATAACAACTTGAACCGCATATTTTGTCGTAGATCCAAGTCAAGTTTGTGAGATACTCGCATGTTTTGTACTTAGTTTCATCAAGTTGCCAGTATTGGTACGGCAGTTCGTCGAGTTTTCTTCGATTATAGCTGGAAGACAAGAAAAGTTATTGTATGGAATATATGGTTAGAATGTTGTTTATAATTTTTACCATTTTCCGTAGAAGATATCTTGAGAAACTAAGCGTGCAGACAGACTCTGGTCCTTTTGCGCCCACCATTTTCCCTAAATACAACAAAAATAAATATATCAACACGCTTTTCACTCAATCAAACTTCATTAAATTTATCCTACTATCCTATTATACTTTACCGTCCATTCATAATTCCTTACACCGGGTGTCTACTTTTTTTCCCAACATAGGAAATTCAATGTTACATTTTTGATTTAGCGATATCTCTTTACCTATTAATTTTAGAGCAAAAGTGTACTGAAGAAAAATGTTCAGAATGAAAAACTGCATCCGTAGAGTATAAGTTCGTTGTTTAATTGTTTCTTATGTTCGAGTTAGAAGCAAAAGAAAATATACGCTTTAAAGCAATTATCAGAGTGTCATGAGAAATAAAACAAATTAGATAACTTAATAATAGGTATTTGTTTGTCTAGATTATGTAGAAAATAGAAAATAATAGTTGCTATAATTAATTTTATTATTAAATTAAATGCTCGAATAAATAAATAAATTAGAATAATCTCCCAATTTTGGTCCAATATGTCAAATAATGTCAGACACAACAAACAAATTATTGTTTTATTTCTCATGGCATTCTGATAATTGCTTTAAAGCGTGTATTTTCTTTTGCTTCTAACTCGAACATAAGAAACAATTGAACAACAAACTTCAGTACACTTTTGTTCTAAAATTAATAGGTAAAAAGATGCCACTAAATCAAAAATTTTACATTGAATTTCCTATGTTGGGAAAAAAAAAGTAGACACCCGGTGTACAAGCTCGTCTTCTCTTTCATTTATACCACAAATCCATCCATTTATTCATAGATTACCCATGCAATCTTTCACACCAACCACATTTATAATTTCTTGTAAGAAAATCTGTGTTGCTTACCGTGTAATAATCGTAAAGCATATGAACAGCCCAAGAAGTATGTTCTTTATATCGTTCTGAGACAGCTTGCAGTAACATATTGTCTCTCCACTGAACACAAAGAGTTCCATCTCCTGTTAAAGTCCACTGCAGAAATGGAGCTAAATGTTTCGTCAATCGAGACCATGCCAGACATGCTGGAGCCCACACCACTATATAAAATAATCATGTTATTGTAGACATATTAATTTCAAGAAATTATATTGTTACCATAAGTGTTATTACTATGAAACTCTGTATCAAAAGCTAACAGATCGATGGCTTCTTGGTCTGTAAGACCATGCCGAGCAACAGTCATCAATGCTAGAGCATGTTGGACCTTCAAACAGCCGAGGATGGTCTCCAACTCTTCCAACATCTGCTGTAGTTGCTGAGTAACGTGACCTTTGGGCACGATATCATGTTCTTTGTCTGCCCACCAGGAGGTTTGCCACGCTAATACCTAATTAAAACAAGAATTGTAAAGCGTCGAGATGAATGTTGAGTTCTCTGTCTTACTTTGGCGTAGAGCGGCAACGTACACTCCTGTACGGATTTCAAAACGCAGTCTTGTATTTTCGAATTAACGCTGTGATTATACTGCATCACACTAGACATGAGTATTCCTTTGGCTTCAGATTCTCCGAGAAGCGGCATCTTGATGAAGCTGGCTTCGTCTAATCGCCCGGTGAGGTCCTGGTGCATGGCATCGTCTTCAGTGACTGTGAGAATGAGCTTGATGTTTCCTGGGAGGATGTTTGGTACCCAGTCAGTTATTTTTGTGCTATATGATTTGAATTGATCGATTCCGTCGATCAAGATGACTAGTGGGCGTTGTAAACAGCTGGCACTTAATACCGAAGGGAGAATTTTGGAGTATGTCTCAAGGTTCTGAAACAAAAGAAATACAAACAAAAATGTGAAATATATGAAGGAAGAATAACAGCAAAAGATAATAATAATAAGATTTAGTGAAAATAATAAAAGAAATGTTAATTAGTGAACTTACGTGCGTGCAATAACATTGATGTCCATAAGTAAGAATCGAACATTGATTCGAAACCGAATTGAGTAACTGTTCAATTGTGTCCGATTGTGTGCTGATTGCAACAAAACGCAGAATCAAAAAAGCTTCTGGAAGCCATTGTTGACAACACTGGGCCATCCGAGCAATCAAAGTTGTCTTTCCACATCCTCCAGGACCGTAAATAACCAATGGTGACGTTAGTTCACTTGTTATATACCTAGAAATAAAACAAGAACAACATGAAGACATTCAAAGATAATTAGTGTATAAATGTTTCATACTTTTTAATTTCACCCAGAACTTGTTCTCTATTTACACTACACTGCGCTGCTCTTTGACAGAAGTTAGTCTGCTGGTTAAGTTCCTCAAAGAGAGCGGCTGGAACACCTTGCGAGGGCCGCAGTAGTACTTTGCTTTGGTGTTCGTCGGCAATGGCGTCCACAGTGTCTTGGAGCTGTCGTCGGAGTAATGAACACACCTGGGCAACGTATTGTGCGTGCTCTGGAACTGATGTGTTGAGACCGCCTTCTACATATTTCACTGGCAAACGAATGATGTGTTTCTCGTTTAGTTGATTCTATAAATAATACAAATTACTAATATTTTGGTTATTTCAGACAACAAAGTTTACCTTGAGATCTCTTTGCAAATTGTTCAGCCTCCGATGCAACTCAGCTTCACCTGGCTCCATCTGGTCTGGCGTTCTCACCGCAGGAGTATACACCCTATTAATCCACACACATCTCTTCGCTAGCTCCTGACTCATAAACACAGTATTATGAACCTCTTGCTCTACAACCGTTGTTAAATACGTATCTCTCAACTCTGTGGGTAACACAGACACCAGTATCGCCAACACTCTTCCAATCTCCGAACGCCATTCCTCCAGGGCACGCTCTCGCTCCTCGGCGGACGTCTCCTTGAAGCCTGGGATGTGCGAGCTGATCGGCTGGAGACGGTAGCATGGTGGAGCTGCTGCACTGTCAAGTTGGTACCATTTGCTGAGGAGAGAATGAGCGGATTGGTTCTTTGCGGCTTCCATTGCCATCTTGAAGTCAGCGCTCTCGATTGTTATTGGCAGGAGAGGTGTCCCGAGGGAATTGTTCAGGAAAAGGACTGGGATGATATAGGCTACCTCCATTTGCCCTGGAATAAAAACAATCGTAAGCCAGCTGCCTCTTTATTTTTAAATAAATATATCATCACGCCTTTTATCCATTACTGGATGTGGCACTCTGCCTAAGCAGATCTCGGTAAGTGATATATTTTTTCGCGTGAAGTGCGGTTACCAGCCGTCAAATCATGGCCCTCAAAGATATTAGTGGCGGGGGAACCACAGGGGTAGATTTAATTGTTTGTCGGCTGTGGGGATTGAACCAGGGTTCTCAAGATCCACAGGCCGACTCGATACCACTGAGCCACCTACCCCATTATTTGAAAACTGTTAATTTAAACTGTGAATAACTTACTTTGTAATTCCCCGAGACAAAGTTCAGGGAACTCATGATCTTGTTGCTTTTCCAGGAATGTTTTCCAGTGCAGATCTACAATATGCAGCTCATATCCCTTCTCCCGACAATATGTTCTCAGTTCTGGATATACTGTATTATGTAGAGCTCCTTTTTCCACACAACAGTCTACAACAAACTCGAAAACATTACAACACATCTTCTAAATTTATTATCTCATTTTCTTTACCTTGTGAATCAGCTGCACAGACATAAATGACGATTTTTTTTGTTTTAGAGTTGGTTTTTGCTGAGCTGATTCTTCCCATAAGCAGATGTTGAAGATTTTCGTTAAGACTTTGTACTTCTTTCGGAACAGAACTTTCGTACAATTTGTCAAAGTCACGTGGACTTTGGGTACCGGGCGGTGAACTCAACGACATCGAATCTGCTGCAAGAAACACAAAAATCATTCCAAAAATTAAATCAATTAGAAATTAACAACAAAGACAAAATTAATTGTCGTCCATACATTTGGTGAAACTAGGTTTAATAAAATATAAAATAAACAATTGGCTAAGTCTCACAAAATTCTGCCTCCAACTCACCTTATGAGGGCATCGTCAGAAGCTACCTTCACAGTTAGTGTTTTTTTATATTTTATTTTCAATTAGAAATTGTTTTCAAATAATATATGAGCGAAGTAATCCAATAAAATAAATAAGTTATGCCTAATACACCAATTAAAGTATCAGCTGTCTCTTTAATCAAGAACTAATTGTTGTTTTTTTTTTCATTATGTTCTGCACATACCTGATATAATGGCGTCTTCCTTCCGAATAATATTGACCCCAGTTTTCTTATCAGCTGGAGTTGTGAGAGCCGTGGTGGCCACCGGAGGTTGTCCAGCTGTCGCTGCATCCATGATAACCCCTGAGTGAGGCGCTTTGCCTCCATCGACACCTCCTTGTTGCAGCACATTGTTGATGATGGCCTGCTGCTTCTCTGTTTGCAATGATGGCTTCTTGATTGTCACCTGGTAGCTCGTCGACCTTAAAGACAAGTACCTGGTCAAATTATTTCTGATCCGATTCATAAAATGACATCGAACATCGAACACCAAGAGGAAAAAGATGATTCTACACACATTTTAACATACTTTTGGTATCTTGTAAATATGGTAACATTCTTATTATTTATGTTTTTTATTTATTTATTTATTTGTTTATATGCAGCTTAACAGGAATTTCATTTTAGACAATAAAGTTGACTTTGGGTATATATTATACTGTTTATAGAACAAAAATATTTTTTCAAAAGTCTTAAATTAAAAACATTGTTCTTGAAGTATAGTACTACACCATAAATTGACTATTTTAGTGTTTATAATTTAATTATTAATATATAAGAAATAACTATCAAAGAGGCATTAAAAATGTTTACTTAAAGTAAACGACCCTCAATTGTCCGGTATGTATCTGTTGATTTAAAAATCAATGAATTATTACATCTTATTGTAGGTAGATCTCGGAGTAAAATTTATCGTTAAGAAGAAGATTACAATGATCGAAATCTGTATTGTTGGAGAATAAAAAATAGGTCATTTGTGTTTTTTGTGCGGGAAAGTAACAAGTGTTGTCTCACTCGAACTGACGTCACAGCGTAGTGTGACGTCAGCAACACCCCCTCACTGCTGGTACCATCATCATGAGACGTCTATTCTAGTACGCGATCATAGTAAGATTTGTTTACACCCTGAAAGCCGCAACGATTTGTTAATAATGCATTAATTAAAGGCTATCTCATTAATTATGCCATTCAATCTGGTGTTGTTTACAATGTACACTGCCTTTTCTCTTTCTTAAGAGACAATTGCGTATTAGATAGGCAATTGTTGTTAATGAAGGATTGTTATTCGTTTATTTGTTTAAACAACTGATGATTAAGTAGTTGATTATGTTTTGTTTGTTGTTGAGTGTAAGTAAATACAGTTGATATTGAATCTGGCATGAACGAGGAATCAAAATAGAATTTGGCTTCCGATTATTTTTGGCTAATAATATACGAATAACAGTTGAGTGACATAAATTTCAAAGTATTTCTGAGTGGTTTACGTATTACGTGTAAAACCACTACTGGAGTATTTTTAAATGAATGCACTTAAATCATGGAAATTATATTCGAAAAAATGTGGACCAAAATAGAACTAGCACCTTTGCAAAATACAAATATTTCACATTCTTTTCCTTAATCAACACACTAGACAAGAAACATCAACAATATCAATTATAAAATACTCATTTTATTATAAATAAAATAATGGGTTCATGTTCATGCATTCTCGTGCATAAAAGTGTGATGTGCAACAACCAATAACATCCAGCATCTTTGAACTTACTCTTCGGATCTCTGGGACATGTTATCTTTGTCCTTGTGTGCCTGGCCGCTGCTGCATGAGTTCCCCATGATTGCTGTGATCTTTTAATCCTTTCCAGCTTCCGAAATCGTCTCGTTTATCCACATACAGCTCTAGAAGCCTTCAGCATTGTCCTTCAATCATCTTTGCACCCATTTTCACTTACATTGTTCACAAGTTTTATAGAAACACGCCGTGGACAACAATAAATTGACTGTTGATTAAAGGAGAGAACATTTTAGGAAACTGCACATTGTTGATATTAATTGTTGTAGATTGGAAATATGGATTGTTTAGTTTCAGTTTTAATTGTTATAATTTATCACATTCACTTCTCGTTTCAAGTTAATTAAAGAATTCAGAAAGGAGCCAAGTGTGCAACAATTACTATCGGAGTTTATTTCGTTAAGGTTTATAATATTTCGCCTGCTGTCTGCTGTGCGTGAATCAAGTTTATCGGTTTATCGTAAACGTTTTTAATATGAAAATTGTTTATATACACAACGATTTAATAAATGTTTTAATTCGTATCGTTTTTAAAATAAACTTAGGGTACTTGTGCAGTCATGGTTTGCCCACAAGCAAATAATCAATGTTTGGAGAGCGTCGGGACGAATTCGGAGCAGGCGCGTCATTGTGACGTCACAGCGTCCGTTGGCATAGGCGACTCGTTACGAATGCGTATCACTCGAGAGAGAAATTCAACACGATATGATTCTCGAACAATCTAACAACTGACTGAAGTTATTATTATGCTCGTTCAAGATCAAGTAACGAGGAAATTGCATGAATAACATTATTTTAATTGATAAATGTATCTTAATTTGTGCAGATAATTTCATATCATATTTTTAGTTCACGAAAAATATTCATAGAGCACCTAGATCAGAAATGTTTTTATGAAAAGCAGCAAAACTTGTATCATTCTAATACACACTATTTACAATATTTCTAAAGATATTTTATTTACAACATTTATATTTTTCATTTAATTCAAAAACCTGCATATAAATATTTCAAATTTTAATTGTATAAAGTTGGTCATGGTTCCATATTTTGAGCAACCAATCATATAACCCTATTTTCGAAGCATGTTTTGAAGTGCTGTGATTGGTTGGTAACGGTTTTTAAAGTTTTGACTTTACAAAAACAAACTGATTTGTGTCATCTCTTTTGTGATTGTTTTAAAATAATAATAGTATAAATTATATAATATTATTTATTATTAGTGATAGTGCCTTATATATTCAAGGTAATACGGTTATTATTGTTTATTATTCAGTGGATTTATGGACACAAAACTGCTTTGATATATTGTGGACATGGTAACTACCATTAGTGCATTAGCTTCATATTTCAACATTAGTTTTTACACGTTTATTTCAACTGTGAAGTTTATCTCAACTCGTTTAATAACTAATCAATTTCAAAATATCTGCATACAAACATAAAGTGAAGGTTAAAAGTTTTATTTTTGGAGGCAAACATGTCGATGTTGTTTTATGATAGACTATTTAAAATTTATTTCTTTTCTAATGTAGTTTTATATATTGTAGAATGCCTAGATCGCAAGCAAAAAGAAGTACCAGTAGTAAAGTCAGACCAAAAATATTTCGCTCTCGTAATATGACTAAGCAGGAGCCTCCAGAATATAGAGAAAACACTCAACCAGATTTGATGTCATTATATTTATCAAATTTCGAAAGAGATGTATCAACAAACTTGTTGAACATGAATAACAGAATTACAATGACCATGGAACTAATAGATCAATTCGCATTTGACGAATTTACATTAGTAAATTCAGCAAATAGAAAGAAAACTATGTTTGAATTGGTAAGAAGATATTCTTTATCAGTTAAAATGTTTTTATTACTGTGAATAATATTTTAGAGAACAGAAAAATCTTTTTCTACTACTTCTATGAAGTCTATGATGTTTGAAACAGCTTCTTTGTTGAAACATTTAAACTGTACCACAAACACAACTTTCTCTACGAATAAGACAAAAAAGACAATCGATGATGAAGGTATTTATCTGTGTTTACTAATAACTCTTGTCACAACATTCTGGTACTTTGTTAACTTTCTGGGCTTACAATCATTCTTCAGGAACTCTAGTCACATAAATATCAATTTTAATCCAGTTTATAAACAAGTTTAAGACTTTGTTCCTGATAGTATTTAGAATCTCGCACACTTAATTTCTACTAAACACGCGACCATCTGTTGCTAACACTCTTACTTGCTTGTGTGGGGCACACGATAGGATATCTTACAGCTGGAGAATCAACGAACACGAACGGTGACAACTATGGAGGAGGTATACGCACTCGATCATCTTCAGCCACTCGACAGAGTCGTCAGCCAACTCGAATAGTTCAAGTCACTCGCTCAAGTCGCAGTCTCTCTCGTAGCAAGCTACCGTCTAAGAAGAATGTAACGATACAAGCTCCGGAGAAGAAAACTCCCGAGAAAGCTATGAGGCCTCCCATAGGTTTTGGAATGGTCACACCAAAAGTAAGTAAATCATTTATTTCCTGTTGTACAGCCCAGGTTGTTGTTATATCAAGAATTTGGCTAAATAAAACGTATTCGTATCAGGTGAAACCAAACATGCCAGTGTCGGTGCTCCGACGACCGATGCAAGGAGAAATGGCGATTTCCATGCAAGGCAGTCCGTTGCTAGTCAGTGGTGTAGTCACCGAAACATGCGCCAACGTCAACATCCCACTGAAAGACGGAAAGATCCTCTCATTGCAGCCAAGCAGGGGGCTCCGTATGTCCGAAATCCCTTATCTCGATGATGAAACTCGCCAACAACTCACCACTCTGAGGGACAATCTACATAAGGTCGTTATGTTAGCTTATGATGATTAAAATTTAATTTTAAGGTTGATATAATTATTTAATATAAACAGAAATAATTTTAAAGTGTGGATGAATCATGTTTTGGTTTGTATACAGTATTTAATAGTAAATAATTTTCGTATTTTAATAGGAGATTTTTAGTTGACGCTCGATATCTTTTACGACTGGTTCAGGAACTTTATTCGCACTAAAATCAAGAAAATATTACTTATTAATAAATTTGATAACTTTTATTTTATTGTAATTATACCGTAGTTTAGCCATCTTGCTTTTAAGTGCTTGGTTTATATATCTTGTTCTTAATTCTTGCTCTGCTTTGATACCTACACCTTCTTCGAATTTCTCTTTTCTCTGTGTAATCTTTTCGCGTTCTTTTGCATTTACTTGTAATAAGATTTCTCGTCTGTGCTTGAGTGCTTCTTGTTTGCGAATCATTTCTTTTTCTTTGTCTTTCTGTTCTAATTCTTTTTGAACTTGAACAATCTTGAAGAAATCTTCTTTTTCGCGTTGTAGTTCAACGGCTTGGCATTTTCTAATATTTTCAATCTGTTGTCTTCGAGCAATTTTTAAATTATCTTCATCCCGTTTCTTTCTTAATGCTATTGCTTTTTCTTTCATTCTCCATTCCCGTTCAACCTTAAAAATGAAAGTGATTTAGGATGAATCGTGCAATATTTGAAATGATTTTACTTCTTCTTGAATTCGAATAGCATTCATTTCATCTCTGGCAGCTTGAATATCTGCTGATTTTTCTTGTTGGGCTTTTAGTCGAGCAATTTCCTTTTCTTTAGCAATTTTAGTTTGTCTTATCTCTTCTTCTATTGCTGCTTCTCTTTCAGCTTTCTTTTTCATAAATTCTTGCACCTATAAACATAACTTTGTAAATAAGTAATTACTGTATTTTATTAAGTCTGTACCCGGAGTTCAGCAATGCGGTTTTCTTCTTTTTCAACTTGTTTGTACCGAGCGATTTCTTCATTGGATTGTGCTAAATCTTCCCGCATTTTTAGTTGTTTCAACAACAATTTCTGTCGTTTTTCGTCTTCTTCTCGTTGCATTTGTATTTGAGCTCGATTTTGACATCTAGCTTCCTCTTCAATGCGTTCGCCTTCTTGAAGTCTTTCAATTTCTTTCTCTCTGATTTGTTGCATCATTTCGTTGACAAACTTTTGATTTTTTTGATGATCTCGTGCTCTTTTTTCTTCTTCTTTTTGAAGCGAAATTCTACGCTGTTCTTCCATCATGTTGTCAAGCCGCCTGTTTTCTTGTTCTAATTCTTTTTCGATTAATTCTTTTTCCGCGACTTGCGCAGCACGAATTGCAAGACATTTTGAAGCAAGAATTAATCGGTTTGCATATTTTACTTCATCCTCTTGTTCTTGACGTAAGTCAAAAGCTCTTTGTAAAAGATAGTCTGTTTGTCTTTTCGCTTTGGACTCTAACTAAAATGTATATTTGTTTATAAATTGTTATTTTGTGAAATATTAACATACCTTAGTTAGTTTTTTCCCTTCTTTCATTTGTTGTTCGAGTTGCGCCTTTCGAAGTTGTTCTTTTCTCGTATTACTTTCAATTTCTTTTTCCCTTCTTTGTCTGTCGGCTTCATCAATCATCGCCGTTCTTTCTGCCGCTGTTACAACCTAAAGTTATAAATTATTTTTGGAAAAAGTATTAATTGTTATTTAGAATCATACATGGGCTTGGGCTTGCAACTGATTGAATTCATCCTTTTTCAATAATTTTGGATGTTCTCTTGGATATCTACTAGGTATCAACATAGTCTTAGCATCTATAGTTATTTTTTCAATTGAGTCTTTCACGGGAGGAGGATTTAAAAGGTCGATGGTAGTATATGCAGTTTTGTGTACACATTTTGATTGCCTAAAATTTCAGAAATAAGTGGTAAAGTTCTACGAGTTTATTATGAAACTTACTGCTTTCGATTATAATTTTTCTGAACATTTGCCATTATCGATGACACTGAAGCTGCCGTATAAAAATTATATAAATAAGTTATTTATTTTCATAGCAACTGTCTTGGTAACGATATCGGTGTAAAGTGATCAAGGAATTTTCGAAAGAGGCGCGTAAATTTTGACATGTCATCCTACAGGTGTCAGCACATCATACAATTACAAACCAGATATGTGTTAAAAATCTCCTGATTAAATCAATTATCTAATACTTTTTATAAATAAATTGTCAAACATGTAAGGATAAATTTTCAAGTAAACTGTCTCTCTCTTCATCTACAGACAATTTTGCACTTTTAATGCTGAAAGTGTAAACTGGCTACTCAAAGACGACTGTCTAAGGTATTTGGATATGTCATGATGATATTTAACGATCGTGTCCTTTGTATTTGAATAGAGACATATTTAGACTAACTTTAAATATAGTTTCTCTTTTGTAAACCGTTCATAAAGAAGTCTATTAAAATAATTTAGTCAGCAAAATTTTCGAAAACTTAACCTAAAATTTTCTATTTGTCGTTGTACTGATCAAGTCAATATTTTATTCATTTAATGCAATTTCATTAATTTTACATAATTTCCATTGTAGAAAAATGTCATTACGATATTCCTGTAGTCATATGACCACAGTTTCTAACATTCCAATTCCAGAAATTGTCAAGTCGAAGGAGGTTAGTAAATCACCTGTAAAATTTAACGTAAACGTTGAATATATTTATCATTTTACAGAAGGCATCATGTAATGATTGCCCTTGTTATGGGCCAAATCTTTGGGTTTGTTTATATCGTGATTGCTTAAGAATTGGATGCTCAGAAAAATTTAACGACCATAGCACATTACACAACCAAGTAAGTTCTTAATGACATATTTCTCCTAAATTATGAAAGATTATTATACATTTAACTATCTGCACAATGAACACAATTCCTTGAAATTCTATAGTGTTTTTTTTATTCAGTTGAAGTAGGTGGTGGCACATTATTGATAATCATTGTTGGAAAATCCAAATAAATTTTCCTCAAATATATTTTATATTATTCTGCTTACATAACTATTATACAATTGATTAATAATGTTTGAAAGGTTAATAGCCTGTAATGTCGTATACAAGTTGTTAAAAATTATTGAATTATTTTGTAGAAATGTCCATCGCATTGCATTCATATGAATCTGTCAACCCAGCGCATTTGGTGCTACAGTTGTCAGACAGAAGTGTTTATGGATGTGAAAAATCCTAAAATGCAACCAAGAACTGTCATTTACAGGTAGTACATTTATTATTATATCAAAAATATACAAGTACATGATGAATAATTTAGTGACAGCGACAACGAAGTCGACACCGACCGCGGTCGAACATATGACCGCGAAAGTTACGACTCCGGTCGTGGGAGCTACGCCACCTTACGTGCAGATTCCCTCGATAGACGAGGCAGCAGTACAGCAGGAGGCGGCGGCTCCGTATTTGCGTTCGACAAATCTGTAGGACTCAATGTTGGAATGTCGGGTGACAGTAGCAGCGACAGCGATGACGGCGGATCTGGAAGCGGCGCAACAAGAACTAGAGGACTAGTTGGTTTACAAAACATCGGAAACACTTGCTACATGAACGCTGCTATACAAGCGCTGAGCAACACACCACCTCTGACGGCGTATTTCCTAGACTGCGGGGCGAATATCAGACTAGCTAGCGAAGGAAGAAAACCTGGCTTAAGTCGAAGTTATCAACGACTAGTCCGTGACATGTGGCATCGGAAAACAAGAGGCTACGTTGTTCCTTCCGGCATTCTGTATGGCATCAGAAATGTACGTTATCTCCTTCACAAATCTATGCTTTTTATAAAGTCTTATTTTTCAGGTCCATTCGATGTTTCGTGGCTATCATCAACACGACACCCAAGAATTCTTGAGATGTTTCATGGACCAGCTGCATGAAGAATTGAAACAGACAGCAAATCCATCGTTGGCGGACCGCTGCAACTGCGGGGAACACGCTGGCTCTTGCGACACCTTGGACAGCTTCGCTATGGCGGAAGCCAGTCCTGGAGAACCAGGCTACAGCTACGCCGGGTATGAACCCTGTGATGGGGCCAGTGCTAGTGCTAGCCAGTCCGAGGGCGAATATGAGACCTGCGATTCTGGTAAGAAATAAAAACGCTCTTAATATAGTCACTCTTTAAAAAAATATATATATACTATCACGCCATTTACCCATTACTGGGTGTGGCAGATCTCGATTAGTGATATATGTATGTGCGTCAACTGGTCTAATTAAGAGCAGTAAATAAGGCTTTTATGTAAAGAAAATAATTATAAAAGTATTGTAGGTGTAAGCGAGCGATCATCTCTCAGCGACGACACAGAACGTTCAGCATCTGAAGGAGGCCGTCGTCCAACCTCAGCAAAGCGACGTCTTTCTCGATCAGGCTCCCCAGGCCGCCACGCTCGTCTCCGTAGTAAATTAACATCCCAACAGCACCAGCACTGTAACCGTAGCATAAGCCCCGTCGTAGTCGAATCCCAACCAGGCACCAGCAACTCTTCCTCTTCTGGACCTGCTGGAGCAGCTTCTTCCTCTCAACAGCAACAACAAACTAAGAAACCGGTTAAATACCGTTCTATCATCTCCGACGTGTTCGACGGAAAGCTTCTTAGTTCTGTTCAATGCCTCACCTGTGATAGAATCTCCACAAGAGTAGAAACTTTCCAGGATTTGTCGTTACCGATTCCAAATAGAGACCATTTGGCGGTGTTGCACGGAACAGGACTCACAGGGAAAACAGGTGGATCGGGTTCGGGTAATAGTGGTGCTGGATCAGGAGCAGGAAACGGCGCGGGTTCTGGAGCAGCTGGAGGCGGAGCCCTAACGTGTACAGAGGCTGTTTATCCTGGCAGCCAGGATGGATGGGTCGCTTGGTTATGGACCTGGTTGAAGAGCTGGTTTTATGGACCTACGGTCTCGTTGCACGATTGCTTAGCTGCGTTTTTTAGTGCTGATGAGTTGAAAGGCGATAATATGTACAGGTCAGATTTTTAATTTCTGTTGTTGTTGATGAAAGTGTTAATTGAGTTTGTTGTTTGTTTCTAGTTGTGAGAAATGTAATAAGTTACGTAATGGAGTCAAGTTTTCCAAAGTGATAGATTTACCAGAAGTGCTATGTATTCATCTGAAGCGTTTCAGACATGAGCTGATGTTTAGTTCTAAGATTTCCAGTCAAGTTTCTTTTCCACTCACCGGACTTGACATGAGGCCCTATTTACACAAAGGTAAAAATACTCACTAACTGACACAAACAAAGAAATTAAGAATGTATTACTCTTGTTACATTGAGAAATATGTTTCGTAGACTGTGTGAGCTCTGTGAGCAACTACGACCTAGTGTCAGTCATCTGCCACCACGGCACCGCCGGCGGCGGCCACTACACCTGTTACTCGCTCAACGCACACACCGACACCTGGTACGAGTTCGACGACCAGTACGTAACCCGGGTGACACCGGACACCGTCCTCAGCTGCGAGGCATATGTACTGTTCTACCGCAAGGCCAACACCGCCATGGCCAAGGCGCGCTCCAAAGCCTACGAGCTCATGGAGGCCACGGCAGAGCTCTCTGAGATGAAGTTTTACGTGTCGAGACAGTGGATCAGCAAGTTTGCTACGTTTGCTGAGCCGGGGCCCATTGATAATAGTGATTTTCTCTGTCAACATGGAGGGCTCAAACCTGATATAGCTCAGAGTGTTGATCAGCTAACTACAATTGTTAGTCAAACTGTTTGGGAGTATTTATACGAAACGTAAGTCAGTTATTATCTGGAGTGTATAATATTTTAATTGAATGGTTGTTTTTGGTTACAGTTTTGGTGGTGGACCAGCGTGTAATCATTTATATGATTGTCCAATTTGTGAACAAGCTGCTGAGGCTCTAAATAAAAGAATTACGATGGAAATGGAAACTTTTATGCAACTTAATCGAGAATTCATGGTAAGTACATTTTCTCTTTAAAATTGCAGGGCCGTAACCTTTCACCTAAATGAATATTTAATTATTATAATCAAAATATCATGACACATCGATTAAATATTTATTATTTTGTTGGAAAGTGCATCATATATTCCTCATTTCATATATTGTTATTGTTTTAAAATTCAAAATTGCTATTCAGTTATATAAATAACTGATTATGAATGACTAATTATATTATTTATTGGTCAACATTTCTAAATTATTTTGCGAAAAATTAAATCCATCCAATGAATGTTGTATTTAAGAACAAAACTAATTATTCTCAACCACCTTGTAAAATTATTTAGGAAAAGAAATTGCAATTAATCGATTGCTATTAAAACTACAAGAAAATCACTAGAACGGGAGCACCAAATATTTATTTAATAATCGATTATATTTATATAGAAAGAGTTCGCGGTTTTAAATCTCGCTGGCTTCTTTTTTTATAAAAAATACGGCTGAGTGATTCGGATTCCACTATAAACTACTGTAATTGTTAATTAGGATTAAGTTTCTGTTGTGCAGAGTAGCAAATAAATAAATAAATTGTCTTAGAACATGGATTCACCAGCAACAACCGTATACGCTCTTTCAATGAACTGGTTTCGCCAATGGCAGTCCTTCGTGCGGACAAGAACCAGCGACCCACCAGGTCCCATCGACAACTCCAACATCGTGAATCAACCGGTACAGCCCGGTCAACCAGAATCCGTAAAACCAGGCTCCGACTACTCGCAAATCAGCGAAGAGCTCTGGCATTTCTTCCATCAGATCTACGGCGGTGGTCCCGAAGTGCGTCTCCGTACTGGTGTGAAAGCCACCCCTCCACAGCGTAGCCAAAGTGTCTCCGCTATACCTTGCGCGTACGAACCTCCGGCGACAGTTACCGGAGCTGATAGTGTCCCCGAGTTCTTCATCCCGAGGTTAAAACCGAAGAAATCTTTCGATATTGCTGTTCATCTAGAAAATGAATACAAAACAGCGAAGAACCTGCCCTTGGTTCATGAACCAAAATCAGTATATTCTGTAAACGAAGTTATGGAATGCGAAAATGATAATCAAGACAAGAAACTGGATGAAGAGCAGGAGACGAAAGAAGATGAGAGGCTAGAGGAGGAAGAAATAAAGGTTGAAGCCAAAGTAGAAGAAAAATCCAAAGATACGAAAGGTAAAAAGAGAATTAAATATAAAAAGAGTAAGGTTAGGTCTGAGAGCTCGGAGAAAAATCAAACAAGTGTCGACGAGACGCTTGTGAAATAATTTTATGGTTTTGTCTGTGTGTATATTGTAAATTTGTATGTATAGTTCTGTGTGGCCAAGACGTCGTGTTCCAAGTACAAATACTGCATTTCAATTTGAACATCGAGATTAAACAATATTATTACGATTATTTTCTATTGTTTCTCGGGAATAACTCGACTGCTGTTTTTGCAGTTATAATTGTTTAGAAAATATTTTGTTATAAGTAGGAAAAATCGGGATGAAGTATATCTGCAAAAAAACGCATCGGGACAAACTTAAATAATTTTAGGAATATTTATTGATCATTGCAGTTGTTTATGGGCTAGATATTAGTGCAATATACGTTGGAAAGTACATTTGAATGGATTACGGAAAATTCTTTGAAATTTACTTCTTTATACGTGATACGTTTTATTTTTGCAAGCTATAGATTTGGTTTTAGAACGTTCATTAGTCACGTATATTTAAATTTACTTTTAGAAATAGTAAAAATTGTTTGTTTAGTTGAAATTGAATCATGCAACGATTTTGTCTCAATCAAAGAATTTTCTCTCAGTTAGAATGTTCAGAGTGATTCCGTTGTTGATTGTCACACGTCAGTGTCATACAAGTTTTCGTATTTTAAATTTTTAGGTAACATAACTGTCAATACAAGAGCTGTGGTATAATCATTGGAGCATTTATAACTAATAGGCACACATTCCTGTTCTGAAGTGAGCTCTACGAATACTTTTCCATGTGTTTTAATGTAAGAAAATAATATTTTCCCTCTTAATTATAACAGATAGTCATTATATTACATAAACTTAAAATAAAACTTGCAATACACAACTTTTATCTATCTAATTTTATTCATACAGATTTATTTGACACCGCAAATTTATATTTTGCAGTGGAATTTGGACTAATTTGTTTCCTAAATTTCAAATAAGTAAATAAACAATATTCGATTCGGTTTTTCTTTCAAGTGACATTTAATATTTGGTTGAAATGTAATTAAAATATAAATTTGTTGTACTTCAAACTCGAGTTTTAAATTTATATTTTGTCCATCCAGTCCTGAAATAAATGGCCAAAAATTCTTTCAAATTTTAAGTGTCAAATAAAACACTATAGAATCAAGAATAAATGTCAAAAGAGTTGATAAACGTTACTATCAAATATTCGATTCGTTATTTTGTTTCGACTGACATTTAATATTTGATTAAAATATAAATTTGTTGTGGTTCAAATGATTTAAATTGTAGTTTGATTTGAAACTCGGAATTTTCTTAAAAAAATCAATTGGAAAAGATTGAAAGTCAATTCACAAGTAGCAATATGGTAAATTGTTCCACTTTGAAGTTGTAAAGAAAATTCTGTGTTTAAATTCCTGAATCAATTGTTAATTATGAGGTCTTTTCGTGATATAAGAAAAGAAATTTTTGCTGGTTTGGTGGTAACTTAGGAGTTTATACCAAATATCAAGATGTATTATTATTATTATTATTGTGAAACAATTTAAAATAATTTTTGTGTGGACTTGGTCGCAAATTTTTATTAATTATTGTTCAGTCCAGGGATGTATCATTATTTTTAAAAAAATCAGGTGTTAGTTTATAGTCTGTCCAGTATTTTAGGTACTGATAGTATCTGATAATTTTATGGTTGTTTTAATAAATTGTTTCGATTCAAACCGATAAAATTATCGGTAAAGGATCAATAATATATTGTTTTAAAAGAATCTACTTAAGCAAGCAAAGAATGTGTAGAATTGTACCGTAATTTTTATTATTGACATACTTAGTTTTTGTTTCCGGTTTTGACCTAAAATGCGGTTCTAAATCGAAAAATAATTCTCTAAGTTTGTATTATAATTATAATAATTACCGAAAATGTTTGAATGTTTTTCGGTTCGATGATTCAAACCCGAAATGAATTTGTTTCTAATTAGTTTTCTATTCTACACAGTCTGAATTTGCTTGCATGTGAGAGAACTGATATGATTTCTGTTGTAGAACAATTTTATTTATTCTGAATAATCAGAAACCGTGAATGTTGGCTGTTTTATATTACTTTTCACTTGTTTCGGCGGTCTGTTGTATTAACAAATGAATACTCAGGAGCCGATGGGAAATTTATTCATTTTTATTGCGTCTAGCAAATGTTTTTCTGTACTTTTTTATGGAGATGGGCAATTGGCGGTTTTATGGAAGATTTTAAAGATTTTTGGTAAAAGCTGTTACATTTGTTGAAAGTTGTTTTAAATGTTATTTTTCATTATAATTGTACAATTATTAATTGAAATAAATATTGCAATTTGACTTTTTCAGATTGTTATTTAAAAATACATATTTCATCACGTCATCCATCCATCTATTCCTCATTCTGCCAGCTAAGTTCCTGCAGATCTATTTTTATACCAGCCAAAAAATCACGGCCTCCACAGATGTTAGAGGAGGACGAATGTTTTCCGTTGAATAGTTGTCGATCTGGGCAGGAGTTAGACTCTGAGCTCAAGCTTATCGATTCCTTTAATTTCAGGTAAAGGTAATTCACTATTTTTTTTATTATTTTCTGTAATGCATATTTACACTTTTGGTGTGTGAACGCTTGAGAAATAAATGAATGGATATGATTGAGGAAGATTAATTGTAGGATGAATCTAATGTATGTTTGCTGGGTTTGTGCTACTCCATTTGATGGGTCATAGCGTAATGTTAAGTGTTGCTGTGTTCATGGTACATCATGTGTAAAAAATATGCTAGATGAATAATAAATAAAATATTTATATTTCTGATACTTTATAATTTTCGTAAAGAGTAACGTGTTAGAATAAAATGTTTTATGAAGTAAAGTAGAATAATTTGACATTTATTATAATGTTAACGATTGTTTTTTTTGTTTTTTAAAACAAATTTGAAATGAGTTCTAATTGGGAAATATGTGCAAATATATTTTTAATGACACATATGACTCCATATATAAGTGTAGTGCATTACGACATGCGTATATTTTCCACAACGCTTGTCAGCTGTTTTGGCACAGGTCGGTGCGATCTTCACTTGTTAATTAGCAACGCCAAATTGTGGTAACAATAACAATATAATCATATTACAATCGTGCGGCCTCAATTCTGCGTAATTCTTCATTAGAAATCATCTTGTACATACAATTTCACTTTTGCGATATTATTTCCATAACTATTGTTGTGTTATTCGATTGTTTGTACGCGAGCACCGTGTTTTGTTTTTGTCGGGGTTGTTAAATTTCGGCGATTGTCGCGTGTTGGAATGGCTTTCGTTTTTTTTTTGCCTTGCATGTGAAGTCATTTGATATTTGGCAAAGTTTTACTGTGTTATCGCGTTGAATTTGATTATTATATTTTATTTATTAATCTTGACTAGTGATTTAAACACGAAAAACTGCACGCCAAAGTTAAATAGAACAGAAAACTTCAATGTTTTACTTGTAATTTGCAGAAATTAAAACGTTTAGGTTTGTTTTTAATTACTGTGGCGTTAAGAAATTTATTAGAATATTTTTAATCAGTTTCATTCATTTATTTAATACAAAATTAATGAAAACTACTTTGTTGGAAGCCTTACAGCTTACAGCTTACATACAAGTACATCCGAATCATTCGGATGTACATGTATTTAAATTTATGAGTATAGCTGCTCTGCAATTGCAGAAACAATCTATTATCTTCATCAGCTTCCTCATAAAATCATTATCTATTAATGATCAATAAATGAATGCCTAAGATACAAATTATTTTGGCATAAATAAATAAATAAATATATCATCACGCCTTTTACCCATTATTGGGTGTGGCACTCTGCTTATGCAGATCTCGGTAAGTGATATATTTTTTCGCGTGAAGTGCGGTTACCAGCCGTCAAATCACGACCCTCAAAGATATTAGTGGAGGAAGAGCCACAGGGGTAGATTTAATTGTTTGTCGGCTGTGGGGATCGAACCAGAGTTTTCAAGATCCACTGGCCGACTCGATACCACTGAGCCACCTACCCCATAAATAAATATATGCAAAAAAGAAATATAATGACAGATTCGTAAAAAATGTAGGTAAAAAGTAATTGATTTATATTGACAGTATTGTAAGAGATCAGTAACAGATAATGATCGACTTAGCAAATGGCAGAGAACGTTTGATATTTCAGATCATTGTCGCGCCACTGTGTTCATTTTCGCCAGTGGCAGCGTAACATATTTTAACTTGTTAGAAAAACTGTTCTACATATTACAAGTACAATAATTGTTTTCGTATCGCACTTGAAAATATTTAGTTTTCTGGTTGTCGGGCGATGGTAGTTTGTTTGATGTGTGGCCCAGATGATACGCCCGGTGCCCATCCAAGTCGATGGACTTTTCAAATTCGCCACGAGGACCGTACTCGTAAAATTAGCAGCCGCGAACGAAGAAAGAACATTGAACTATTAAACGGTTATGTGGTATTTTTTCATGACTTTTAATTGCTGAAAATCTGTCAATTGTAACTGAATGAATGTTTTATTATTTTTTTGTAGGCAATTAATAATTATGAATTATTAATTAGGGTAAATTAATTCCGGATAATTACTTTCAAATTGTTTTTTATTAGAAATTTTCGTGATACTCAGTTTTAAAATGGTGCTTTAATTAGTATTAATTGAATGTCCTTACTGCAGTTGCAGATCTCGATAAATAATCTAATATTTATTTTGTTAGTTAAATACTTTTGCTTATTTAAAATAGTAAAATAAACATTGATATACACAATGTACAAATATTTATTTAAAATTTAAATATGCTAATTTCTAAATGGTTATCTGTCAACTGTTAAATAATTTACATGATAATCTCGTATCTGTCGATAATTCCCGAACAAAAAATTAATTATTTAAAAGGTAAAAAATATGAGCTGATTAGATTATTGATAAATTACGCCGGAAATATCCCTTAAAACAATACATTTCTTATCAATTGTTTATTTGTCCCTTCAGTTATATGAAACAAATGCATATAACAATTGCATCACAGCTTTGTTGTTCATTTGTTCCTTCACTTTCATAAAACAATTGAATATAACAATCGCATATCACAGCACTCACTGTTGTTAATCAGTTGTTTTAATACTTTCATACAATATATGAACACGGCATAAAATCTATTATTGATTCAACTTCAAGTGGTTTTAATTCCATCAGAAGCTATAAATAAATAAATAAATTTAATGCTATGAATATAAATAAAATAACAACAAAGACAAAAATTAATTGTCATCCAACACTTGGTGAAAGAAGGTTTAATAAAAATGTAAAGTAAACACTTGGCTATGTTTCACAAAATTCAGCCTCCAAGTCACCTTATGAGGGCATCGTCAGAGGCTGGCCAGCACAGTTCAGTTAGTAACCATAGACGCGTTTCGCTCTTATTAGAGCTCATCAGTATGGTATAACCCACTTCTTCACCTAGAACAAATTTCATGTGAAGAAGCTGGGCTGTGCTGGTCAGCCTCTGACGATGCCCTCATAAGGTGACTTGGAGGCTGAATTTTGTGAAACATAGCCAAGTGTTTACTTTACATTTTTAATAAATAAAATAAATAAATATATCATCACGCCTTTTAACCATTTTTTCACGTGAAGTGCGGTTACCAGCCGTCAAAGATATTAGTGGTGGAGGAGCCACAGGGGTAGATTTAAATTGGTGAAAATTGTTTGTCGGCTCTGGAGATCGAACCAGGGTTCTCAAGAACCACAGGCCGACTCGATACCACTGAGCCACCTACCCCATTATAATATAATTTGGTGAAAACTACATTTTATAGATTTTATGTTCAAGTGTACAAGTTTTACATTTACTGTACCTGAAAATCAAATAAAGATAATTAAATTATAGTTAAAAATATGTATTCAGTTTTTTTATATACATATATGTAACTATACTTTTAATGTTTTTTGATGAAGCATATTATTGAAAAAAGGTTGCTTAAAAACTAGATAGGCGACTTATATCCGATATTTGTAACAGATAATCTGTTTGTGAATTTCAAACACATTTAAATCATTTTAATATTTTTCAGCTAATCAGCAACTTTACCCAACTCGACTTTCATTTTCCACAATTGTGAATATTTGTTGTCGGTTTGTAAATGTGGTGGCCACGACTTTCTATCTCGCTCGCTGATTGGTTCGCGGCGACTGTTGCGAGTTCCGGGGACGGAAAGTGGGTTAAAGAAAGTAACTTTTTTCAGCGATGGACGCTCGCAGAACTCAGTTTGACACGGTGTGCCGTCTGGGACAGGTGTGTAGGTGCGCTGTACAAGTCTTCTCAACTACCAACAACACGCTGTTTTACTTCTGAAAGGTGAGTTCACTTTGAGCTGGTTTTGTTTTTGTTTGACAGCTGATGATGAGGGTGAAGTTGATTCCGAGCTCATGAGATTATAACTTGATTGTTTTTATCAAATTCATACACTTAAATTACAACGATTTAGCGTACAATGAAACTAATTATTTATATTGTTGATTTTAAATCAACAAAATTTTTGCGCTGTCATATGTTTATAAATGGTTTTTTTTTTTCTGAACAGAAAAAGATGTAATTCTTGTAATAAACTTGTTTATGATTGAAGTATGTAAAGGACAATGTTCCAATAATGCATCATAATTCGTCCTTTACATTTTAAAAGTAAAAGGTTCTGTGTTCTAGCATTTCCTGCTTTATTATCCTTCCTCAATCATTCATTAGATTTTCACCAGAGTCGTCGAACAAATAGAGAAAACAAAATCCGAATTAAACTTTCAATTTATGTCGTTTCAAAGTGAAATTTATTAAATTTTCACTATTAAATATTAAAATTAGTTTAAGTAGGCCATGTAGCATTTGTCATAAATGCTTGTCATTTGTTATTTTACGATTGTTTCTCAATTGTTTGCAGAGAAAACATTTGAAAGCGAAGTTTATTGTTTTATTAGTAATTAATGAAAATAGGGGATTATTAGAATGAATACTTGGCTATTTTGTTGTAAATGTGTCTTATTACTAATACGTTATTTTTAGTATGGTGTTATGCATATTGCGAATTAAAATTTATTGACGTTTGAAGTGCTGATAATAATAATAATGTTATCTTTCAGTAGCGAAAAATATTTTTTAATGAATTTTTCCTGAACTAACCCATCAGTGCAGTTCTATGAAAATTATTTCTAAATTACAAACAAATAATATATATATATATATATATATATTATCACTTCTTTTTATATTGTATTTTGCATATAAAGTCCGAGTAATTTTAATGATAAATATTTTATAATATGGTGAATCTCCACCACTGGTATTTGCACGAATGACGCATCTTTTTCGAGGCCGGCCCTGTGCTGTCAGTACCGCATCAGATGTTTTCCTCATTTGCAGCGATTCGCAGATATTTTCCTGAGATAGCTTGTTTCTGTATTTCATATCGCCCAATAACAAATGACAATCTCGTACAAAACATAGCCTGCTGTAATTACCCAGCGCTATTGTTATGCGCTTATGGCAATGCTATAACGTCGATATTATTTATATCATTTTTTACGGATCGTTAAGCAACGGGAATTGTTTAAATATTTTTAATTTTAATCGCGCGTATATCAGCGGAATTTAATCATTTTCACCTTGTGAAAAGCGAGATTTTATTGGAGAATTCGTTGTCAAATAAATATAGGTACCTACACAATATGTTGTAATTATATTTACTGTACAATAGGTTTTTGTTTATTTGTAACAATTGAATATATTTCTAAATGTAGGTTGTGCTACTAATTTTTTTTATAAAATACATTTCGTTTGACTTACTTTGGACGTGCAATGAATCATACAGTTTTTTTTTTATTTTATCACAAACAATAATTTTTATCTACCTTATTTGTTATTTATAATTACTTTAAAAATTATTGCTGTAATTTAATAGATTAACCATTGAATATTTGACATTATATTTTTTTTCTATAAATTCATTTTAAGAATAATGAAATAAAAGAATAGTTATTTGTATACCAAGGATACTTTCTTTACAAGGTATACATCAAATCTTTTTCACTTCTTTCACTTTCAGAAATAAAATAAATTAGAACTTTAGATAAGATTTATTATTTTCTGGACAGATGTCACTAATGTCAAATAATACCGTTATTTGCTTGAAACATTGCTATCTAGCCACATCATCTACATTCATAATTCCTTTTATTTAACTTCATGACTACATTGTAAAAAAAATTAATGCTGCAAATCGCTTATGGTTTAACGGCTAATATCCGCATTAAAATTAATTAATTAATTAATATTTAATCACATTGTTTGGTCTGCAAAAAGCGTCATAGATCTGCAATTGCATATATTATTTGGTAGAAAATGCAGTTATAGTTTAAATATTAATTTATTTATACTAGTCAGTACAATAGAAACTTGAGGGTCCGGACTCACCGAGCCGCAGCGTGATTTAGCTTGAGTGGGATTCGAACTCGAAATCTTTGGATTCGAATACCGTAATGCTAACCATACTACCTAAGTTCCAGACAATGGTAGAATATAAAAATTAATATTATTAAAATTCTATATGTATTATGGGGTAGGTGGCTCAGTGGATCTTGAGAACCCTGGTTCGATCCCCACAGCCGACAAACAATTTTCACCAATTTAAATCTACCTCCTCCACTAAACAGCTTTGGAGGGCGTGATTTTACGGCTGGTAACCGCACTTCACGCGAAGAAATATATCACTTACCGAGATCTGCTACAGAAGAGTGCCACACCCAGTAATGGGTAAAAGGCGTGATGATATATTTATTTATTTTATTCTATATGTATTTATTTATTTAAACCAAGTTTTAATTTTTTCTTTGGTGCAAATGATCATTAGGATCTAATCTATAAAATATGAATGAGATCTGCAATTACAGAGCCGGCTTATCAGTAATTCAGAGAGGTAAATGTGATATTGATTCTATGAATTTTCCAATTATTACCATTGTTAGCCTTAACATTTATTTATTATTGAAAGAGCTTTGCGATAAAAATATCGGTCGAAATTTAAATAATTGATTTAGGATTCGTGCGACACGGCACTAAAATATTACACATTAAGAGCATTTTTGTTTGTTTACACAAATAAACAAAGTTCTTGTTTCAATAGCATAGCGTTTAATTTAGTGGTTAGTTATGAATATTTCACACATCACTTTGCATTTGACAGTTGAGTATTTGTTGGCGGTTTGTGTGTATGTATGTCGCGGATAGAAAGTCGGCGTTGGTTGGGCGGAAAGTGAAATGCTTTCTTCGAGGTGTTCATTCGCTGTTGCTGAAGAATTCGCTTGGTTTGACCCATTTACCTGTGACCGCGAATACTTGGCTTCAATACACGCTGAGATACTGTCGTTGGACTCGATCTCCAACGACAACCATTTTCTTTGTTGCAGCACTAGCATTTTTATTTATTTATTTAGCTTTTACTAGAATCTGAACCACTCTGACACAATCTTCTTTTTCTGATATATACCGGGTGTCTACTTCTTTTTCCAAACAGGAAATTCAATGTTAAATTTTTGATTTAGCGATATCTTTTTACCTATTACTTTCAGAACAAAATTGTACTGAAGAAAAATGTTCAGAATGAAAAACTACATCCATAGAGTATAAGTTTGTTGTTCAATTGTATCTTATGTCCGAGTTAGAAATAAAAGAAAATACACGCTTTAAAGCAATTATCAGAGTGCCATAAGAAATAAAACAATAATTTGTTTGTTGTGTCTGACATTATTTGACATATTGGACCAGAATTGGAAGCTTTATTTATTTATTTATTCGAGCATTTAATTTAATAATAAAATTAATTATAGCAACTATTATTTTCTTTTTTCTCCATAATCTAGACAAATAAATACCTATTATTAAGTTATCTAATTTGTTTTATTTTTATTTATAAAATTTCAACTGAATTGTTTATAGTAATATAATAAAAATTAGTTTTTGTTGTTAGAATTTATTATTTTTTATGACATTATCTAGATTCATTTATTGCATAATTAAAAAAATGTAAAGTACAGAAACAAATACTAAATTCAATATTAAGTGACCACAAAAATGTAACGATGTATTGTTGTGACAAAAATACAGGAATATGAATTTCATGTTGTAAGAATTGCAAATACATGTTCGTGTGTTTAAAATCACAATTCGCGTGTCTTTCCAAATTAAAACAACAAACTTAATAACTAAATTAAATTATATTCTATTTTTATTCCAACGTTTTCATCTTTTTTGTTTATTAAGGAAATTAAATTATATCAAACTTGATATTGCATTATAAAATAAATAAATATATCATCACTCATTTTACCCATTACTGGATGTGGCACTCTACCGTAACAGATCTCAATAAGTGATATATTAATGCGCGTCAAATGCAATTATCTGCCGTCAAATCTTCTATCAAAAAATTGCAGGATACAAAAAACTTTTGTATCCTGCATGCAAAAGTCTTTTGCGTTCTGTAGCACAAAAAACACTCATTTCGCGTGTTGATAGTTGTCATGTAAATTTTAACTTTATATGACAGTTTTCGACAAAATTTAATTTTGAAATGATAGTTATTATAAACATGAGTATGTAACCAAAGAGACGTTTTCAGAAAAAATAACAATTTATTTGTTTTTCGGCGGCATTTTGTAATCATATTTTTGATTGGTTTAGAACATGCCGGTAATAAATTTTTGTCGAGTTGTTTACAAAAAAAAGTTGAATCCTCAACTTTGTTTGACATTTCCATGAATAAATGATTAAATGATTTCTTTCTTGCAGATATAAAAAACCTGAAACAGAATGGGTGTCGGCGGGCAGCACGATCAAGCAGGAGGTGACAGCGAGACCTACGTCTGCAGTCTACCTGAAGATGTGCAGAAAGTAGCTCTGGAAGAGTTGCGAGAAGACGAAAACATTCGTGATCAAAGCCTTGAACAGATGCGAGAATGGATTAATAAACATCCTAACATCAAACGTTGTCGCACAGGTACAGGATTCAAATCTTAAAATAAAAATAAATAAATATATCATCACGCCTTTTTACCCATTACTGGGTGTGGCACTCTGCGTACGCAGATCTCGGTAAGTGATATATTTTTTTCGCGAGAAGTACGGTTACCAGCCGGAAAATCATGGCCCCCAAAGATATTAGTAGAGGGGGAGCCACTTGCAATTAAATTAAAACAATATTAGGAATAAATGGATGGATATGATTGAACGAAAGATGAGACGAGCTTGTATGAAAGGAATTATGAATGTGGATGAAGCATGTTATCGACAATATTTCATGACAATTTTCTGTACCTTCATATGTCTCAAAGTAAATAAATAACTTGTTGATTGTGTCATCAAATAGTCGTCAAGGTGAGAGCAATCATAATAGTAAAATTACTGCGAATTAAAGTACTCGATTCGTTCCTGTACCTAATTTATATTTAAATGAAGAGACATAATGTTCAGCTACAAACTCTGTTATCTAAATATTTATTCATAATTGACTATAGTTTCAGTTGATTTGTTAACGGAAAACAAATATTATTTCTTTATTTTACTTAGTAAATAACGCACAACAAATGACAATAGACTAATTATATTTATTTTTGAATCGGTAGAATTATTGTTCAGTTTTTTAAATTAACTAATAAATACTCCTGGTTTTGCGCTGTCAAATATTTTTAGTTTGAGTCGATTGATGAACAAAAGAATCACATTTTAATTCCGTCAGTACGGTGGTGTGGATAGCAATATGAAATTCGAATCCGGAGATGCCGAGTTCTAATCTCACTCAAGCTAAAAAAAAATTATATAAACTAGCACACTGCTGCTCGGTGAGTGCGGAGCCTGTACTGTAATTGGGATTAATTTCCTGTTGTACAGAGTAACATAAATAAATAAATAAATAATATAAAGTTGATTGCCCCCAAAAATGTAAATTTTGTAAATTTTGTTTTAGACACGCTTTTCTTGCTGCGCTTTCTCCGCACAAAGAAATTCAGCGTCCCTCAAGCCTGCGAGATGCTCGAACGCTATCTCACCATCCGACAACTTTATCCCCAGTGGTTCCAAAAGCTCGATTGCGATGATCCAGACATCGCAGACGTCATCCACTCCGGTTACTTAGTTCCTCTTCTGGAGAAGGACCGTGGTCGAACTGTCATCTTCAGCAACGTTGGAAGATACGATCCACATAAACACACCTCGGCTACGATGGCCAGAGTCCATAGCATGCTCACGGAGTCGCTTTGCGATGATGAAGTCAACCAGGTACAAGGATACACGTATATCAATGATGAGAGCGGCTTCTCCATGGCGCATGTCTCATTGTGGAGTTTATTGGATGTTAGGAATATGCTTAGGTGTATTCAGGTATGAATAGAGAAATCAGTTCACCTTTTCCAGTAATTAATAATAATTTTTTTTAGCATTCAACTCCTATGAGGCATAAAGCTAATCATTTTATCAACATTCCTTCTACCGCTACTAAATTTTTAGAATTTGCGATTTCACTTTTGAGTGAAAAACTCAAGAGCAGAATAAAGGTCAGTTATATTCTTCTATAAAACTTAAAAAATGTTAAATTATACATCATATTATAGATTTATAAACTTCTTGAAAATGTGTGTCAAATTATATAAAAAGTACTTCCGGTTTAACTGCAAATGATATTAGCGACCTTATTTTAAATGGAATAAACGGTATATTTGTTAAAAGTTGAATTCTACATGAAAATCTGAATTCAATGATGTATCGTAAAAAATATGTTAAATTAGATCTATTTCAATTTAAATAAAAATAAATCAAAACAATGTTAGTGTTGGGGAAGCCCCAAAAATAGTTTTAATTTAATTTGATATTATTTATTTAATAAATAGAAATGAAATATCTTCAAATTGTAGATTCACAAATCAATGGAAGAACTTCACGCTGACATCGATCCAAAAATCCTTCCCAAAGAATATGGTGGTACTGTTCCTCTCGCCGACATGATTGAAGAGCTCGAGAAGAAGTTAAAAGAGAAGAGAGACCAGGTGGTAGGTCTGGATGATATGCTAATTGAAATAAATAAAGATGATTGTAAATTGTTATCAGAAATGAATGAAGAACTCGGTTTAGGAATAGATGGTACTTTTAAGAAACTTACTGTCGATTAAATTATTTATTATTGTGTGAATTAAATTATCATCTATTGCTTTGTGTCCTTTTGTAATTCTTTTACTAATAATAATTATTAATTAGTAATTAATGATTAGTTTCGTAGAAGTAGTAGTGTGTTGTGTTGTGTCTAGTCTAACTTTTGTAGTTTTGAATGTTTTCTGTAAGTTGTTAGTTACTTTTTGTTAGGTTTATTTAATTATTGTGATGCAATTAAGTTTTGCCCAAAGGTGGAATTTAGTTACCTATTTTCATAGTTTAAGAATGTTGACATTTGCATTTAATACTTGTTACTGTCTTCTGTAGTTGTTGTTTACTGTTAAGTGTGTGTTTGTTTTCATTATTTTTATGATGTACCTTTTAGATTATTCTCACTGTTTATGTTTAAATATATTTTGTACCGTTTTATTTAATGTATTCTAGTTGCATGTAAACAGTAGTGTATCTTTATTTCTGTCTTTTGTATAACTATTATTGTGATGGTTTAATTTAAATAAATCTTATATAGAAATAATATTCTTTCTTTTTTGTTAATGGTATTATTTAATTATGTGATATATTTAATTATAATATATTTCTGAAAATTATTTAAATTTGCTAATTATTTTTGCCGCCTTATTTATTGTACTTGGATTGGTTCCAAGGTTCAAAGACTTTTAAAATCAGTGGGTGTTTTTCAAAATATCCCAATGACTACACATATTTTATAATTTCTAGCACGTGAATTAATTCTTTAATAAATTATGAATGAAATTAGTTAATAAATAAGTTATATATGTGAATAATGTTACATATGTAATATAATATCGTAATAAATATTTATCTATAACGACAAATTGGCTTGGCATCTTCAGTGTACGGTTGGCAGTTCCGAACAGTGAAGGAAAGGGTAGACCGCCATTACCTGTACGCGGTTTTGATGATCCAACATGAGTGATTATTCAGCGGTTGCTCCGCCTCAAAATTTTCAATCAACTGCTTTTGCGGCAGCCCTTCAACGTGCCAAACAGGTATTTAATTAATCTTCCAATTATCATCACAATACAATTAAAGGTGCACACTTCTTTAGTGACGCTTGTGTCACAGTCGCCATAGTTGACAAGTCGCGGTAGTTTATATATTTGTTTTGTGCAAGATACCTCTGTTTTTGTTGTATAGAATGTAGAATATTGTTCAAATTTACATTATTCACATTGCATTTATGATTATATCTAATTTTGACAGTTTTAATTTGTTTTTTAAGTTACGATTCCTACACATGATATTGCAGTAGTGCCTTTCGAAAGTTCTTAAATAACTAATCAGTTGTGGATGAGAACTTGTTTAGACGTACTTTGAAGTGTTAATTATTGATTTAATTACTAATTTTGTGAAAAAGTGAATGTGTGCATGACATGGCAGAGGTTAGTTTGCATTGTAGTAAGGTTAGTTCTTGTCGTGCAAGTGTGTGTGTTTGTTTAAGATTGCTGCGAAGATAAACCCGGGTGGATCGAGTAACAGTAGCCAGAAGAGGCCGTTAGAAGACGGAAACGAACCGGATGCGAAGAAGGTGGCGGGCTTAGATAACAACCAACAAGGCTTGGGTGGTGCAGCAGCGCAAGCAGCTGCACAAGCCGCCGCGGTGGCAGCGCGCGTCGCCGCCGCCTCGTCGCACGGCCTGGGGGTGGGCGTGGGCGGCGTTGGTCTAGGCGCCGGAATGCCTGGACCTGGTCTAGGCGGACCCGTCATATCCGAGGATATCAAAGTCCCGGATAAGATGGTGGGTCTTATCATTGGTAGAGGGGGCGAACAAATCACTCGACTACAAAGCGAGAGTGGCTGCAAGATACAGATGGCGCCGGACAGTGCCGGACAACCAGAACGCGTTTGTTCTTTGGCGGGCACTCGTGACGCCATCGCACGCGCTAAAGACCTCATCATGAACATTGTTCACCAACGCGGTCGCACCGAAGGCTACGGACCCATGGGTGGTGACATGGGAGGCCCACCAGGCCCTGCTCCAAACAGCGGAGGTGGTGGCGGTGGAGGAGGTGGCGGCGGCGGTGGTGGCGGCGGAGGAGGAGGAGGAGGAGTCGCTCACATCGAAATCATGGTCCCTGGACCAAAAGTTGGCCTCATCATCGGCAAGGGTGGTGAAACTATCAAACAATTACAAGAGAAATCTGGCGCCAAAATGGTTGTTATCCAAGATGGACCAAATCAAGAACAAGAGAAACCTCTTCGTATCTCTGGTGATCCACAGAAAGTGGAGTACGCCAAACAACTGGTGTACGATTTAATCGCAGAGAAAGAGATGCAGGCATACAATCGCCGCGGTGGTGGTGGTGGCGGCGGTGGTGGTCGTGGAGGAGGCGACGATCCAGGTCGTGGACCTGGCCTTGGCCAAGGAGGTTACAATGACTACGGAGGAGGTGGTGGTGGTGGCGGCGGCGCGGATAGCGTGGAGGTAGGTGTGCCTCGCGCTGCCGTGGGCGTTGTCATCGGCAAGGGCGGCGACATGATCAAGAAAATTCAAGCCGAAACTGGAGCAAGAGTACAGTTCCAACAAGGAAGAGATGAAGGACCTGGGGACAGGAGATGTCTTCTTACTGGTAAACCACAGCATGTTGAGATGGCCAGGCAGAGGATAGAAGAACTCATCGATAGCGTTATCGTAAGTTACATCATTTTATTCATCATTTTCAATTCAAACAACAAGCATTTTATTTGTTAGCGTCGAGATGACGGTCCAACTGGCGGTGGTGGCCGCAACAACTCTCGTGGTTCACGTGACCGCGGTGGTGGCGGAGGCGGCGGCGGTGGCAACGGTGGTGGTGGTTACGACCGTATGGGTCCTGGTGGACCTCGCAATGGCCAAGACTACGGTGGAGGTGGTGGTGGAGGCTGGGGAGGTCCAGATCGACAGGAAGCTCAGATGGAAGTCACATTTGTAGTTCCTAGTAACAAATGCGGTGTCATCATCGGCAAGGGTGGTGAAACAATCAAACAGATCAATCAGCAGTCGGGGGCGCATTGTGAGCTAGACCGGCGCGCTACTGGAACTACCGCTGGCTCGGACAAGACCTTTGTTATTAGGGGGGCCCCAGATCAAGTCGAGAACTGCAAGAGAATCATCAGCGAGAAAGTAAGACATCTTATAATATTCATTAGAATCATTCTTCAATTAATTCATTCAACAAACATTTCAAATATCTTCTTTGTGTTTTTCTTCTCTAGGTACAAATGCTATTAAACTTCGTGTGCACAAGCGGCAATGGCATGCCAGCCACAGCCTCCTACCCGGGCATGGCGCCCCAGGGCTACAATCCGCAAGGTTGGGGTGCGCCCGCCGGCTACCAACAACAGTGGCAACAAGGAGGTCCTGGCAGCGGTGCCGGAGATCCTGCAGTAGCACCGCAGTCTCTCGCTGTGCCCACACAGGCAGCAGCAGCTGCTGCAGCTGGTGTTCAGGTGCAACTCAACCCGCAGACCGGACAGCCGGACTACTCCATGCAGTGGGCTGAGTATTATAGGTTAGTGGATCTACAGGTAAAATTAGTTTTTGGGGTTTTATCATGTCATTCAGTCGCAACTTGATGTTTCTTCTTTCAGGATGTAAATAATATCAGTTTTATTCATTTCATCATTTACTAACACTCACTAATCATTTACGTGCAGATTCAAAATCAGTTTATCCAATTAGTACTTACAATTAAAAGTTAGAGATTCTAGTCGACAAAATTAAGACAAATTCTAAGTACTCAGTGAAATATTTCTAAACTTTAAACTTGCAAGTTCTGTTGGGCAAAAAAGTTGCAAGAAAATTGCTTCGTTTAAAAAAAAATTGCTGCAAGAACATGTTCTAATTTTCTTACGACATCTTTTAAGTGCGTCATACTGTTGTCTACTGTTCATCAAATACACAACAGATCATTTGATAGATTTTTAATTTCATAACAAATCAATGAAATGAAATTGAACATCAATGTGATGATAGTTTATGCTAATTAGTTTAGTTTTTTTTTTATTTCAGTTCACAATGCCTGAAACATTTTTACATTTAAAGCGACACAACATTTTTAATAACATTGTGGAGACAACATCCTTTATTATATGATAATTGTATGTTGGTACAGAATTAAAAGTATCTAGATATGTTGCTGCAAGTAGTTGCACTATATTTATTGCTCAATTGCGCAATAAAATTTTACCATCTTACTTAGATTTACGCCAATTTAGAAAATATGAAGGTGATAGTAATTAAAATAATTTAAAGAAACAGAAGCAGATCTGCATTACGTTATTTTTATATGATTTTTCTACAAATATCATTTCTTGCACTATAAATTATAATTTGAATCGCAAGTTTTAAACTAAATGACAATTGTAATAATTAATTGGATAGTTGTGCTAGGCTAAAATATAATTTTGAATTATTTTTGTGATCAAGAGTAGAAGTAATGAATCTGCGTGTTAAATATTGTTATTTCTTTTACTTGTAAACTATTGATTCTTCTTTATCTATTCATCTCTGGAAACTTGAAAATGGAGTTATATATATATATGTGCAGCATTAGGCGTATTCTATTTGCCATTTGTATCCGATCTAACTTACACATACTGAAACAGATCACTTTTTTTTCTCAAGCGGACTCAACTCCCAGGGTCAAATGCCGTCTCAGTTGCTCGTTGTCGATGGTGTGACAACGGCACGCGGTGTTCACAGGTACGGGTTATCGCAAAGCGGTCACCCATCAAACAAATGCACCCTTGCCAACACAAATACTAAATTTATTTATTTAAATTCAGCTTGAAGTAATCCACCCTTCTAAGTCAATCAGTTTGTTCAATTTCAGTTAGTCACGTGGTTTTATCATAACTGATTGAATATAAGTGAGCCAAATGGCAAATAAAATACAACTATTAACGTGCACTAAACTATTAACAATAATTATTCTTTTTAATTACCTACAACCAAATAATTTCATCACGACAACAACAATAATAATAATCTCTCACATTCTCGGGTGACTGTATTTGTGTGGCTCCATCTTAAATATTCGTCTGTCTGCTGTAGATCCCTTGGTATGCACCGGGAGGCCGAGATGATCGAACAGCAAGCCAAGTCCAAGACTGGTGGCGGTGGTCCAGGGGGACCGGCTCCTGGACAGCCTGGTGGCCCTCCAGGAGCAGCTCCTGGCCAGCCTGGAACAGTGGCCAATGGGGCGGCAGCCCAAGCTGGGGCTGGGGTAGCACAGGCCTCGGGTGCTGGACAGCCAGACTACAGTGCCCAATGGGCGGAATATTATCGCAGCATCGGCAAGATCAAGGAAGCGGAGGCCATTGAAGCGCAGATGAAAAATAAGGTAAGAAAAATGCGCAAAAATATTCTTCACAAAATTGTTATAATATTTTCAAATTTATTACAATTCTTTAAACGTGATATAAATTTGTCTTGAATTGACATGTGACTTTCGAGTTCTTTGTGAGCAAAAGTTTTTTGTGTTTTTTTCTATAAAATGAGTGATTTTGATGACAAATTAGTTCCACACTTGTACGACAAAAGTGATTAATTAAAACTGATAAAATATCCTGTTTCTGATAGACAATATTATGTTATTTAACGTATTAGTTTACACATCCAAAATGAATAAGTCTATTTATGTGTGCGTGTGTGATATATGTGGAGAAAATATGATGAAAATTGTTTATTGGTTGTGAACGAAGTTAGAAAAGTATGAGCCTGTTTCAGATTCATCTGAGAATATAGTTTTGTAATGTGAAATAAATGTGAGATGTTGTGTTGTAGGGTGGACAGCCTGTGGCAGGGGGCCAAACAGCCCCTGGCGCTCAGGTCATGGGCGGAGCAGCGGCGCAAGCCGGAGCTCAAGCCACACAATTCCAACCACAGCCCCAAGCGCAAACAGCGTATGGAGCCTATCAACAAGCTGCTGGTGAGTTGTGAATCACACTTACATTGAGTGTTTTTATTGTTGTAAACGTGAATGTGTTTGTGTAGGTTACTATGCAGCTCAACAACAGCCAGGGGCACCGCAAGCAGCCCCTCAAGGCCAGTACAACTTCCCGGCATACAGTTACGGGCAACCGGGAGCTCCAGATAACTAATCTTCCAGGACGGTGTCCACCGCCGCACTAGAGTTAACAAAACGTGAGTAGTAAACAAATGATGACTTTGTAAATCCTGTACGTCTTGTTTCACAGTCCCTAAATTCCCCAAAGTCCCCAATTGCCCAACCATCTCGCCACTTCTTGATTGAGTATGAGAGTGCAATATGATTATTTCACATTTCGTTATGATTTGGTTTGTCACTTGTTGTGTCATTTGATTTTGTTGTTGATGATGATGATGTGTGTCTCTCTCTCTCGATGATGACTCTTCCGAGGACGGCGAGGGCTGCGCTACAAGCTTCTTTTGTGTTGTCGTTTTGCAGATGTGTATAGTTGGCGTGTTTCGATGATTCCAGTCTACCAGCGGAGCTGCCGCCCACGACTGAGCCCCCGAGAGCGCCGCCTCTCATCCACATTATGTACTAGTTGTGCAATAACCGCGACTGAACTCTTTACATGATATGTCATTGGTTTTTTACGGCATTTGGGCTCCCAACCATTCATCTGTCTCTTCACTGTTTTTTGTACCTAGCGGTGGCTTTTATTCAAACATAATCAATTTGCTCAAACAAAACTAAATACTTAACACAGGTGTGTTACAATTACAAACTGAATATGATTTATTTTGTAATGAAACGAATTTAAAGAAAAAATTAAAATGAATGTGAGTGACAGATGGATGTATGTACGTACGTACGAAATTAATTCGTACACTAGTGACGGTTAGGTGTTCTACCCGCGAGCCCCAAGGGCTGCGTACACACGACCCGCCGACTAACACAACCAACAAATTTTAATTAAACTTGTTAATTAATGAATAAACAAAAAACCGTAGGCTTGTAAGTTTAATAGTTAGATTAAATATACAGTGTGTATGATTCACATAATGAATATGTATCGATAATTCATCTTAATCTTAAATAACTACGTTACGTAAGGCTTGATTATTTTTTTATTCCGTGTGGTGTACCCATCTACTGAAAGATTTTTCTGTTTTTATTTCCCTTTATATATTGTATATTTTCTTGTGACGATTTGATCTCATCATATCTGGAACGTTTCACGTTAATGCTGCAACACTTTTATATTTATATTGTTATGTACCATTTAAGATATTGTTTATTTTATTTGTGTCCCCCTGGTAGTGTGTATGTAAAAGGTTAGGTACACAACAAAATGGCCGCCGCTCTAGATGGGGCACGGATCGTTGCTATGTAAATCGAAATAAATCATGCAGTATTCGAATCGAAACGTTGTTTTTGAGTTGAGTCCAGTCCAGCTGCAGTCTTCTCTAGATGGTAAGCTCACCAAATCTAGCTTTTAAGCTCTTCATGTTTGATGAGATACTAGTGGAATAATGCTGTCTCCTTTACACACACACACACATACACATCATCAGTCATGATGGTCATATTTTTTTTATTTACTGACAGTATTATTTTAACACGTCTTAAAAACTATTATATTAACCACAATCGAAGTTAGGTTTAACTTCTACCAATAGTCAAAACAATTTATAACTTATGTAATTTACCAGAGCGAGGAAAACTGGAAAAACATAGATTATGTTTGGTGTTTGATAGTTTTCGACACTTGTCTAAATGAAAGCAATTCATTCAAATCAATTTCTCAATTATTGAGTAGTATACAAGTAATTTGTCAAAGTGCAGTCACTATTCATTTAGACATTTGTCTTAATTTTTTTCAGTAATTTTTCAGTTTTCTCGCAAAATATTTATGTAATCTTTGTGTATTCTTATGTCACCAAGACATTAAATAAGTAAAATGTCCTGTGTTTTGTTTCTCTAATGTTTTTTTTCCAGGTTCGGAGGCGATTAAAATATTTGTCCCCCTTTTAATTAATCAACTTTGTACCAAAAATTAAACTGATTTTATGCATTGAATTGTCTATTATAATAATATGTTCCCTTAATCATTTAAACATGACTTCTGCAAGTGATGCTTCTTTAGGGCCGGAGGTTCCAAGGAAACAGTCGCATGTACACTGATGGTAAATATGTTTTTCTTTTTGTATTTTTCTGTTAGAAATTTCTTCATTCGACCTCGAGAGATGCACTATGTCATTGTATTGTTAAATTTGATCGGACATCGTCTTGTACAGGTCTGTGTGTCGTAACTTTGATCATGGCTTATGCTTACTGCTTTTTTGTGGGCCCCAAAATCGCAAAGACACGCAGAAATTATTGATTTTTGCTATTTTGGAACCATATTCTTGTTATTATATTAGCGTAACCAGAATTTTATTTATTATTTCTTGTCTCTGGTTACGTTAGTCAGGTGTTTTACAAAAATGTAGTTCGTCATCACTTACACTACATTCCCACCTCTTAACATTTTTTTAATCCATCGTTTAGTTCATAATTACTCCGGTTATTTTTTGACATCTCTTAAAATCAATGAAATGTTTTATTCATTGTCATATGTGTGCGTTTTAATCATTTACAATAAAGCCCCCTTTTGTTTAACAAATGTCAAATCTATGCGTCAAAAAATAATCTACTTTTATATTACTCGAGAGTACGATAAATTCGAAAATAATTCTCAATTTTATTACCTTTTGGCAACAAGTTTTCGAAAATATGGCGAATTATTTTCAATTTATTTATACTCTTTTGTTATTATGGAAAAAGTTGATTTAACAATGTAGCTAAGTTAACAATTTTGGTTTTTGTTAAGAGATGGAAACGTATAGAATTTTCAAAATATCTTTAGCATTTGGTATCGTATATTTTCAGCTGTGTCAACGTTTCTAAATTATTAAATATTTAAAAAAGAACTGCTTCAAATAAAAATGGTATAAGTTTTATTTGAAGTATGAAAGTAATTTAGAAATGAGTGATTTATGAAAATGTATAATGTAGAATGTATAAGGTGATTTGAATGTTGGTTTTCCAGCTTTATAATGTCGACAAAATTGTAATGATTTAGTATCTGGAATACAGAGTGATTTAGAGATAGTAGGAGTTGAAATCGATAGCGACGTGCATGCCTGCTCCACTATGCTTGTTAATCGGACGAGTAATCTAATCTGTCGCAGTGTGATTACTTGTTCCAGATGTTCGGAGTCCTGTGCACTACTTCACAAACTTAAAAAGATAAATCGTACCAAACTCGTACATTGTTTGTGTTTTCTAGATTCCAGACTTCCAGCATGCTTCTGTATTTATGAAATTGTCTAGCACTAATCATTTTTTGACTATTTTATGATTTGATTGATTTAGTTGTTTGGAATAAATATGATTTGACATGTATTTCTCCTGTACTATCATAATAATTTGGACCCTGTACACATCTACAATGTGTCTCATTCGTTTATTATCGTTCAATGCTTTCATAATTGTGTTCATCTTGTTATTAATTAATATAACATCGTACGGTCTTGCATAAAATGTTAAGTATCATATTTTGTTCTCTTATATTTACTTGTTTAGACGCCCTCACAACCACCCAAAACAAACGAAACTTTTTTCAAATTATTATTATTACTTGTACTAGATGTTGTTATAATTGCGCTGCTATGAGTGAATTCAGAGTGAATAGTCTCTTTGGGTGTGTTGGGAGAGTAACGCTCTGTTCCCGTGATGTTGTTGGTTGTTCTGTGTTGATTCGGGCTGTGTTTTCTGCTCAGGATTCGGCCGAGTCTCTGACCAGACAACCAGTCGCGTCATTGGTCGCGAAGTCGCGCGGTTCAGTGATTGACACACACGCTACAAGCGGTGCGGTCCCGGGATCAAGGTAGGACACACGAATTTTCTTTCCCAAATGTTTATTATTGTTTGTACAACTTTACAGGGGGTGCATTGAAATGATTTCATGATGTTTTACAATTATTTTAGCCTTTTAGGGATGTTAAACATTCACAGTTTAAGGACGCCTTTACCGAATTTTAAAGTGATTATAATGTGAAATAAATAAGACTGATTATTGTGATATTTTTATATATTTATTATACAAACAAATAGTTATATTGTAAAACCATAACAAATATTATTTTAAATAGTAAAATATAACCCGCTTTCATTTTTCCGTAAATCTCTCCTTGAAATTTGTTTGCAATAATCTTTAAAAGTCGGATCGGCAAAATTAAACATTTTTGGACGTGATTTTGGTTTACATTTTTTTGGAATTAAAATCGACGGTTTAAATGCGACAGTAGATGAATCAAAATCTTCAAACAGCTGCTCTGCAGAACTGAAAATCAAACAAATAACTAATTTAGTACAAAATAATCAAATTAATCTCACATATTTATTTGATATCGATCGATATTCAGTCTTTGACGACTGGTAAATAGAAATCTACTAAGGTAATATTTTCAAAAATCAATTACAAAGAATGATCTTACCATTTCCCTAATTCCGGTGGTAAGCTCCCCTCTCCAGTAGCAGGCACTCCAATGGCAATATGCTTCGCCATTTTACAAACTGTTGGATGATAATGCCTCCCTAAAGTCGCTACTTCATACAGGGCCGTATTAGCAGCATTACAATACTCCGGATCATCTAATTCCGGAAAATACTTTCCATCTCCTACCGATGTATCCAAATCCAATAAAACATCGGTGAATTTATTCAACTGCATTACAGTTTTAAGTATTCCCAAGCTTCCTAAAGTCCCATTATGCAATAACTGTAAACTTAAAGTCGCAAGACGTTTTGTGAAACCTAGCATTCTTTGATGAGTGACGCTTTTACGACGTTTGATCAAAGCTTGCGCGAGAGTTTGTAGAACAACGATGAAGTTTCCGTGATTTCTTCCAGCGTGTGTTGTGAGAAGGTTTCCGTAAAGTGTTGTGTAAAATTTGGAAGGATCCATGTTTATTATTTCTCCTTGGCTGCTCAGCATTCCTAAAACTGTTTGAATGCAGTTCAGTTGTTCTTTGTAGCCTAGCCAATCTTCTTTTAAAAGTTTGGTAATCACTCCGACTAAATCTGAGTAAAATTCGAGGTTTATTACATGCGCGAACCTAAAAAAAAATTTTTGATTAGGTTTTGAAGTGGTAATGAATTATGAATGGATTTACTTGGCGAGGCCTTCTAGGCAGCTGCCTAAGATTGTTGTGTTGCTGGAACTCTTCAAAATTCTGAAATATATTCCGAAAACCACTTTGGTTATTTCGGTCATACATTTTTGTTTCTGTTGCTGGTTTTCTTGCGCTTTTGTTTCTAGTAACTCTTTTTCTACTTCTTGCAACTTCTTCTTGCGCTGTTAAATACAATCATTTACTAAAAGCTAATTTAACTGTTACATTATTTCTATAAATAATGCAAGACAACTAAATATTGTAATTATTATTTAAAATAAATAAATATATCATCACGCCTTTCACCCATCACTGGATGTGGCACTCTGCCTAAGCAGATCTCGGTAAGTGGCATATTTTTTTCCGCGTGAAGTGCGGTTACCAGCCGTCAACTCACGGCCCCCAAAGATATTAGTGGTGGAAGAGCCACAGGGGTAGATTTTAAATTGGTGAAAATTGTTTGTCGGCTGTGGGGATCGAACCAGGGTTCTCAAAATCCACAGGCCGACTTGATATCACTTAGCCACCTACCCAATTTTATTTGATGACTAAAAATTAATTTAAAATTACTTGCGCGAGTTAATCTTCAACAAAGATTCTTATTCACGTTCGTAATTCCTTTATGAATCTTTGTTAAATATTCCAATCGTGGCACATCATCCACATTCATAATCCCTAGGTCATTCACGCAATCTTTCATTCCAGTCTTTTAAGAAAGAAAATGACTTACCTTTTTCTCTTTTTTTGAGAGCTGCAAAATCCTGTGTTTATGAGCATTTAATTTTTTTTGTTTTAGTTCTTGTTCCTTCTCTTCATCCAAGTTAACATCTTTTATTTTTAACGCTAACAAAACGTCCAACATTTCAACGTGAACATTATGCGCGTGATTTTTTAAATATTGGTTAATTATTCGTAAAATCTGCAACAAAGATAATTGCATTGTGTTCTCTTACAAAGTGCGGGTAAATTTGTACCTTCAAAGTAATGTCACCCTTTTTATCTTCTTTGAAAATTGTTTTACAAGCAGCGTTAACTCTTTGACGAACCGGTAAAAAACGATGATTTAAAAACGGAATTACCGTTTGGGAGATATTTTCAGAGAAGTTAAAATATGGATGCGTTATTAGTAAATCGCACATACAATGAACTGCGAGTTCTGCTAATTTTAAATCGGCCTGAAAGTATTTAAATAATTAAACATTCTCTTTAATTATAACTAAATATTATTTACCTCTGATCTAACTCTAGTATCCCCCATTTTTTTCACTAAAACTACAGACATTTTTTCTAACTTTTGTAAATATTTTTTGTAATATAGTATCAAACTTGATTCATATTTTTGCAACTGGTGCGTTTCTTTTTTCACTGCAATAAACTAAAATTAATCATTTATGTTACACATATAATTAATTTTAAAAATATTAATTAGAATTTGTTTATTTAAATACATTTATTATGCAAGGAAATTTATTCTTTTTTTTATAAAAACCGGTCATTTGAGAATTAAATCAAGTTGAACATAACAATTTCATCACAGCTTTGTTGTTTATATGTTTCTTGAATTCATAAAACAATTAAATTTTTAAGTATCTTCCAACAGATAAGTTTTGTTTTAGAAATAAATAAAAAAATTGACTTACACCTAATTTCGGTGTCCATCTGTGCATGTATGTGATAACTCGGCAACAAATCTTTAAAAATTTCTAGTAGAGAAACAGTTGCTAATTTTCTAACTGTAACATAAACTTCAATCGTTCCTTCCTCCATAATTTGAATCAAAGTTTTGAAGTTGGTGATTTTTTCTTCTGGATTTTCTAACAAACCCGAACTTAGAGTGCCGATGTGGATTTTTCTGAGTCTGAGGGCTTCTTCTCTTGCTCCTAACATTTCTGCAGTTGTGAGAGGTATTGCGAGATCAACTTCTTCTTTTGGGTGGTCGTATATTTCTTCTTCACTCGCTGTGCCTGCTTCGTCGTCTTCAGAGAACTGGGAATCTTCTGGTTCTGGCTCATCTTCAGATTCAGCTGAAAATTAGATTTGATATAATTTTTGGATTGAGTAAGCTTGTAAGTTGAGTACCTCTGTCGTCGACTACGGATCTACGAACTATTCCAGTTTTTGTTTTGATTGGAAGTAAGTTCTTTCTCTTAATGATTTCTTCCTGTTTTTGTAAATTGTCAAATTTGTTTTCAATGTCGTCATCTTCTGGGTTAAATTTTCTTTTTTTAAACTTTTTTTTGTCTCTGTCTTCAGTAGTGCTAGAATATATGGTAAAATTGTAGAAGAAATTAGCTAATAATTAAGTATTTTTACCTGCCCAATCTAACTTTTTTGAGTAATGAATATGAATTATTAGTAATAGCTTGTTTTAAAAATGTCAGATCATCTGCATCAACCATTCCAAGCATATCTTCTCCATGATCACTTTCTTCCTCTTCCTCGTTGTTTTTCTTTGAGATTGTTGGAATTTGAGGAGCTTTCTTTTGTAATTTAGCTTTCTTGGTACTTTTAATGACACCTTTCTTGACAAGTTTATTTTTCTTTTGGTTGTTTCGCTTTGATTTTGCTAATTTATTTTTCTGAAACAAACGTACAATTGTTGATTTGTGTTGAAAGATATATATTTGAAAATTACCACCCCCATTGTTGATTAGATTCAGGTAATTGCACTTTTATTGACAGATTTATATTTTATAACCTAAAACTTTATAACATGTGTTGACAAGCGTGCTATAGATCTTCTTGTTCTTATTTTTGCGATACTAGCGCCACAGAACGAGAAGGGAGCGTTAGTAGAAGTAATCTTCTCCCCGCCAAAATATTTCAGTCTGTTTTTGGCCGCAGTGGGAGATTGACGTATGTTTCGCGCGCTTTTGCGATTTTATTTTACGTCAATCGCAAAGTTTTTAAAATCACATTAATCGAATTTAATTAATTGTTACGTGGTAATTTTTTATCCTTTCGATTTGAAAACAAGTAATCGATGTTCGATTAACTGTACGGCTCTTTGTGGTGTTTAATTGAAGTTTGAAACTAATTTAACTTTGATGTCCCAACTAGACTGAGTCCGTGTTTTGTGAATTCAATAATCGGGACGTTGTTTTGGGTTAATTAAAATGTTTACTGGTCTGAAATGAATTTTTTAGTTTAGAATTTTTTTCAAAGAAAAAATGGTTCGCAAGTTTTTGTTATTGTTGATGCTGTCATTTGTTTTGAATTACGGTAAGTTGCTTTTGTTTTCAAACTTTTCGGAATTGTTCCAAGAGTTTCTGCGATGCATTTTCCAATATTTCTCAACTATATTTAAATGGAGTATTTACATAAGAAAGTTTTATTCAATTGCACGAATTCTACACGAACAAATACTCTATTTATTCTTTCGAGTTTGGTATTTTTCGAGTTTATTTCACAAACTAAAAATATTTTTAACCGGACTGCTGAGAAAAATAACTGTTATTATATTTTATATGAAAGTACATTTCTTGTTCTGTTCTATAATGTGTTAGGTCTCTAATTGCGCCATCTAAATAAGTCTGTTAATTAATCCTAAATGGGTTAAAATTCTCTAAATACACCCTTTTAAACCGGAAATTACAAATGACAAAATATACTTCCTGAGCTTTATGCGGATATTTTCTATATACGCCAGGTTTTTATATTAATTAAAAAAATAATTAAATAAATGGTTTCATTCACTAACATTTTCTTGGGTGCTGTTATTAGACGGCTGGTCACGGTAACAAATATGCCAAGTACCTAGAACTGCAATTGCAGAGCTATTATTTATTTATTTATGTTACGCTGTACAACAGGAACTTAATCCCAATTACAGTACAGGGTCCGCACTCACCGAGCAGCAGTGTGGTAGTTCATATAATTTTTAGCTTGAGTGCGATTCGAACTCGAGATTTCCGGATTCGAATTCCGTATCGCTATCCACACCACCGTACTGACTGACTGTCTACAATATTTAACAAGATGAAAATAATTTACACTTAAAAATGTCATTTTTCGAATGTTACCATTGCAAAGATATTAATAAAATTGTTTGGTGGCGCATTTCAAATACAAATAGATATTGAAATGCGATTTGAACGAGAGTATTTCTCCTGCTTCTTATAACTAAATTTTGAAAGTTTTTTTGTATTATTTTAAGATTCTAAATTTATAGTCCGTATATTATCGTTATTCAAACAGATTAATGGGGTAGGTGGCTCAATGGTATCGAGTCGGCCTGTGGATGTTGAGAACCCTGGTTCGATCCCCACAGCCGACAAACAATTAAATCTACCCCTGTGGCTTCCCCTCCACTAACATCTTTGAGGGCCGTGATTTGGCGGCTGGTAACCGCACTTCACGGGAAGAAATATATCACTTACCTATATCTGCTTTGGCAGAGTGCCACACCCAGTAATGGGTAAAAGGCGTGATGATATATTTATTTTATTTGTTAATTTCGTCCTGTACTGTTGTGCAAAGTAATAAATAAATAAATAAATGCAATATTGAATAGTAATTCTAATACGTGCAGTTAAAATTAAATATCTGATGTGGACACCACATGACTTCCTTGTACACGTATTAAACTATAGATATTTTTTTAATTGCACATATTTGACATTAAATTTTTTATTTTTTGTTCTAATCCATAGCAAACTTAATTTTTAAAAAATCAAAAAATATATAATATTTAAATTTAGATATCTCGTTTATGCAAAAAGCTAATTTAAAAATTCTTAATGTGCTAGACGCAGAATTTAATTCTCTAAAACTTTTATTTGCAGCATTCCTTTCTAAAATTAAAATAATACCATTTTTTTCAAGGAAAACTGTTAGCAGCTTCATGTAATGTGCCACTTCCGGTTAGTCTATTTTAACCAAAATCTATTATGTTATTTCCATTGATATAGTAGTCTTATATACCAAATTTGGAAAGTTTTAAATTATATTTGAATATAGTTTTTCATGAAAATCTATTATAGGCTTCAAGTAAAGTACCACTTCCAGTAGTTGTATAACGACCAAAAAGGGAGGTGCACAACTAGATGTTATAACAGTCCTAAATATAAAGTTTCAATTTTCTACGGCTTACCGTTTTTGAGTTATGCGAGATACGTACGTACGTACGTACAGACGGCATGACGAAATTAGTCAAAATGGATTCAGGGAGGGCCAAAATACCTATTTCCGTGGATATCTGAGAACCGAAAATTTTCGCGATTACAATACTTCCTTTACTTCGTACAAGGAAGTAAAAATCTGTGCAGTAGATAAAGGAAGAGAAGCAGGCAACAACATTGAATTGACTCTGTTGCGATCTCGGTCGTCAGTCGTATGCAAATTACCTGCGATTATGTGACGTAACAAGTAACAGTCGACGGTGCCGGTATATTGTCCTGGTAACAAGTCACTAACAAACATCTGAACACTGAAACATACAGCATCTGTTTCAGTTCGGTCGCGTGGTCCGTGAAATCAAGGACTCTCGAGATGAGGCGATTCTCGCTTGTCTTTTCGCTTTCTTCAACATTCGTTTGTTCGTTGACGGTTAATTGTATCTCTCCTATACTCTTTGTAGAGGGTTGCAGCGCAGCTCTATATTACATTAGAGAGAGATCATATGATGGAATGCTGCAGACGAATTGATTTTTGATACACTCACAAACAAGCGCAGGTGGCACTCGCTTCTTTCCTTATCTTTTTTATTCATTTTAAGTCTTTTCTGTAGGTGTCCAACTGCAATTTTCATTTAAATAAGCGCAACACGACACTCCCTTCCTTCATTCATTTTTAGTTGTTTCTATATAGGTGTTTAAATGCAATTGTGTGAAATTTATTTTCAAACAAGCGCAGAACGATTCTCCCTTCCTTTATTAACTTTTTAGATTCGTTGTTAAAGGAGTGGAGGGATGTAAATGCATGTGATTGAAGGGTTGTTTGGTGGTGAGAGATGCCGGATTATACTTTAGTTTTATTTACAACGCTGCAAATAATCTTCGTCAAATAAATAAATAAATCATCATCATCAATAAAGTGATATATTTCTTCTCGTGAAGTGCGGTTACCAGCCGTCAAATCACGACCTCTAAAGATATTAGTGGAGGGACTGAGGGGATCAAATCAGGGTTCTCAAGATCCACCACTGAGCCACCTACCCCATCTAATTACAGAATTCCTTTCATACAAGTTGATTTAATGTTTCATTGACGCAACAAACCTTCCCCAGGATCCCTAGTGACCCTAGATCGTCCACAGAATCACTCACCCTCAATTTCACTTTCTGTTAACATACAAGAACTCATCCAAAATGACTCTCAAAGTCATTTTAAAATACAGTCTTTCTCTCAGAATGTAACCTTCCAGATGTCGAAACTCATTCTTGATTTATATCTGTGTAACGAAGTCAAGACCCAAACAAATGAAAAGAAAAAAGCCTCTACATATTCTTGTAGTTTTAAAGTTTGATCATAAATTATCTAAGTACTTATATAAGATGTAGTGATTTCAAAGTTTTCATATAATGCCAACTATTTTTCAATTTGAACAAGCTGACGGTACATACGAGAACAGGAAGTCATATTTTCAATTCATTTCATTAATTGTCTTGCACTGTTAGAACATAATCAGGCAATATTTTTTTTCACGATCATATTAAAAATCAGGGTTCGAAGATATATATCGATCGATATATATCATGATATTTATTTTGATATATATCGTCATATTTTTGCAATGATATATATCCATTATATAAAAATATCAAATAGTTTTTGAGATATAGCCTCCGGAGAAGTGAAATTTTTCGAATTTTTCAGTTTTTCTACTTTTCCGAGGCTATATCTCGAAAACTAAATGTGATATGAAAACGCGCTCAACGGCATTAATTTTCTCGTGCTTCAATTAACTTATAAACATAGTTTCAGCGATTTTTATTTTTTTTCAATTTTCCGCCAAAAAAATCGCAAAAAGCGGTTTTTTAACATTTTCTCGAAAACCAGAAGTCATATGCATTTGAAGATTGCACCACTGGATTCAGTGGGTCAACATACATATGTATGTAAATTTTCGTTTTAATAATCCTACGATTAAGGATTTTTGGGAAAATTGAATTAAACCCCTTAGGAAATAATTAAAAATATTAAATTGCTTAAAATTGTATGAAAATTTGCTTATAAGTCAATTCGGACACGGGGAATTCAACGCCGTTGAGCGCATTTTCATATCTTGTTTAGTTTTTGAGATACAGTCTCCGGAAAAGTGAAATTTTTCGAATTTTTCAGTTTTTCTACTATTCCGAGGCTATATCTCAAAAACTAAATGTGATATGAAAACACGCTCAACGGCATTAATTTTCTCGTGCTTCAGTTAACTTATAAACATAGTTTCAGCGATTTTTATTTTTTTCAATTTTCCGCCAAAAAAAATCGCAAAAAGCGGTTTTTTAACATTTTCTCGAAAACCAGAAGTCATATGCATTTGAAGATTGCACCACTGGATTCAGTGGGTCAACATACATATGTATGTAAATTTTCGTTTTAATAATCCTACGATTAAGGATTTTTGGGAAAATTGAATTAAAATCTGAAAAAACTAAAGGGGTACCCCTTAGGAAATAATTAAAAATATTAAATTGCATAAAATTGTATGAAAATTTGCTTATTAGTCAATTCGGACACGGTTAATTCAACGCCGTTGAGCGCATTTCCATATCTTGTTTAGTTTTTGAGATATAGCCTCCGGAAAAGTAAAATTAAAAAATAAATATCCAAAAAGTGATATTTATTATAAATATCATGATATTTACGAACCCTGTTAAAAATTGAGACAAGAAAAGTGATACATTTCGTCCCTAATTAATCATATATAATAATTTGACGGTTTTAAACTGCACAGAGTTCTTCAATTGCAGATTAAAAATGTGGAGAAATGCTTTAAAATTTGTTTCATTCATTTACAACAATTATTACAGACATAACTGATTTTTAAATGTACAGATAATATTTTTGAAACAGATAGTAAGATTTCGGATGTATTTATTATAGTGTGAAGCCTATATAATTACAATAGATAGTATCAATCGCGAAACACAACGTTCTAAGTAACAAGTTCAAACAGCGTCGTGACGTTATTTGGTTTAGTAGTTCGACGATCAGCAACACATTTTCTTTCCAGCTCCTTGAATCTCTGAGCGTATGCAATACCGACACATTCGGTCTAAATGCGGGCCTGTATACTTCTCTACTTGTTGTAGAGTCGGTTGCCTAGCTTGCAGATCTCTCACGCCATCAAGTTCATAGATAATGCACCACTATATACCGGGTGTTTCAGGACTAGTGTAACAAACTTTAACAGCTTATTCCTGAGGTCATTTTGAGCCAAAAATGTCATATGAACATAAGTTCTATTCCTTCTAGTTACCAAAATACAAGAGGTTGAAGTTAAACACGAAATTTTCAAATTTTTAAAATCAAGATACTTTCGAAAACAAGAGTTTTTTGAAAAGTCATACCCTATTTGTCTTAATTAATTTTATTTATTAATATTAACGAATACGATTTAGAGAACAAAACATAAAACGACACTATTAAATAGACACAGAACAACATAACCAAACATGGAATAGGTTAACACAATATGAAATAAGATAACAAATTTTAAAAAAATTACAGCAAGTGTTCAAAATGAGCGCCTTGAACTCGTATGCATGTTATTATTAATAAATAAAATTAATTAAGACAAATAAGGTATGACTTTTCAATAAAACTCTTGTTTTCCAAAAGTATCTTGATTACAAAAATTTGAAAATTTCGTGTTATTTATAGAACTTCAACCTCTTGTATATTGGTAACTAGAAGGAATAGAACCTATGTTCATATGACATTTTTGGCTCAAAATGGCCTCAGGAATAAGCTGTTAAAGTTTGTTACACTAGTCTTGAAACACCCTGTATATATATATTAAAATTAAATAGTTATAATTAAAATACTGATAAAGTTCTAAATAAATAATAAAATAAATATATCATCACGCCTTTTACCTATTACTGGGTGTGGCAGTCTGCCGAAGCAGATCTCGGTAAGTGATATATTTCTTCGAGTGAAGTGCGGTTACCAGTCGTCAAATCACGGCCCCCAAAGATGTTAGTGGTGGGGGAACCATAGGGGTAGATTTAATTGTTTGTCGGCTGTGGGGATCGACCCAGGGTTCTCAAGATCTACAGGCCGACTCGACACATAAATACAGTTCTATTATGGAATATTCAATTAAAATATAATTAGAGAATAATTTTTATTTATACAATCTTACATAAAAATGTTATTAATTTTTAATTGCTCGTCAACTTTTGGAAATATTGAAAATTTAAAATATTCACCACATTAAATTGACCTCTCATCATTTTTTGTGGCTGTGATTTGACGACTGGTAGCCGCAATTCACGCGCATAAATATATCACTTACCGAGATCTGCTACGGAGACATGCCACACCTAGTAATAGGTAAAAGGCGTGATGATATGCCTATTATATCTATCTTGGTTGTTCATGGCACGATTTGATTTCATTTTTTTGTGATATCGTATATAATTGTCCGTCAGTACGGTGGTGTGGATAGCGATACGGAATTCAAATCTCACTCAAGCTAAAACTTATATGAACTACTACACTGCGGCTCGATGAGTGCGGACCCTGTACTGTAATTGGGATTAAATTCCTGTTGTACAGCGTAACATAAATATAAGTTCGGTCCTGTAGGGCAGCAAAATATGTAAGCTTTTAAGTTCCTACTTTTACACGAAGTGAAAAATTATAATAACCATCCATGGGCGTCTCTACCAGGGGGTTGGGGGTGGAGTAATCACACTTTTTCTTCTCTTTACACTCGTAAATCATTTTGTGCTCCCTTCATACTTGCATCTCGCACCCTCTACCACCCCACCTGGAGGGGCGGGGGTGCGGGAGGGTGAATTTGTGCGCTGTGGAGTTGGAGTTATCTAACTGTTTATTTTTTTAAGATTTAGAGATACTTATGTAATCATACATTTCGAATACTTTGCGCTGTGAGTAAAGATGAAAAATGTTTGAATTTGAAAAATGATATTTTTGTGTAAATGATGTTTGCGGAGCCGTGGGGCTTATCGCCTTCAAACGCGGAAAGAAAAAACTTTTATTGGGTGAACATTTAGGAATTTTTTGTCTGTTTTATTTGGCACTACATAAAATTGGTGTATGATGAGTGAGATTGAGAAGAATGTTATTATAATGTCTTTATGTCTTCTGTCTTCTTCTAACTGGTAGTTAATTTTGAGGTTATTGTTATATGTATATATATATCTGGGTTCGTAAATATCATGATATTTATAATAAATATCAAAATATCTGACATAGGATATATATCAGATAAATATCACTTTCCCAAAAATCCTTAATCGATGGATTATTAAAACTAAAATTTACATACATATGTATTTTGACCCACTGAATCCAGTGGTGCAATCTACAAATGCATTTGACTTCTGGTTTTCGAGAAAATGTTAAAAAACCGCTCTTTGCGATTTTTTTGGCGGAAAATTGAAAAAAAATAAAAATCGCTGAAACTATGTTTATAAGTTAACTGAAGCACGAGAAAATTAATGCCGTTGAGCGCGTTTTCATATCACATTTAGTTTTCGAGATATAGTCTCGTAAAAGTAGAAAAACTGAAAAATTCGAAAAATTTCACTTTTCCGGAGGCTGTATCTCAAAAACTAAACAAGATATGGAAATGCGCTCAACGGCGTTGAATTCCCCGTGTCCGAATTGACTTATAAGCAAATTTTCATACAATTTTATGCAATTTAATATTTTTAATTATTTCCTAAGGGGTACCCCTTTGGTTTTTTCAGATTTTAATTCAATTTTACCAAAAATCCTTAATTGTAGGATTATTAAAACGAAAATTTACATACATATGTATTTTGACCCACTGAATCCAGTGGTGCAATCTTCAAATGCATATGACTTCTGTTTTTCGAGAAAATGTTAAAAAACCGCTTTTTGCGATTTTTTTGGCGGAAAATTGAAAAAAAATAAAAATCGCTGAAACTATCTTTATAAGTTAACTGAAGCACGAGAAAATTAATGCCGTTGAGCGCGTTTTCATATCACATTTAGTTTTCGAGATATAGCCTCGGCAAAATAGAAAAACTGAAAAATTCGAAAAATTTCACTTCTCCGGAGGCTATATCTCAAAAACTAAACAAGATATGAAAATGCGCTCAACGGCGTTGAATTCCCCGTGTCCGAATTGACTTATAAGCAAATTTTCATACAATTTTATGCAATTTAATATTTTTAATTATTTCCTAAGGGGTACCCCTTTGGTTTTTTCAGATTTTAATTCAATTTTCCCAAAAATCCTTAATCGTAGGATTATTAAAACGAAAATTTACATACATATGTATGTTGACCCACTGAATCCAGTGGTGCAATCTTCAAATGCATATGACTTCTGTTTTTCGAGAAAATGTTAAAAAACCGCTTTTTGCGATTTTTTTGGCGGAAAATTGAAAAAAAATAAAAATCGCTGAAACTATCTTTATAAGTTAACTGAAGCACGAGAAAATTAATGCCGTTGAGCGCGTTTTCATATCACATTTAGTTTTCGAGATATAGCCTCGGCAAAATAGAAAAACTGAAAAATTCGAAAAATTTCACTTCTCCGGAGGCTATATCTCAAAAACTAAACAAGATATGAAAATGCGCTCAACGGCGTTGAATTCCCCGTGTCCGAATTGACTTATAAGCAAATTTTCATACAATTTTATGCAATTTAATATTTTTAATTATTTCCTAAGGGGTACCCCTTTGGTTTTTTCAGATTTTAATTCAATTTTACCAAAAATCCTTAATTGTAGGATTTTTAAAACGAAAATTTACATACATATGTATTTTGACTCACTGAATCCAGTGGTGCAATCTTCAAATGCATATGACTTCTGGTTTTCGAGAAAATGTTAAAAAACCGCTTTTTGCGATTTTTTTGGCGGAAAATTGAAAAAAATAAAAATCGCTGAAACTATGTTTATAAGTTATCTGAAGCACGAGAAAATTAATGCCGTTGAGCGCGTTTTCATATCACATTTAGTTTTTGAGATATAGCCTCGGAAAAGTAGAAAAATTGAAAACTACGAAAAATTTCACTATTCCGGAGGCTATATCACAAAAACTATTTGATATTTTTATACAATGGATATATATCATTGCAAAAATATGACGATATATATCAAAATAAATATCATGATATATATCGATCGATATATATCTTCGAACCCGAATTTTTTCTACTTCCGTTCTAATAAATACGAAAGAGCGTTTATGAAATTATGAAATTTTGACATATTAATGACAGTTATAAATTCAAAAAATAAAAGAATTACAAATCAGAATTCGTCTACCAAGATATCTGTTGCTATGTTACCTCATTATTTCACTAGTTAAATAATGCAGTTCATTACCCAACTCAAATAAGTGAAATAAAACGTCTATTTCTTAACGGAAGTAGAAAAAGTATAATACACAACTCGAATTGTAACGCAATTACATTGCTCATGAAATTACTTTTTCACTCGCACGTAATGTGCTTGTTACAATTCTCGTTATGTAATATACTATTACAATGGTAATTTTCAAGTTAAATAAATAAATATATCATCACGCCTTTTACCTATTACTGTATGTGGCACTCTGCCGAAGTAGTTCTCGGTAGTGATATATTTTTTCGCGTGAAGTGCGGTTACCAGCCGTCAAATCACGCCCTCCCCCCAAAGATATTAGTGGATAGGAAGCCACAGGGGTAGATTTTTAAATTGGTGAAAATTGTTTGTCGGCTTTGAGGATCGAACCAGGGTTCTCAAGATCCACAGGCCGACTCGATACCACTGAGCCACCTACCCCATATTTTCAAGTTGCCCTACATATAATCAAAAATACGACTTGAGTGGTTCTGATTCCACTGGAAGATGGGATTAAATTCTTGTGTAAATAAATAAATAAATTGTTCGTGAGTAAATATTTCCATCGAGATGTCATTCATGTTCCATGTGATTCTTTCGTCAGCTGCCTGTCGGATTTTTAATAAATCTCCGCGTTGAGATATCTTGGCTGAAATATTAAATCTGTGTTTAGCGGAACCGGGGACCAGGCCCGTCCCTAGTGGGGTTTCAATGTTGAGTACAGTACAGCGTGTTTTGTAGCAATATAAAGCTCGGAAGCAATAGCACTACGACAAAGCGCCATACAAGTCTTTAATTCTAGAAACGAGAGATTGTGTTTCTGTTACTGGAAATGAAATCTGGTAGAAGTACAGGACCGGCATCAGCCCACACACACACATCTGCGAAATTTTATCAATCATTTTATTGTGTTTCGGTTACTGGATATTAAATCTGGTACTATTACAGGACCGGCGTTAGCCCAAACACATATTAGAGATTTAAAATAACTTTAAATTATTAAAAATGAAACCTTTTTTTGACGACGCTGTCAGAAAATTAAATTTTTATAAAATAAAATAAATAAATATATCATCATGCCTTTACCCATTACTAGGTGTGGCACTCTGGCGGGGCAGATCTCGGTAAGTGATATATTTCTTCGCGTGAAGTGCGCTTACCAGCCGTCAAATCACGGTCCCCAAAGATGTTAGTGATGGGTGAGCCACAGGGGTAGATTTAATTGTTTGTCGGCTGTGAGGATCGAACCAGGGTTCTCAAGATCCAGCACTGAGCCACCTACCCCATTTTATATAATAATAAAATAATAAATTCCGGAATTTTTTGAGTGCATTCCAACAACTCTAACCTAACTTATAACTGTCAAAATAAATTAAATTTCAAATGTTTTCTCATGTGTTTTTAATTGATTTTTTTTTAATAATAATTTTTAATTAAATAGTAATACAATGCCTAATTGTAATTTCGGAAAATTTATTTATTTATGTTACGCTGTACAACAGGAACTTAATCCCAATTACAGTACAGGGTCCTCACTCACCGAGCCGCAGTGTAGTAGTTCATATAAGTTTTAGCTTGAGTGCGATTCGAACTCGGGATCTCCGGATTCGAATTCCGTATCGCTATCTACACCCTACCCTTTTATTTTTTTGCAGTAATTTAGAAACACCCTGTATATTCTTTAGCATTCTACCATTGACTTAAATTTCAGACATAATGGGTATTGTAAGGTTTGTCGCGGACTATAAATTCATTGTACAAGATTACAGCACAATAACGTCACCAATATATTCTCTTTACAAGAACTTATTCCCTACAACCGGAAACTCAATTTCCACAATTCCCTCAATAAAATTCCAGTTGTACCCAACACCAATAAAAACACTAAAAACAGCAACAACATGCACAAGACTTTCCACTAACTGTCGAACTGATTCTTCTTTTTCCCCCGGAAAACAAACAATAAAATCACACATCTTGGTTGGCGGTGTAAAGCAGCTTTCAGTTGTCACCCCCCACTACTCTCGGTGGTGCGAACACGAACAATGGAATAACGGGCAGATAACAGTGTATGTCGCTTATATTAAACAAAACGACACACATACATAGAACAGTAAACGATTTTATACAATATTAAAACACATTCATCTTGTTTCGCTGGATTGTGACGCCTCGTACGTTTCATCCCCAGGGCCGGAGCGCAGGAGGTGGGGGTGTGGGGGCTAGTGCTATCTTTGTCTTGCTGCAGAGCTTTATCGTGCACTTGTTTCGGGTGGAATTGTTTTTCTCTTTGTATCGTCGTGTTGAATTGATGGAAATTTTGGATGACAGTACCGGATTCAATAAAATTTAATTTGATTTTAGGGCGAGATCGAGGGATACATTTGAATTATGCCTGCTAGGAAAAATTATTATTATAAGGTTTGAAATAAATAAATAAATATATGTCCGTCAGTACGGTGGTGTGGATAGCGATACGGAATTCGAATTGGGAGATCCCGAGTTCGAATCGCACTCAAGCTAAAAATTATATAAAACTATCACATTGCGGCTCGGTAAATCCAGACCCTGTACTGTAATTGGGATTAAATTCCTGTAGTACAGCGTAACATAAATAAATAAATAAATATATCGTCACGCCTTTTACCCATTACTGGATGTAGCGCTCACAAGCCCCAAATATATTAGTGGCAATATTATTTTAATGTGGTGAAAATTGTAGGAATCGTAAACAAAAATACTTGTATTGCAAATAAGTGAGCATTTTAATTTAAATTTATATATATATATAGCGAGTTTTTTTACAGCTCATAGCCGTTTCTCGCATCCTTGGCGCCATTTTTTTCTATCGTGGACGTCTTCTTCCTCTAAATTTCTCTTCTCCATGGCTTCGTTAACTCCATTTCTCCATGTTTTTCTAGATCTTCCCCATTTTCTTTTTTCAGTCGGTACCCACGTTTCCATTCTATGTGGCCATCTTGAGTCCTCCATCCTTTTTACATGACCGTACCATTTTCATCTTCTAGCTTCTATTCTATGGATAATGTTTTGCTCTTCTGTTAATTTAAATTTAACTTTGTTTAAATATTGTCGCCTGTATTTGTTCCTAGCTTCTTAATTATAGTTAATCCTTCATAATTCCAGTTCTTAAAATGGAGCAGGCTGCCAACGACAGCAACAAACATATTCCTACTACTACTGTATTAAAATAAAGGCATCTTGAATCATGCAGGATATTCGTAATCAGTTGTAAATTGCTCTCGAATTTTTCACCATTACAACAAAAGTATTCACGCTGTCTTATATTGAAATCCTTTGATACTTGGTTTTGAGGACACCGGACAAATTGATATAAATGTTGTACTATTCATACACAACATACTACTCTAACTAACTATATTCATATACTGTTATCATTTTCTTATTCAATCGAGGAAAGATTATTGTTTTAAATATTTATTTATTTCTGTACTACAGGAACTTAATCCTTATTATTAAAGCCCGGATTTTTAGGCAATTGCCTAGATTAAAATTTTAATATACTTCAGGCAATTTCGTTTTTCTATACATAGGTAATATGTTTACGTGTAATGGAAGGTTTTTTTTTCGTGCCTTAGAGCCTATTTTTTCTATATTTTGGTTATTGTGCCTATTTTACCTTATACAGCCTATTTTGCCTATTTTTGTTGCCTATTCTAACTTTTATTGAGCAGACAAGGTTTATCATCTACTTCGTTGACTAATTCAGCACTCGACAAAGTGTTTCAACCTAACCTATAATATTTAAAGTACTTTAATCAAGTTTTTGTGTGTGAATTTAAAATGCCGAAAGAAAAAACTGTTTTTAGTCCAAATTTTACGTGGCAATTCAATTGTCTTAGTCAATGGAGCTGAGGTAACTTTAGACGATATGGCTAAATATAAGAACGCCTCTGTCACATTTTGTGATGTCGAACGAAGTTTTCAGCTTACAAGCAAGTTCTGATAGACCGAAGACAGTCCCTTTCCGAAAATTTCATAGAGCAATTGCTCGTAATATTTTGTGAATTAAAGTATACTACATAGTTTTAATTTCCATAATAGTTAATAAAATGAGAACCCCACATTATTATTTTTCAGATTGCGTTAATTTTTGTTTAAAATGATTATTTTTTTCTAACGAAAAGTAGATACGAGTACCAATATTAGAAAAAATGATTCGTTTTTTTTTTTAAACAAATTATTTACATTTAAGCTGCCTAAAATCCCGCCTATTTTAGAGTAATTACCGGCCTATATGCTTGCCTATTTGGGTGTTTTTAAGAGCCTAAATATCCGGGCTTTACTTATTATAGTGGAATTCGAATCACTCATAAAATAAATATATCATCACACCTTTTACCCATTACTGGGTGTGGCACACTGCTATAAGCAGATCTCGGTAAGTGATATATTTCTTCGCGTGAAGTGCGGTTACCAGCCGTCAAATCACGGCGCCTAAAGATGTTAGTGGTGGGGAGCCACAGGGGTAGATTCAATTGTTTGTCAGCTGTGGGGATCGAACCAGGGTTCTCAAGATCCACAGGCCGACTCGATACCACGGAGCCACCTACCCCATACAATCGTATTTTGTTGATATAAATTGAAGGCAGCGAGATTTGAACACGGAAACTCTTACTACTTTGAGACGCGAGGGTATTATGTTCTCTAATCTGTTATTCAATTTTCTTTGTTGATTGAATAGCTTATATTTTAAAACAATACCTATAAGACCACGTTTAGTACTTGAGGTTGAGTTAATTTTCAAGTCAAATTATTATTTTTATAAAACAATGGGGGCCCTTAAGTAATTTATAAATTTATTTCTATGAAACAAAATACGATTGTATGGGGTAGTTGGTTCAGTGGTGGATCTTAAAAACACTGGTTCGATCCCCACATCCGACAAACAATTAAATCTACCCCTGTGGCTCCTCCACCACTAACATCTTTGAAGACCGTGATTTGACGGCTGGTAACCGCATTTCACGCGAAGAAATATATCACTTACTGAGATTTAATTTAATTTCATATTCACATTCAATATTTTACTCGTTTACGAATTTTTGGTTGAACCAGTTCAAAAATCGAAAATGTTTATATTACGGTTCTATATAGTTCAGAGCAGGGTTCGTAAATATCATGATATTTATAATAAATATCAAAATATCTGATATATAGGATATATATCAGATAAATATCACTTTTTGGATATTTATTTTTTAATTTTAGTTTTTGTACACATTTAGAAAAACTGAAAAATTCGAAAAATTTCACTTTTCCGGAGGCTATATCTCAAAAACTAAACAAGATATGGAAATGCGCTCAACGGCGTTGAATTCCCCGTGCCAGAATTGACTTATAAGCAAATTTTCATACAATTTTATGCAATTTAATATTTTTAATTATTTCCTAAGGGGTACCCCTTTGGTTTTTTCAGATTTTAATTCAATTTTCCCAAAAATCCTTAATCGTAGGATTATTAAAACGAAAATTTACATACATATGTATTTTGACCCACTGAATCCAGTGGTGCAATCTTCAAATGCATATGACTTCTGGTTTTCGAGAAAATGTTAAAAAACCGCTTTTTGCGATTTTTTTTTGGCGGAAAATTGAAAAAAAATAAAAATCGCTGAAACTATGTTTATAAGTTAACTGAAGCACGAGAAAATTAATGCCGTTGAGCGCGTTTTCATATCACATTTAGTTTTCGAGATATAGCCTCGGAAAAGTAGAAAAACTGAAAAATACGAAAAATTTCACTTTTCCGGAAGCTATATCACAAAAACTATTTGATATTTTTATATAATGGATATATATCATTGCAAAAATATGACGATATATATCAAAATAAATATCATGATATATATCGATCGATATATATCTTCGAACCCTGGTTCAGAGCACGAGAAATCGAATGGCGCAAAGCGCAACTTCATATCTCTTTTAGTTTTCGAGTTATAGCGATTTGTCGGCCGTGAGAATCGAACCCGGGTTCTCAAATCCACAGGCTGATCTAATACCACTGAACCATATACCCCATTAAATATATAAATAATAGTATGTTATGCATCAAGGGAGGGAAACAAGGGATAATCGCGCCCTACCGTGAAGCATATTATACTTTTCGTAACAAGTGCACAAAAATTACTGTCTTATCGGGACAATTGTCAAATATGGGTTGCGTAACTAGTTACCTTTGAAACGCCGCAAACAGCTAATAATCGTAGTCTCTAGGGAAAGAAACATCCTACCTAGGGAGAGAAACATAATGTTTTTCTCCCTAGGGGAGAAAAGCAGTGTTTCTCTCTCTAAAATTAGGGAATAAGAACGTGTTTCTTGTGCATGTGTTACGAAAATAGTATTTAATATTAAACGAATCATCATTGCATTAACAATTTCATGTCACCGTTTGAGAACGGCTGTCGCATCAAGTCTGGTAATAATTACAGTAGTATCAGGTGATCATCTACGAAGTGCAACACCTAGTGCATGGTTTTTGTGTTGGCACTGACTCAGCCAGACATAGACACAATGTGTAGTCATGTACGTGGACTTGATGGTTATATTTAGACGCTGAAGATGGTGACGGTGACGGCGACGACGCGCAGTCTGACATGTGCTGGCCGCCGCCGCCATAGAGTCTGCCAGTCGGCTGCTGCTATCGCACACCCGGTCACCAGGAGGCGCTCTTTCAACAATTGCATCATCGTAGAATTCAATCATCATTTGATTCTGAAATTTTTAAACTTTGTTTTGTTTTTATGACTGTGATTGCTGGCGGGTCTGCACTTGCAGATCTTGACAAATAACTTATTTTTACTCTGAAATGTGTCACTCAATTGATTTTCGATACAAAAATATATGGAGTCGGCCGGTGGATCTTGAAAACCCTGGTTCGATCTCCACAGCTGACAAACAATTTTCACCAAATTAAATCTATCCCTGTCACTCTTCCTCCAATAATATCTTTGGGGGGCGTGATTTGACGGCTGGTAACCGTACTTCACGCAAAAAATATATCACTTACCGAAATCTGTTTATGCAGAATGCCACATCCAGTAATGGGCAAAAAGCGTGATGATATATTTATTTATTTAAATATTTTTATACGGTTGTGTGAAAAATTATATTTTTGTTGTACTATATGTATAAAAAGCTTACTTTTTGAGTGCAGTATATATATATATTTGTTGTGGTTTGCTAAATGATGGTTATTTTATCATCCGTAAAATTAAAATAAATTTATTTTAAATGGAGACAAAGTTTTCCATAATTCGTTCTAAAAATTGAATTGTTCGTCTTCTGTTTTCTGGAACAGCCGGTATATAAGGGTATAATTAAAATCTGTTCCTCATAATAATATATTGAGTTTCCTGCATTTTTCGTGTGGCTGTGCGGAGGTTGTGTTTGTAAACACGCGTCCTGGTAATAGTACACATGCCTCTCCGGAAATAGCCAGCACCATACACGTCTTACGTTGTAACACACCGCCGCGCCGTGCCGCCGACAAATTTAGAACAATGCTGTTTTTTCCGCATACACACACACACTGTCAGCATCGCTCATCTTTCATATATCGCTTCTTTTTCTCTTCCTTCCGCCAAACAATTTTATTTGATCGAATTCCCGGTAGAAAATGTTATTTTTTCTTCTTCTTGGTTCGTATCACAGGATACGTACGGCTTGTTTGTCTTATATTAAAAGATTTTTTTGTGACAGCTGCCGAAATTCAAGTCAATTTTGTTTATTTGTTTTGTGGTGGCGAGACCGTATATCAGAATGAATTTCAAATGATTTTTGTTTGTTTCTCGCCTGATATGTACTGTTTATTTATACCTGAAACTCAGTGCTTTATAGAAATACAGAAATTATTTGCGATTTCAAATCTCGTAGATTTTCAATAAAGTGCGTTCGAATGGTTTGAATTGTACTATAACTTGTAGGTTCTCAATTAGTAATTACAATTAACAGTTTTAATTCAAATAGCATATCCAGTGATTGTGAAACTTTTTAATTAAGACATTTTTTCTACCACGCCTCCCAAAGATGTTAGTGAAGGGGAAGCCACAGAGATAATTATAAAATAAATAAATAAATATATCATCACGCCTTTTATCCATTACTGGGTGTGGTACTCTGCTGTAGCAGATCTCGGTACGTGATATATTTCATCGCGTGAAGTGCGGGTACCAGCCGGTAATATACGGCCCCCAAAGATGTTAGTGCAGGGGGAGCCACAGAGGTAGATTTAAATTGGTGAAAATTGTTTAGCAGCTGTGAGGATCGAACCCCATAAATATATACCAGCCGTTAAATCACGCCCCCGTCCCCCGAAGATGTTAGTGAAGGGGGAGCCACAGGGATAATGTAATGTAGTAAAAATTGTTTGTCGGCTGTGGGAATCAAACCCAGGTTCTCAAATTCACAGGCCGACTCGATACCACTAAGCCACCTACCCCATTACATATTTTATGTCATTCTTCAAAATATGCAACATTTCAGAAGAGATTAGGGCTCGTCTTTTTACTATTATTATTATATAGAAATAGTTTTAATCATTTCTTAATTCATTGCCGATAAATCGATTAAACAAATTAATTAAATTTAGTGAAGAAGAATTAAAAGCACGTTCAAACTGCATTAGAATAACCTAATGCCCAATTCACTAATTCTAATTAAGAAATGTTTTGTTTTAAAGACATGGAAATAAATTAATTGAAAGTTGAAATAAAAAGCTCTAAGTAAATGCACGTCGCTCAATTAAACTCCATTCCTTAACTATTGGCTTTCAATATAAACTTATTTTTCTTCTCTTTAATTAAATGTACAAAAACAACGGTGCAGACTCTCTTTTGTTAATAGTAACAGTGAGAAAGGCGAAGCATTGAACATCGCATCGACAGCGATCTTAAAAACAAACTCGCCGTTTTCGAGTGGATTTTAAAAGCTCGAGTAATAAAGACCAAGTTTGCGTGATTTTGTGCTAAGTGCTACGTTAATCAATCCTAAACTTTTTTATTAACTTCTGGTAAAGACGAAAAAATTCTGGCCTCTCTGATTGATTTCGAATAAACAAGAAAACATCTGAACAGTAGTACCAACAACAGAATGTTTGATTTATTTATAATTATGAAATACAATTTATTTCATTCATTGAAAAACAGAAATAATAGTTTTCATCCCTAAGAAAAAGGGTAAATATTTATTCCAAAACAATGGGGCCCCCCATTAATTTATAAATGTATTTCTATGAAACTTCAAGTAAATTGAAAACAATGTTCATTTTTAGAAGGTCTTAATTGTTATTCATTAAGACCCAATTAAAATTAATTAAAACCAAGTTTTAAGGATTGATACCTTCTATAGCCACAAATTGAGTTTTACGTGATAGGTGGCTCAGTGGTATCGAGTCGGCCTGTGGATTTGAGAACCCGGGTTTAATTCCTATAGTCGACATACCGATTAAAATTACCTCTCACTAACATCTTTGAAGGCCGTGATTTGACGGCTGGTAACCGCATTTCACGCGAAGGAATATATCACTTACTGAGATTTAATTTCATTTCATATTCTCTTTTAGTTTTCGAGTTATAGCGATTTTTGACTTTTTTTAAATCTCAACTTTGAAGGCTCGTATCTCGAAAACTAAAAGAGATATTGAAATGCGGTTTGCGCCATTCAATTTCTCGTGCGCTACTTAACATATACTGAAATTTTGAAAATTTTACTATTTTTTTACAAACTTTACAATATAGGGACCTTAGGAAGCCTAATATTTCATCCCCAATTTAATCAATATTTAGATATATGTTCCACAACCCTAAACCATCTAAACTAACACATACTTACTCTTCTAACAATTTCCACTAGTAGACAAATAAATATACATCAAATTAAAGTGGCAAAGTGCCATACCCAGTGATGGGTAAAAGGCGTGATGATATATTTATTTATTTTTTTTATTTCAAATTAAAGTGGTATCGAGTCGGCCAGTGGATCTTGAGAACCCTGGTTCGATCCTCACAGCCGACAAACAATTTTCACCTACCCCTGTGGCTCCCCCTCTACTAACATTTTTGGGGGCCGTGATTTAACGGCTGGTAACTGCACTTCACGCGAAGGAATATATCTCTTACCGATATATTTATTTATTTATTTAAATTAAAGTTATTTTGAATAATTCTGTATGTTTGTATATAACATATTTCAACGTGTATTTACTCTAGCATGTTATATATTCATTTCTTCCAGTGGTAAGTTATTAATTTTAATATTTAAAGCTTATATTTTATTACTAGTAACATATATCTAGTGTGAGGCTTTCATTTATATTTAAAACTTCTCAGAATTTCGCTCTAGGTTAATAATAATTTTATGCTAACAGCAAAGCAACATAGGTAGCCCCGCAATACTCTGGAGCAATCCTGGATGCATTCTGTGGTTTCATCCCGCGGCTTTCGACCACTGAATACATATTTCGCTGCCATTGCCTTCCTGATTATTTTAGGAGAACCTGTTTTAAATAAAAGATGTAGGGAATTAAATTCTGCATATAAATCAATTCACATAATTTATTTTACTTGTTTAATTACTGCTAAAATTTATTATTAAACACAAACAAATGTAGAACAGTATCTAAATCAGTAGAATTTAATATCTACACTAATTTAGAAGAAGAATTTAATTATCTACAACATTTATTTGAAAATGGGGTAGATGGCTCAGTGGTATCGAGTCGGCCTGTGGATTCTGAGAACTCTGGTTTGATCCCCACAGCCGACAAACAATTTTCACCCCTGTGGCCTCCCCCTCTACTAATATCTTTGGGGGCCGTGATTTGACGGGTAAACACGCGCATAAATATATCACTTACCGAGATCTGTTTAGACAGAGTGCCACACCCAGGAATGGATAAAAGGCGTGATGATATATTTATTTGAAACATTTTTCTGTAAATTAATCCAGGAAGCAATGGTTAAATGGGGTAGCACGAACCCGTCAACATTCTCATCCTGACACACGATACTCGTTTCACAACCAAAATCCATCATCACGCAACAAACATTCATCCATTCGCTCCTGTACACCTGTTTCATAAATCTTAATAGATAAAATGTTTCTATTGGCTGTTAATTAGTGCCGAACAATTTGAAGTGTTTAGTACGTTGCAGGTGACACAGTAACCTTGTTTGAGGCTCACTTGTTCAATGACCAACCCCAACCCCAACCTTACCTTAACACCATTCGCGTATACCCTCTAACATACCGTGTATTGATTTTATCAAATATTTATCAAGATGTCTTAGGACTGGGTGTTCGTAAAGCGAGGGTCGTTTGCGCCGTCTTTTGTTTCATGTGTTGTGGTGGAGGGGGCAAGTATCACCAGCGTGTTTCATTTGTTTGTTTGGTGCGTATGTTGCGTAAGGCACGTTTACAACGTGGAATTTCATAGTAGGTATAAATCGAAATTTGGGGAAAATTTGAAACGTGATTCTTGTTTAATGGCTTCTAGTTTATTTGCGGACTTTAATACGTACTTAATTCCATTAAAACAGTTTTTACGGTCCTGTCAGAAATTAATTTTCTTCCTTTAATTAAAAGAAGAAAGTGGTAACATTTTATTCCATTATTTTAAGATTTTACCTTTAAATAAATAAATAAAAATATATCATCACGCCTTTTACCCATTATGAGCGTGACACTCTGCCGTAGTAGATCTCGGTAAGTGATATACCATTTAAACTCAACAATTTTGAGGGTTTACAAACAATAGTGTATAGTATTGTTTGTCTAATATATTTTTTAGCAACTTCTAGTTTATTAATTTATTTTTCTACTTCCGGAAATAGAGTTTTAATTTAACTTATTTGAGTTAGGTAATGAACTGCATTATTTAACTAGTGAAATAATGAGGTAACATAGCAACAGATATCTTGGTAGACGAAATCTGATGTGTTATTCTTTTATTTTTTGAATTTATAACTGTCATTAATATGTCAAAATTTCATAATTTCAAAAACGCTCTTTCGTTTTTATTAGAACTTAAGTAGAAAAAATATTATATGAAACTAGTAAGGAAATAAGTTATTACCTTACTTATGTGTTTACATAACTCGGCTACGCCTCGTTCTGCAAATTTCACATGCGTAAGGTAATAACCTTCATTTCCTTACTAGTTTCATAAATAGTTATTATGTTACGCTGTACAACAGGAATTTAGTCCCAATTATATTGCAGTGCTTGCACTCACCGAACCGCAGTGTGATAGTTCATATTATAATCTTTAGCTTGAGTGAAATTCGAATTCCGTAACACAATAATTATCGCATTTTTCATATTAAAACTTAAAATAGATTTTTCCATTTTTGAAAAATAAATCATCCATTTAAACCCTCATCTTTTCAATCCAGCAAATCTTTAAAATCCTTTGGCAGTGTCGTTTTGGGCAGCGTAAACCCGACTTTACTCCTACGAAAGGGTAGTGATAACCAGCTTCCTCCTACCCTTAACTGGAACACGTAACACGTCGCTTATCGCTACCCCTTCCGGTCTCTGGGTCTGTGCTTTTCTGCCCATCTGAACGGTTTCTGAACGCTTTGCTTTACTTCTTACACACGCCGTGTCGGTGCACGTGCGACAATGTACGTGGAGGTTGCAGGAGAAATATCATACCAGGGGCGGGGAAGCAGGGAGGCACTCGACAACATTATTCATTCAAAAAATAAATAAATATATCATCACGCCTTTCACCCATTACTGGGTGTGGCATTCTGCCTAAGCAGATCTCGGCAAGTGATATATTTATGCGCGTGAACAGCCGTCAAATCATGGCCTCCAAAGATATTAGTGAAGGGAGAGCCAGAGGGGTAGATTTAATTGTTTGTCGGCTGTGGGGATCGAACCAGGGTTCTCAAGATTCACAGGCCGACTCGATACTACTGAGCCACCTACCCCATTTTAATAAATAGGTTTGGTAAAATATGGGGTAGATAACTTAGATGATATTCGATTCCCAATCGACAAACAATTTTCAACATATTAAAATTGGCTTCCCCTCCACCAACATTTTTGAGGGTCGTGATTTGACAGCTGGAGGTATGCTTCGATAGAGTGCTACACCCAGTAATTTATTTATTTTATTAAATAAAGTCATATATATTATACAGAAGAAGAAGAATTAATTGTTGAAGAGAATCACGTACGTAAACCTTAATTTTTTTGTCAAGTTCAAATCCTACTTAAGCAAAAATATATGTAAATATTTTTATCTACGACCATATATGTAAGTAGGCCATTAAAAACAATTTGCAAGAACAGTAAATGCTTGTTTACGGTTGCTAAGGATTTATTGCACTAGTTACGTTATATATATAACGTAACTGTTCTCAAGAAATTTTTCATTTGTTAGGTAGTTTGACAGTAGATATAACCTAACAAATATTCTGTATTTGTTGTTATTATTATTTATGGTCGTAGATAAAGTATAATACACAACTGGAATTGTAACGCAATTACATTGCTCGTGAAATAACTGCTCGTACGCAACTTTTTCACTCGCACGTCATTACGTTGCTTCTTACAATTCTCGTTATATAATATAATATTACACTACAGCTTGGTGAGATCGAACCTTGTATTGTAATTGGAATTAAGTTCTAAATATCAAATTTTTAAATTATTTTTTTAAACAACAAAGACAAAATTAATTGTCGTCCATACACTTGGTGAAACTAGGTTTAATTAAATATAAAATAAACACTTGTCTAAGTCTCACAAAATTCAGCCTCCAAGTCACCTTATGAGGGCATCGTCAGAGGCTGGCCAGCACAGTTAGTAACCATAGACGCGTTTCGCTCTTATTAGAGCTCATCAGTATGGTATAACCCACTCCCTCACTTAGAACAAAGTTCACGTGAAGAAGCCGTTTGACGAAATTGTTTTTTCTTCTTCTAATATTATAGTATTATTATAGTTATTTGTGTACTTTTAATGAATTATATTTTGTACGAACTTAACTCTAATTACTGTAGCCGAGACTGTAGCTTATAGTGGGATATATTTAGTTATAAGTTAAAGTCGCGCGCGATTCGTTTACTGTTTTACTCTGTTTCGTTCGTTCACTGATCATTCCTCATGTATCTCTCCCTGCATCTGACTTTTCCTCTCTGTTGAAGGAGTGTTCGAGGTTCTTATCGCTGCGAAGCGAAGAAGGCGAATGTTGAAACTTTTTGATAAAGTGTCAAAGTATCGCACATCACAGGAAATCGATACCTGATCACACACACACACACACACACACACACACTCGCCACCTCTCCAATGAATATTAACCCGTTTTTAAATTGGCCCTGTGATGATAACCAACTGGGGCACACGACGCAGGGCGCTGGGGTCAGAGGTGGTGGTGGTAATGGTCCTGTGGGAATATAAGGACACGCAGGACTGAAAGAGCCTCATGATAATGTACTTTACTTCTTCAATGTATTCGTACTAGGACAATTAGGGGTGGCAAAAATTTACTAAATATGTACAAGGTGTTTGAAAATTATGTTTCTATACCTCGGCACAAAACATTAATGACATATAAATAAATAAATAAATAAATATATCATCACGCCTTTTACCCATTACTGGGTGTGGCACTCTGCCTAAGCAGATCTTGGTAAATGATATATTTTTTTGCGTGAAGTGCGATTGCTAGCCGTCAAATCACGCTCCCAAAGATAATAGTGGTGAGGGAGTCACAGGGGTAGATTTAATTGTTTGTTGGGTGTGGGGATCGAACCAGGGTTCTCAAGATCCACAGGCCGACTCGATACCACTGAGCCACCTATCCCATTTTAATAACATATATAATTTGATATACTGATTATAGAACAAAAAGAATTTGTTTGAAATTAGCAAAAGTTAGGGTATTTTATTTCTAGCGAACATTTTTACTGTCACTGGTTTAATAGTACATTTAATTAAAAAAAATAAAAATAAGGTATTACTACAGGTACCTACATAATAACTAATTAATAAATGATTATTTGTAGGCAGTGTTTATACTTTTATTTCATTAGTACATATTACAAATAATTAAATGTACTATTAAACCTGTGACAGTAAAAATGTTCGCTAGGAATGAAATACCCTAATTTTTGCATCATGTTGGTTCTATAATCAGTTTATCAAATTATATATGTCATTAAAGTTTTGTGCAGAGGTATAGAAACACCCTGTATACATTACTTGAAGCAAACAGTTTTTGTGTCACTGGACTAATAGGTTACAGTAATGAATACAAATTAGTAAACATTAAATATTGAAGCAACTGTTACACAATTTCAATTAAATAATAGTACATTATAATACTAGTGAGGAAAGGATTTAATTACAAAACGACCTAAGAAAACAAATAACTATTATTTTTGATTACCCCCATAACTATTTAATTTATGTCACAGTTTTGTATACATTAAACAGCACTTTATTGCATTAGTACGATAAAATAGCTAAATGAGATTCCTGTAAATAAAAGGAAAAATAAATATTATACTTGATTTATTATGGGATAGATGACTCAGTGGTATCGAGTCGGCCTGTGGATCTTGAGAACCCTGGTTCGATCCCCACAGCCGACAAACAATTTTCACCAATTTAAAAAATCTACCCCTGTGGCTCCTCCACCACTAATATCTTTGGAGGCCGTGATTTGACGGCTGGTAACCGCACTTCACGCGAAAAAATATATCACTTACCAAGATCTGTTTAGGCAGAGTGCCACACCCAGTGATGGGTAAAAGGCGTGATGATATATTTATTTATTTATTTATTTACTTGATTTATTAATCCTAATCACTCAGTCGAACGATTTTTTTAATATAATTTTTTAAAATATAAATGAATGTATCATCACACCTTTTACCTATGATAATCTCTGGCACTCTGTCGTAGCAGATCTCGGTAAATGATATAATTTTAGGCGCGTGAAGTGCGGCTACCATCCGTCAAATCACGCCCCTTCAAAGATGTTAGTACAGCAGGAGTTGCAAGGGTAGATTGAATGTCAATCCGGTCCTGTTCCATTTCATATCACGCTTAAAACACATCCAATTACAAGGAAGCCACCCGACCGTTTTATTAAATTCATGCCATCCAACAACACTTAATACACAAACAATACCCCATGCTCTGCTCATCCCCGCATGTGCCGCCACTGATGGGGGGATGGTTTGGTTATAATCGCGAGGTACATTTTCATCTTCGCTGCACGTAATCTTCACCGACCGTGTTCATTCACAATTAGCCACTGGGTTAGACAGAGACAGAGACAGAGATAGAGAGGATAGTAAAGAGAATTGAGAACCGATAGATACCACATTTCCATATCGGTTTACACAACATTCAGACAGGGTTCGAACCCTTGAAGTTCAACCCTTGAGATTATTATTTATTTAGGGCTACCGTTAGAGGATCAGTAAGTAGTGTACAATAATACTACATACTTTCATAGAATATTATATTACTGGATGCGGCACACGGCCGTAGCAGATCTCTGTAAGTTATATATTTCATCGCCTGAACTAGCCGTCAAATCACGGCCCCCAAAAATGTTAATGGAGGGGGAGCCACAAGGGTAGATTTAATTTGGTGAAAATTGTTTGTCGACTGTGGGGATCGAACCAGGGTTCTCAAGATCCACACTTGTTCTTACAATTCTTCTTCTTCTGATGGCACTACAGCCCAAATCGGGCCTGGACCTACCGGACACACCGAGCCGCAGTTTTTACACTGCCGTACTGCCGGTTTTCGTAGTCGAATGCTACATTATTTAAGGCGTATAAGTGATAAATACATGTAACTGTATCTTCTATTTAACGACAAATCACACATTGTCGACAGGCGGATTGGAACTGACGAACCTTGGTTCGGGTGACGTCACTGTATGTTAAGAGATGTGCATTAACACGCTCGGCCACCGCGCCTATGTTCTTACAATTAATATCTTAATTTTGCGGATAAATATATCATCACGCCTTTTACCCATTACTGGGTACTCTGCCTAAGCATATCTTGATAAGTGATATATTTTTTCGCGTAAAGTGCGGTTACCAGCCCTCAAATCACGGCCCCCAAAGATATTTGCGGATTTGTATGCCATTAATTACTAATAATAACGACTAATTAAAAAGCAGGAGAAGCTTCGTAAAATCCTGTAATTAATAATAAATTCCTGTTATTCAAAGTACCAAATAAATAAATAAAACAACAAAAAACAGAATGTGCTTGAGCGTCGACAAAGAAACAAGATTCGTACTTGCATGGTGGAAGTAATCTCCTAGGAGTTATGGGTAATCTGGCTGGCCCCGGGATTTGAACCCGAGACTAGTACGTGAATCGCCAGCGCAAATCTGAAATGGGATTTTTTGTTGAGGCTTAGAAGTTGATGCGCTGATAGGATTTGAGTCGAGCGCACGGTTTTGGTTTTTTATTAGTCACAGACGTAGATTTATGATGGATTAAGGGATGAATTTATCTTTTAAACCTTAAATGATGACTACTTTGTATGGATGATACTAAATTAAAACTTTGCAAGAATATTTAAACTCTATTTTATAATTTACATTTCTTAATATATTTATTCTAACTTTATCATCCTGTATCTATATTCATTCTATTCGTAACACATCTGTAATATAATTTAATTTAGTTGTATGTAGCTTCATTTTATTTAAATATATAACATATAATATGGAACATGTTTACAAGTAAACATAAACAATAGAGCAATAATCAGAAGTTACTTGGAGACGAAATAATGTAGCGTCGCCAAACTATTTGATAGCGACGCTACACATCTATCTATATTTATACCCAATTGTAGTTCAACTGTTTCAGAAGCAATTATAAACAAACATATTTATAGAGTAAATACGATGATCGACTGTTTTCATAATGAACAAACTTAGATAATTGAAATATTAGCCTTCTTCAGAGATCTGCAAAATAAATAACAATAAGACTTATTTAAAAAAAAACACAGAAACAAAAAACTTACATGTAACAACGTCTAATAATTGACATAAACAAATTGTTTAAAAAAACTTTACATAAACGTCGGAATTGTAACATTTTAAAAATAAATTCGACTGATATTCCAATTATCTAAGTTTAAAATAAATATATCATCACGCCTTTTACCCATTACTGAGTGTGGCACTCTGCCTAAGCAGATCTCGGTAACTGATATATTTTTTCGCGTAAACTGTTGTTACCAGCCGTCAAATCACGGCCCCCAAAGATATTAGTGGAGGGGAGCCACAGGGGTAGATTTTTTCAAAAATATTTATGTTCCATTATAAGCTAGAGTAATTGGGATTAAATTCTTGTTGAACACAGTAATAAATAAATATATAATCACGTCTTTTACTTATTATTGGGTGTGGCACTTCTCGAGTAAAAGATATAATGTAATATTTTTATATTTTGTTTAAAAGTTATTCAAAGTGCAAGCTCTAAATACAATACAGTATTTCACAATTGACAACAAACTAAACTTTTCTTTTGCGAATCTTGTCTATATCCAACCGAGAATTATAGATAATCTCAGGACTTTCTGAGGATCAAACCAAGGACAAAACCATCTCACAGACTCTTCCCCCTCCCACCGAACGCGTTTCACCCCTCGCGGAGGGCGTGGACCCAACCCAAAGTGAGAAATAAGCACGGCCACGTGCTATCAATATTTTCATTTTTTATTCTTTTTTCTTGGTTTGTTATCGTCTCTTAGGACGACTGAAAATGACTTTGGGAAATGTTAGCGTGTTATTTACTATTTAAAGATGAGTTATCATTGTTGCCAACACTCTGGAATGTAATGTTGGTCGCTTGTTTAGGTTTTTTTGCGGCGGTAGAGTTGTAACTACATGGAAAAGTTCTTAAATAATAAATAAAAATTATAGCAAATGCGGGTTTAAATAATGTAGGTCATTTGTTCTAGTGCTAAATGAAAATGGACAAATTTAATTGATAATTGGTTGACAGACAATTATTTCTTATGAAAAATTATACATTTCTCTTCGAATCCGAAGATCCCAAGTTCGAATCGCGCTCAAGCTAAAAAATTATATGAACTATCACACTGCGGCTCGGTGAGTGCGGACCCTGTACTGTAATTGGGGTTAAATTCCTGTTGAACAGCGTAACATAATAGCTATTTATGAACCTAGTAAGGAAATGATGGTTATTACCTTACGCATGTGAAATTTGTAGAACTAGGCGTAGCCGAGTTATGTAAACACATAAGTAAGGTAATAATCTATTTCCCTACTAGTTTCATACAATATTTTGTATACTTCTGTTCTAATAAATACGAAAGAGCGTTTTTGAAATTATGAAATTTTGACATATTAATGACAGTTATAAATTAAAAAATAAAAGAATAACAAATCAGAATTCGTCTACCAATATATCTGTTGCTATGTTACCTCATTATTTCACTAGTTAAATAATGCAGTTCATTACCTAACTCAAATAAGTCTATTTCCTAACGGAAGTAGAAAAATAAATAAATAATATAGGCACTATAGTTTTTTTGAGTGCAATAAAGTTACTTTTAACACTTGCATACATTCTTTTTTTTACAATCGGGTAGACTCAGTGAAAAATATATAATTTATCAAGTTCTACTACGGCTGAATATCATATCCAATAATGGGTAAAATGCGTGATGATATATTTCTTATTTATTGAAAATTTCATCTTTCAAGTCGGCCTGTAGATTTGTGATATATACTATTCTTCTCGTGTTTTTCTTGCAGCTCTGAGCGCCACGGTTACCCCAGCTGATGAAGACGACGACGATGACGACCTAGACTCCGACGACTTAGACTCTGGTGAAACGGGCGTCACCGGTACCAACGATGATGATGGTCGCGTTTACAAGAACCCCAGGAATTCACCTTCTGCGCTGTGTCCTCGCGACGAGGACCAAGCTACACTCCTAGGACAGAAGTGTCTGAGGAAGTGCTCCAGTGATGAAGACTGCAAGAGCAAGAAGAAGAAGTGTTTGTGTGATGGTGCGTGCGGCATGAGTTGTATCAAACCAGGTAAGAGAAACATATTCGTTTTCTTTTCTGTTTTCTCTTGACATCTTTGGGAGTCCCAATTTGACGGCTGGTTACGCCTATAAATATATCAATTGTCATTTACGACAAAATGTCGCACCCAGTAATGGGTAGATTTCATTATTTGAGTCGGCCTGAGGATTTGAGAACTCGGGTTCGATTCCCACAACCGACAAACAATTAAAACTAGCCTTATTGCTCCTCTACTACTAACATATATGGGAAGCATAATTTGACGGCTGGTTACCGTACTTCACGCTAAAAAATATATCAATAATAACAATGAATGTAAATCCATAAGCTATCCATCCATTGTTATTATTTTTACACCTATTCCGGCTTATAAATCATATATAAAAATATATATATATCACTTACCGAGATCTGCTACGGCAGAGTGCCAGACCCAGTAATGTGTAAATATAGCATTAATAGTAAATAAAAAGTTAAATTTCACTAGGAATGTCTAAATTTTTATTCGACATATAATGAACAGTGATTATTAATTGCAATTGCTAATTGTAATTACTAATTGGATAACTGTGAACCCAGATTAACAAGAACTATAAATAAATAATTCAACAACAAAACAAGTAAGTTAGTAATTAGGTTAAAGGAATTTGCAATGGCTTGCTTGCAATAGAGAATTTGAATCCGAGTTTGGTGATTTTCTCATCAAGTAATGTTTGTCCTACTCTTGTACTTGTAAGATATGTGAGATACAAAGATACTCAGAACTCAACAGCCCTTATAGCGCCCTATACGCGATACACAACCGATTCAAAGGGTTAGATTGACACACATACATACACAAGTTACAGAGACGGACCTACGACGAAACTGAAATCTGGAAAATTTAAGAAAACTAAATATCAACGGTAGGGGTATTACTCGTGTTCAAATTGACAATTTATGGGGTAGGTGGCTCAGTGGTATCGAGTCGGCCTGTGGATCTTGAGAACCCTGGTTCGATCCCCACAGCCGACAAACAGTTTTCACCAATTTAAAAAATCTACCCCTGTGGCTCCTCCACCACTAATTTCTTTGGAGGCCGTGATTTGACGGCTGGTAACCGCACTTCACGCGAAAAAATATATCACTTACCGAGATCTGCTTAGGCAGAGTGCCACACTCAGTGATGGGTAAAAGGCGTGATGATATATTTATTTTATTTATTTTATTTAAATTGACAATTTTTAACTACTTTAATTTTTTTAATTATTTTCTAAGAGTTCTTTCAGATTTTAACCAAAATTTCTTTAAAATTCTGAATCGTAGGAATATCACAACGAAAATCTACATACATATATATACCGGGTGTCTACTTTTTTTTGTTATATAGGAAATTCAATGTTAAAATTTTCATTACACCGTAAATTTTTCCCTATTAATTTTAGAGCAAAAGTTTAAATACAAAAGTTGTTCAGAATTAAAAACTGCGTCCATTTATTGATATACGACGATCTTGTTACGAGATACAGGTAAATTAAAATTTGCATCTTTAAGCTGTTTACAGAGTGCCATGAAAAATAAAACAAATAATAGTATTGTTTAGTATTCTTTGAGTTTGACAGTTTGTGTTCTTTTAATTGTTACTTTGGTTTCATTATGATTAAAATAATGGAAAGATTTTCATTTGTAGTAAATCTTTCATGGCACTCTGTAAACAGCTTAAAGATAGAAATTTTATTTTACCTGTATCTCATGACAAGATCGTCGTATATCAATAAATAAGTTTTTTATTCTGAACAACTTTTGTATTTTGGCTTTTGCTCTAAAATTAATAGGGAAATAAATATATATATATATATATATATATATATATATATATATATATATATATATATATATATATATATATATGTCATCCTGTTTTTGAGATATATTGGTGAAAATTTTGAACAAAATTAAAAATGAATAAATATATCTTTATAAGTTAATTGAAACCAGGGTTCGTAAATATCATGATATTTATAATAAATATCAAAATATCTGATATATAGGATATATATCAGATAAATATCACTTTTTGGATATTTATTTTTTAATTTTAGTTTTTGTACACATTTAGAAAAACTGAAAAATTCGAAAAATTTCACTTTTTCGGAGGCTATATCTCAAAAACTAAACAAGATATGGAAATGCGCTCAACGGCGTTGAATTCCCCGTGTTCGAATTGACTTATAAGCACATTTTCATACAATTTTATGCTATTTAATATTTTTAATTATTTCCTAAGGGGTACCCCTTTGGTTTTTTCAGATTTTAATTCAATTTTCCCAAAAATCCTTAATCGTAGGATTATTAAAACGAAAATTTACATACATATGTATTTTGACCCACTGAATCCAGTGGTGCAATCTTCAAATGCATATGACTTCTGGTTTTCGAGAAAATGTTAAAAAACCGCCTTTTGCGATTTTTTTGGCGGAAAATAGAAAAAAAATAAAAATCGCAGAAACTATGTTTATAAGTTAACTGAAGCACGAGAAAATTAATGCCGTTGAGCGTGTTTTCATATCACATTTAGTTTTTGAGATATAGCCTCGGAAAAGTAGAAAAACTGAAAAATTCGAAAAATTTCACTTCTCCGGGGGCTATATCTCAAAAACTATTTGATATTTTTATATAATGGATATATATCATTGCAAAAATATGATGATATATATCAAAATAAATATCATGATATATATCGATCGATATATATCTTCGAACCCTGATTGAAACACAAGAAATCCAATACCAAAGTTCATATTTTAAACACTAAACAAAACATGAAAATGCGACCAAGAACATTGAATTCCTCGTATCCAACTTATTATCAAATTTTGACCATAATTTAAAAAGTTTAAATAATAAATAAATATATCATTACGCCTTTTACCCATTACTGAGTGTGGCACTATGCCGTAAGCAGATCTTGGTAAATAATATATTTTAACGCATGAAGTGCGGTTACCAGCCGTCAAATCACAGCCCCCAAAGTTGTTAGTGGTGGAGGAGCCACATGAAATGATATTAAATTGGTGAAACTTTAATAATGATAAGATCCCGAGTTTAAATCACACTCAAGCTAAAAAATATATGCATCTCGGTAAGTTCGAACCCTGTACTGTAAGAATTAAAAAAAAATATGTTGGAAACCTCCAAGTCCCTTTGTTCAAAGTAACAAATAAATATATAAATAATATCAAAAGTATGAGCCGTTGGCACTTGGTGAAACATTATGAATAAGAATATAGAACGTAGACACTTGATGTAGTTTCACAAAATTATTTATTAACAAGTTGATCGATTTCGGCTTATTCTGAAGATGGCCTAATAAGCCGAAATCGATCAACTTGTTAATAAATAATTTTGTGAAACTACATCAAGTGTCTACGTTCTTTATTCTTATAAATATATAAATAATAAGTAGTTAATAAAATGTGTATTGTGTTCGTTTTGTGCTAAATCCGTCCCTGACGATGTACAAAGCTCTCGTATGTGGCCATTGAATGAAGTGTACGGCATATGATTAAACTGAACACAGCTACACATCGTAAAATTGGATTGAATCTGAGTGTTGTTATGAATAATACGCCGGCTTTGTTGTTCCACGACGATTTATTATTAAAACTACAAGTTGAAATTTCATTACTTGAGAATCAAACTCACAAATAAAATATTACCTCTTTGTTATGTAGCGTCTTCCACGGCTATATTTAGAACTCAAATACACTGAGTTTCTATGGTTTTAATAGACTCGCGCTGTGGATATCAAGCGTGAATTTATTGTGCAGTTGGAGAATTCCTATGCATTTAATATTTCAATTCGTTTCTCCCGCTCTCTTTCTCTCTCATCCTTTGTTGACGATACAAACAAATTTTTATTTGTTTTTTTGTTTTAAAAATCGTAAATGTTTACTGGAGTGTCGAGCGACCGGAAAAATATTTTCATTTAGGTAGCGAGGTGACCAGGTTCACCGGGCTGTCCACCGGGCTGCATACATATTTATTTACTAATTTTATTCACAAATAAAATTGGTTTTATTCTACATTTATAATTATTTTCAATTTAAAATATGATTGAAGGGTTGTTGCGTGAGCGAAAGATTCCGAGCGTGAAGAATAAATGAGCTTGTATGAATGTGGTTGAATCAAAAGTGATGTGTCAGGATAGGAATTAATTGCGGGATAAATATGATGAATAAGGACAAGCGTATGATTCATTGGTTAGATTTTTCGAGTGTTTACCTGCAATTGTGTGGAGTTCACCTTCAAAAACAAGCGCAGGAAGATGCTCCTTCCTTTCTTATCTTTTTACTTCCTTGTACGAAGTAAAGGAAGTATTCTAATCGCGAAAATTTTCGGTTCTCAGATTTCAACGGAAATAGGTGTTTTGGCCCTCCCTGAATCCATTTTGACTAATTTCGTCATGCCGTCTGTACGTACGTATGTACGTACGTATCTCGCATAACTCAAAAACGGTAAGCCGTAGAAAATTGAAACTTTATATTTAGAACTGTTATAACATCTAGTTGTGCACCTCCCTTTTTGGTCATTATACAACTACCGGAAATGGTACTTTACTTGAAGCCTATAATAGATTTTCATGAAAAACTATATTCAAATATAATTTAAAATTTTCCAAATTTGGTATATAAGACCACTATATCAATGGAAATAACATAATAGATTTTGGTTAAAATAGACTAACCGGAAGTGACACATTACATGAAGCTGCTAACAGTTTTCCTTGATAAAAATGGTATTATTTTAATTTTAGAAATAAATGCTGCAAATAAAAGTTTTAGAGAATTAAATTCTGCGTCTAGCACATTAAGAATTTTTAAATTAGCTTTTTGCATAAACGAGATATCTAAATTTAAATATTATATATGTTTGCTATGGATTAGAACAAAAAATAAAAGATTGAATGTCAAATATGTGCAATTAAAAAAATATCTATAGTTTAATACGCGTACAAGGAAGTCATGTGGTGTCCACATCAGATATTTTTACTTCATTTTCAGTTTTTACTATACAGTGTGTAACTGCAATTGTGTTAAATGTAGTTTTAAACAAGCGCAGGCGATGCTGCCTTCATTTCTTATAGATTCGTTGTTAGAGAAGTGGGCGTAAGTGAAGATTTACGAAACAGGTGTACAGGAGCGAATGGATGGATGTTTGTTGCGTGATGATGGATTTTGGTTGTGAGAAAAGAAAGAGTTTGTATGGAGGAAGTGTTAATGTGGTCGAAACGAGTATCGTATGTCAGGATGATAATGTTGACGGGTTCGTGCTACCCCATTTAATGGGATATAGCGTGATGTTATGTATGTAAAATTGATTTTATTTATTTATTATATTAATCACTTACCGAGATTTGCTTAGACAGAGTACCACACCCAGTGATGGGTAAAAGGCGTGATGATATATTTATTATATTATTGTTTCAATTACTTTTGAAATGGAAATAATTTAAACTTTTGTGCTTTAATTGAGATTAGGAAACGAAGATATTATTCATGGTCAACTTCATTGAATTGTATTAACGCTTATTATGGCCGTTTCATTACAATGTATTGGAAATTGTTTGTTGGTTGTATTGTACAAGAAAAGCAGACACCCGGTGTATATGAATTTCATTTATTATTCTTTCGTACTGAATAAAAATATTCCAACAATTTTCTCGTTCCTATTCTTGTTCATATATTCAGCCTGGCACATTTGTAAAGGAAACATCGAGGCAATTTTCACAAAATTCCACGAAACGTCATTGATATATAAAAATGCAATGAGCTTGTCTCGTTTCTTTGCACCCCATGAGAATTCGATTCCCTGGTAATCACAAACATGGGACGACTTATGAAAAATGGAAATCGTAACGATGTAGTTATCTCCCCAGATGGCCTTAATTTTTTCTTTTTCCTTTCGCCCTCAAGGAATGTCATTTCAGACTGAATAGATATGCAATGAGAATTCGAACATAGATTGCTGTGATTTTGCTATTTATATTTATTTATTTATTATATGGTAAAACAGGAACTTAATCTCGGTCCAGGCTCACCGAACTACAGTGTGTAGTACTTCATATAATTTTTAGCTTGAGTTGGATTCAAACTCGGGATCTCTGTACCAAATTAAAACTTCTCCCACCCTAATGTTTTTGGGGGCCATGATTTGACGAATGGTAACAGCACTTCACGCGAAGAAATATTTACCGAGATCTGCTACGAAAAGTGCCACACCCAGTGATGGCCAAAAGGCGTGATGTTATATTTTATTTTTAGCTTTTATTAAATATGCATGTGAATTTTTGGTTGAACCAGTTCAAAAATCGGATATTTTATTATTACGGTTCTATATAGTTCAGAACACGAGAAATCGAATAACGCAAAGCGCAACTTCATATCTCTTTTAGTTTTCGAGTTATAGCGATTTTTGATTTTTTTTAAATCTCAACTTTGAAGGCTTATCTCGAAAACTAAAAGAGATATTGAAATGCGGTTTGCGCCATTCGATTTCTCGTGTGATACTTAACATATACCGAAATTTTGAAAATTTTGAAAATTTTACTATTTTTTTCAAAATTTTCCCATATCAATATTTCAAAAAGTTGAAGAGATAATGCAAATCTGTGGATTCCTCGCGTCAAAATACATATGTATGCAAATTTTCAGGCAAAAATACGCACGGATACGTTTTTTATTACAGAAAGTCGAAAATGACCATTTTTTAAAAAAATCGTAAGGGGTACCCCTTGGGGTTTTTTCGGTTTTAGGCCATTTTAAGATTTTTTCTCTCTAAAAATTGTATCCGTTGAAAAAAAATTCTGAAAATTTGCATACTTATGTATTTTTACGAGAGGAATTCACTGGTGTTTAGAGATTTTCATTATCTCTTCAACTTTTTGAAATATTGACAAAATAAAATTTTGAAAAAAAATACAAAAATTTTCAAAATTTCAGTATATATTAAGTAGCGCACGAGAAATCGAATGGCGCAAACCGCATTTCAATATCTCTTTTAGTTTTCGAGATATAAGCCTTCAAAGTTGACATTAAAAAAAATCAAAAATCGCTGTAACTCGAAAACTAAAAAAAGATAAGAAATTGCGCTTTGCGTTATTCGATTTCTCGTGCTCTGAACTATATAGAACCATAATATAAAAATCTACCCCTGTGGCTCCCTCTCCACTAATATCTTTGGGGGACGTGATTTCACGGCTAGTAACCGCACTTCACGCGAAAAAATATATCACTTACCGAGATCTGTTGAGGCAGAGTGCCACACTCAGTAATGGCTAAAAGGCGTGATGATATATTTATTTATTTTAGGTAAAACTCTTTTGTGAATTGGTTTGTTAATAATTTATCCTAATTGTCCAACTTTCCACAATCTTACACACAACTGAATTTAGAACAAACTCAAGCTATTAAATTCTCGATTAAACGATATCGGATAAAGCGATCAAACTGGCGGTGTAAGTATCAGTATGAAATATCACAAAATCGCTCTTTTATTCTTCTTGTAACGTCAATGAACTTATTAAGTATTCAAAAGAAAAAGTCGCATTGCTGGCACTAACTTTCAGCAACGTTTGTAAATTTTCCGTTCAAATAAAAAGATAGTACAGCTCGGTTCAAACTTCTTCTTCTTCTGGGCGTTAATGGCCAACATCTTTCCACTGTTATCTTATCAGGTTTAATTACGATCGGCGATTTATTTACCTACTTAGTAGGGAGGGGAGACTTACTTCAGTCCTTGGACAAAGTCTCTGTATCATTTGAAGAATTTTGACTTAGAAAATATGTTTTTTAAACTAGAATGAGGCTGGTTAATTTTTATGAGTTTTATTTAGAGTGTAATAGTATATTACATAACAAGAATTGTAACAAGCACATTAGGTACGAGTGAAAAAGTAATTTCATGAGCAATGTAATTGCGTTACAATTCGAGTTGTGTAATATACTTTATCTACGACCATAAATAATAATAACAACAATTACAGAATATTTGTTATATATATATATATATTTTTTTTTTTTAAATCTAGTAAATAATAGGAAATGGAATGCGAACAATAAAGCTTTTCGCCCTTGTGTTGGCAATAATTGTTTTGGCTTCAAACGTTTTGAAATTTTTTAAATGACTAAAATAAATATATCATTACTGGGTGTGGCACTCTGCCGTAGTAGATCTTAATTAGTGATATATATCTTCGCGTGAAGTTCGGTTACCAGCCGTCAAATCAAGGTTTCCAAAGATGTTAGTTGTAGGGAAGCCAAAGGGGTGTTTGCAATAATTGTTTTGGTTTCAAACGTTTCGAAATTTTTTTAAATGACTAAAATAAATATATCATTACTGGGTGTGGCACTCTGCCGTAGCAGATCTTAGTAAGTGATATATATCTTCGCGTGAAGTTTGCTTACCAGCCGTCAAATCAAGGTTTCCAAAGATGTTAGTTGTAGGGAAGCCAAAGGGGTGTTGGCAATAATTGTTTTGGTTTGAAACGTTTCGAAATTTTTTTAAATGACTAAAATAAATATATCATTAGTGGGTGTGACACTCTGCCGTAGCAGATCTTAGTAAGTGATATATTTCTTCGCGTGAAGTTCGGTTACCAGCCGTCAAATCAAGGTTTCCAAAGATGTTAGTTGTAGGGAAGCCAAAGGGGTGTTGGCAATAATTGTTTTGGTTTCAAACGTTTTGAAATTTTTTAAATGACTAAAATAAATATACCATTACTGGGTGTGACACTCTCCCGTAGCAGATCTTAGTAAGTGATATATATCTTCGCGTCAAGTTCGGTTACCAGCCGTCAAATCAAGGTTCCCAAAGATGTTAGTCGTAGGGAAGGTAAAGGGATGATTTTAATGTGGTGTAAATTAAAAGTACTCGTGTGGCTTTGAAATGAAAGAAAACGGCGAACAAAATTGTGTGTGAATGCAGCGCATGGCCTCATTTCGAAAACAGCTGAAACTCGGTTCAACAAAACACAACGAGAAACAAAACACAAACGTACCCCTTCTACCTGTCAAGCTTCAAAGCTTTACGCTACTTGACAACGTCGCATCGGAATAATGATGCTCTATTATTTTAAACAGCTGACTGTTGTAGATTTGTTTTCGAATCGCGATGACAAATGTTTGTTGACAGATGCTTGAAATTACGAGATTAACTCGCAAAAATGTCACCGTAATTAATTAAAATAAATATAATTACACTTGATTACAGGATTACATCGAATTATTATGAGTGTATGTATAGTTCCGGGATTTCGAATAATAATTTAATTTATAACTTGTTCAATAATAAATTCATCAGTTGTTTGCATTAATTACATGATGGGAGTGGAGTATGCCAGGAACTACCAAACTGTTCAACTAACTTTGCGGAAATGATTTTACATTGTTTTATTGCAACAATAAATAAGATTAACTTCAAATTAAATTAGTTTCAATTATTCAATTTAATTAATTGATTAATTAATTATATCAATTACGTAATTAAATTTATGTGCGGTACAATACATTTGTATAGTTAAACCAAGCGGAAATGATATTATATAAAAAATAGGATTCTGTCTTAAATAAAAATAAATAAATATATCATCACTTCTTTTACCCATTACTATGTGTGGCACTCTGCCGTAAACAGATCTCGGTAAGTGATATATTTGTTCGCGTGAAGTGCGGTTACTAGCCGTCAAATCACGGCCCTCAAAGATGTTAGTGGTGGGGTAGATTTAAATTGGTGAAAAGGGTTTTCAAGAGCCACAAGCCGACTCGATACCACTGAGCCACTATAAGCTACTGAATTGAGATTCCTGTTCCTGTTGTGTAATAAAATATTGTAATACTAGTGAGGAAAGGGTTTCATTGTAAAACGAGTACGAACGTTGCAGCACAAGCGATAGCGCGTGTTCCAATAGTACGTGAGCCTATCTCACGTGTGTGACATGTTATTTTATAATTATATAAATATATAAAATGTAATTAGTTCACACATTTCACGATACATGTCATACGAGCAAGTAAGAAAACTTTGTCACCGTACAACATTGCCGCCTCGCGGCGTCCCACAGGAGATATCTGGGCTAATTTCCGGCTCGTCCCCGAGGACTCATTCTGGATCCGGCTGCCAGCACCGCACTAGCCCACACGCCCATCGTGTCTTGTGTAACTGTGTCAGCACAATGCTAATAACGAACTTTATTTTTATTACTTGGTTGGCAGTATTGGAGATAGGGGTCGGCTCTGCAGCCTAGTTTTTACACTGTTATATCTTTAAAAATACTCATCTTGCAAGTAATTTTATTATTATTGTGTGTGGCACTCTGCCGTAGCAGATTTCGGTAAGTGATATATTTATACGCGTGAAGTGCCGTCAGATGTTAGTGGAGGGGGAGTCACAGAAGTAACTGTTTATTGGTTGTGGGAATCGAACCAGGAACAACGAATCTAAATAAATATATCATCACGCATTTTACCCATTACTGGGTGTAGCACAATTCCGCACAATTGCAGTTAGACACTGTATTGTAAGAATTAAAAACAAATTAAAAATATAAGAAAGGAAGAGAGTTCCGTTTTGCGCTTGTTTAATACAACAGTTGTGACACTATGGTAGCACTATCGTTCCAAAAGCGAGAGTTCATTGTATTTATGTATTTATGTTAATCTGTACAACAGGAACTTAATCCCAATTACAGTACAGGGTCTGGACTCACCGAGCCGCTGTGTGATAGTTCTTATATTTTTAGCTTGAGTGAGATTCAAACTCGAGATCTTCGGATTCGAATGCCATTACGCTAACCACTAGACTGTCGAATAATTTAACTTATAACTTATAAGGTTTGAATTCCACTATAAGCAACTGTAACTGTAATTAACAAATATATAAATTAATTATTAATTAATAACTTAATCCAAAGCTCAAAATTTTCTTGGAATCCATCCAATAACATCTGTAATGAAATCAAACAATTAAAATTAATTTGATCAATTTCTGGAAACAATTCGTTACGGTTCTGTACGACAGGTCAATCGTGAAATTAGTTGATGTCAGATCCTATCCTCTCGGCTTTTGTTCTCATTTGTGGCGTCTCCATGGAGATGTCGTGGTGTCGAGCACCAGGTTTAACTTGCTGGAGATGCTGTCCAACGGACGGAAACACGATCACGTGGTGATAGTGTGACCTACTAAGATCTGTGGTTGTGTAATGTGTTCCACTTTCGCGTAATGGACGTTGTAAATAATTTTGTTGGGGTACTTAGCATTTTTCATACTGCTGTTTTCTTTTTCTTGCTTCTGAGAATGTTTATAAATATCTGAAGACATGCTACCTTCTAGGAAGAATGTTGCCTACTAGTTTATTCATTTAATAGGTACGTTTGGGTAAATATGTTTTCGTGAATCCGGAAAATGTTTCAGCTAGAATCCTGCTCCTGTATTGTAATTGGGATTAAGTTCCTGTTGTACAGCGTAACATAAATACATAAATTCATGCTTGAATATTATTTTTTCATTCAATTGACAGAAAAAAGTTCATCGAGATAAAAATCATAAAGGTGCTTTTTCAAAATTATTGTGAAAAGAATTAAGAATATTATTACAACGCAAAAAAAATTGCAATAATTATTGCACATTTTTCGTACCAATAGATCAGTGATTCCCCACGTGGGCAGTACGGCTCCCCAGTGGGCGCTGGATCCTTCTACGAGGGTGGTAGCGTTCCAGAGGAAAATAGGAGGCGGTCAAATAAATAAACACTAACATCTTTGGGGGCCGTGATTTGAGGGCTGGTAACCACATTTCACGCGAAGAAATATATCACTTATTAAATTACTGTCAAAATAATAATAAATCATTTAAATTTTCACCAATTTAAATCTATCCCTGTGGCTTCCCCTCCACTACCGCACTTCACGCGAAGAAATATATCACTTACCGAGATCTGCTTACGGCAGAGTGCCGCACCCAGCAATGGGTAAAAGGCGTGATGATATACTTACTTTATTTTTTGTAATTTATTTCGTTTATTTTGTCTGTTTAAGAAATTTGCTAGCGAGAAAAATATGCACATGTCCTTTTAAAGTTACATAATTTTTTGACTTTTTTATCTACAAATTTGAGTAATTTATTCACCAAAAAACATAAAAATTTAAAATTCATTGCACCATTTAGTAAAAACTCTGGAAGTAAAACGACAAAAAGAATCGTCCCGTGTCATGACGTCGCGTCGTTGTCCGCCGCTAATCCTCGCCTACTGAGATAAACTCGGCGCATTTCACGCGACTGTCACTTGTCGTCCTGGCCCGTACTCAGGGGTAAGAGGGAAACCGAATGTTTATGTATTCATAGCAACGCTGACATCACACAGACAAAGTAAGTGGTGTGACGTGCTGGATATGTGTCTTCATGTTTTGCGTCGTCTCATTTTGGAGGATGGATATGGTGATTGGTTGGGGACTGCTGCTTGTTTTTTTTTTATTTTGTGGTGACAGCTTAATAAAGCACCGAATATTAAACATGTTGGAAATAAAGTTCTTCTGGCCTTGTGCGGTTTTACTTTACTAATTCTTTGTGCATTGAAGGAAGAAAATTAAACATTTCTTCCCGGATGTACCGTTTATATTATATAAAATAAATAAGTAAATATATCATCACGTCTTTTATCTATTACTGGGTGTGGCCAGGCCCGACGAGACGGGGGGGTAGGGGGGGTAAAATACCCAGGGCCCGTGGTATTCAAAGGGCCCGGATGTGATGCTATTTTGTAAATTGCTTTTAATTTTCTACTATTTCACCAATTTTTTATATTCTTTACTAAAACATGTATGACGAAATGTCTGATACACGTTTTCAACAATGTATTACATTGTATAAAAATGACGAAATGCTTGATCAAGGGCCCCAGTTGCAAATTTTAAATAAATGTATACACTATTCAAAAGTACATTATTACATTGTTGCATTTTTGTTTCTTATATTACTACATTCATTGAATACAACACACATTGGCAAAGGCTCTATACATTTGTGCGTAGTGCTGTTTTGGTATCCCCTGCATTTATCGAATCTGCAACTAGATATTAGATAGTCATACAGTGAGTATACAATACACATCGCTGCACCAATTAACTCTTACCGAACTGTTACCATATTTTAGCCTCGATTTTAGTGCGCACAATAAATTTTAAATTTGAAGACTTCAGTACTACGAAGGAGTATTTATAACATACATATATGAAGGTAATTAATAATTCTTTGTAAATGAATATAAAGTTTTATAAAACATCTGTTTCTAACACTATTAATACTTTTTAACCCTTTTTGTAGATTCTCCCCTTACATACTTATGCAGACATAAATTTGTAGCAGATAACGAAAAATACATTTTAAACATTAAAAATGAGTTACCGCCATAAATCAGGTGCTTTAAAACGAAAAGAAAAAGCTGCAAGGGAAGAAAACCAAGCAAAACCATACATATATTTATAAATATATTTTTTTTGTATCTTATATTTAATTAATAAATATTCAAAGTTAAAAGGGGCCCGAAATTTTTTTTCCCCGGGGCCCGCTTTTCCTCTCGGCGCCCCTGGGTGTGGCTCTCTGCCTAAGCAGATCTCAATAAGTGATATATGTTTTCGCGTGAAGTGCGATTACCAGCCGTCAAATCACGGTCCTCAAAGATATTAGTAGAGAGGTAGCCACAGGGGTAGATTTAAATTGGTGAAAATTGTTTGTCGGCTGTGGGGATCGAACCAGGGTTCCATACCTATTATTAGGTGTGGTAATCTGTCGTAGTACCAGCCGTCAAATCACAGCCCTCAAAGATGTTCGGATTCTTATATAAGCTACTGTAATTGGGATTAAGTTCCAGTTGTACCATGGCCAGCTTCATTCGTTTATTATGGCCGTTTCATTTCAGCATTTTGTCATATAAAATTCGTCGTGAGTTTTTTTTTTATTGATTTGGTACATCAAGTAATGCCATCTAGTATTTTTTATTTCAATTAAATGAAACTAACCACGCAGTCAAGTTACACAAACAATCTTAAAATATTTGAAAATTAAAGTAATACAATCTTAAAATATTTGAAAATTGAAGTTTATGAAATACATCTAATGGAACTGTATTTTATTTATACATTGAATAATATTAGGTTAGGTTATGTTAGTTACGAAATATTTCGCCAGAGGCGCTAGTTGTAACTATAAATGAAACGACCATAATAAACGTTAGTGCAATGTCAAAAAAATAATTTTGATTTGAGATCCCAGGTTTGATTTTCACAGCCGACAATTTTCACCACATTAAATTACAAAAACAACCCTGTACTGTAATTAGGATTAAGTTCCTAGCATAAATAAATAATAATTAAGACATTTCTTCCTGAAGATATTGTTCAGTTTCCTCAATCATGTGTTTAATTAAAAATTGTGTGATTAAAGGACATTGGGCCAAGTCCGGCCCTGTGTCCCAACCATAGAAAATCACAACCGAAAAGTAAACCATCAAAATTCCAATCCTTTATCCTTCGAGGAGCATTTGAACCAAATCTGTGAATAATAGAACCACTTCATAATGAATGCACCCTCCTCTCGACGCCACTGGCACGACAGAACTTAAAGCTCAACTCGTTAGGGCTTCGCACCACCTCAACCCAATGAGGTCACTGACGAATTTTTACTCTTTTTGTGCTCTTTATTTGAAATGAATATCCGGAATTTGTTTGTCTTCTTCCGGTTACAGATAAGGGGTGGTGGCGGGGGTTTTATTTGCTTAAAACTGTTATTAATGATTTACGCGACGTGGTTTAATTGTAAGCGTGATAGCATGCAGCCCGGCACCACAACTGTCATATGCTCCTATACAGGGTGTTTCAAAAGTGTTGTGACAAAATTGAAAAGTACATATTATTTGATTACATTTTTCGTGCCACTGGACTGACATGTTATAGTAATTAAATTAAATAAATTTCAATGTTTACTAATTTTTTATGGGGTAGGTGGCTCAGTGGTATCGAGTCGGCCTGTGGTACTTGAGAACCCTGGTTCGATCCCCACAGCCGACAAACTATTTTCACCCCTGTGGCTCCCTTCCAACTAACATCTTTGCTGACCGTGATTAAAAATATTTTACTTACTGAGATCTGTTACGGTGGAGTGCCACACCCAGTAATGGATAAAAGGCGTGATGATATATTTATTTATTTTACAAATTTTGTGCTTTTAATATTTAACCTCAAATTTAAGTTTTGTTGCCGCAACTGGACTTTGAAGTGTATTTTTTGTGAAAAATATAGGGGTTGTGTTAAATATTAATGTGTTTGTTGTTTCAGATCGTGAATGTCCTGAACTAAGTGATCCAGAACTTGGAAGGGTGTCAGTGACTGGAAGATTGTTTGGAGATCGTGCAACGTACACGTGTCAGCATGGATACCACGTGGTTGGGCTGCAAAGTCGCACGTGCCAAGCTGATGGACAATGGGCTGGAGCTCAACCTGCCTGCAAACAAAACAGTAAGCACAAAAATCTAATTATCCTTGTTGCTTCCCTAAAATGTTAAGTATTAAAAACTGCATCTAATGAGTGTCTACTTATTGCGCAATTGTTTTTTTTATGCAAATGAAAAATGGGACTGAAAGTGCTGCGGAAAACAACGAAACAAAATAATGTTTATTATTAACTTTGACATTTAGTGAAACATCAACATCAAATGCGGAGTTCACATATAATTGTAGTCACATATATGATCTACTTTATCATTTAGAAACATATTTAAATAAAGTTGAAATAACTTTCGTGGCAAATGTATTGCTGTAAAGAAAAATAAATACAGTGTAAGATTATCTTGGTCAAACGTTTAATTACTTCTGATTTACACCATTCAGTTTGACTTGCCCTTCACTGATTTATGAGAACCTAACCAAAGTCCCGAAATAGGCAGTATTTAACAACCATTTTATAATAATAATAATAATAATATTCTTTATTGACTTTCATGTCAAAGGCGAGGTTCAGCCAAGGCTGCTCTTCCACCTAACCCGTGTACATAACACTACAAAATAATATAGCATATAAACTGCCAAATAATAATTACAAAGTTATTATGAAACATAAACAAAATATCTGATGTGGACACTACATGACTTCCTTGTACACGTATTAAACTATAGATATTTTTTTAATTGCACATATTTGACATTAAATCTTTTATTTTTTGTTCTAATCCATAGCAAACTTAATTTAAAAAAAAAATAAAAAAATATATAATATTTAAATTTAGATATCTCGTTTATGCAAAAAGCTAATTTAAAAATTCTTAATGAGGTAGACGCAGAATTTAATTCTCTAAAACTTTTATTTGCAGCATTCATTTCCAAAATTAAAATAATACCATTTTTTTTAAGGAAAACTGTTAGCAGCTTCATGTAATGTGCCACTTCCGGTTAGTCTATTTTAACCAAAATATATTATGTTATTTCCATTGATATAGTAGTCTTATATACCAATTTTGGAAAGTTTTAAATTATATTTGAATATAGTTTTTCATGAAAATCTATTATAGGCTTCAAGTAAAGTACCACTTCCGGTAGTTGTATAATGAGCAAAAAGGGAGGTGCACATCTAGATGTTATAACAGTCCTAAATATAAAGTTTCAATTTTCTACGGCTTACCGTTTTTGAGTTATGCGAGATACGTACATACGTACGTACGTACGTACAGACGGCATGACGAAATTAGTCAAAATGGATTCAGGGAGGGCCAAAACACCTATTTCCGTTGAAATCTGAGAACCGAAAATTTTCGCGATTACAATACTTCCTTTACTTCGTACAAGGAAGTAAAAAGAAGTAGAGACATCAGTGTACTCTTTACAATTAATTTAAGTGTACATCTTAAATCTAAAAATAACAAAGGAAATTGTCACCTTACATAAGTGCATTTTTAATACAAATTTTTAACAAAGGTTTTAAACGAATTAAACGATAAAGATCTATGTAACATATTCATTAATTACGAAATATTAAATATATAATTATCAATTTTGTATACTCTTATAACGACGTAAACATAACAATAATCTCAAAATTAATTATCAGATTCAAACTTTGATTCTAGTAGGTACGATGTTTTTAGGTTTAGTTCTACTAGTTTGTGTAAAATTTGGAGAATTGTCTCGTATCAGCCATGAATAAATCGTAGTAACGTATAATCCGAGTCCAGTCAGTATAGGTGGCATGTTTAGAATGATGATGATATGGTGGTAGTACATCACTGTAACATTGTTGTTGTTGTTTGTTGCAGTTTACTGTCTTTCCCCGCCCAACATTGACCACGCTCGTCACAATGCCCTGCTGGAACAGACGACCTTTGACCTGGATTCCACGCTGCAGTATTACTGTCACAATGGCTACGCCACCAACGGATTCCCAAGAGCCAAGTGTCTTGCCATTGACGGACAGGTCAGACGAATTATTATTCAGCCAATTACTCATTACAATTAATCATCACTAGTTGTCATAGGTCAAATCATGCTAGCATTCTCACCGACAACATTTCCACTTTCATTCAAACCACAAAACTTTTCAATTACAATTAGTGCGAGAAATATATGTTTTCTACTTCCTTTAGGAAATAGACGTTTTATTTCACTGCATTATTTAACTAGTGAAATAATGAGGTAATATAACAACAAATATCTTGGTAGACAAATTCTGATGTGTTATTCTTTTATTTTTTGAATTTATAACTGTCATTAATATGTCAAAATTTTATAATTTGAAAAACGCTCTTTTGTATTTATTAGAACGGAAGTAGAAAAAATATTGTATGAAACTAGTAAGGAAATAGGTTATTACCTTACTTATGTGTATACATAACTAAGGTAATTTCCTTACTAGTTTCATAAATAGCTATTATCTTCTATCATTATGTTAGGTACCTAAAGATTTTATAAAATATTTACAAAATATATCATCACGTCTTTTACCCATTACTGGATGTGGCACTCTTCTGTAGCAGATCTCGGTAAGTGATATATTTTTTCGCGTGAAGTGCGATTACTAGCCGTCAAATCACGGCCCTCAAAGATGTTAGTAGTATGGGAGCCACAGGGGTAGATTTTAAATTGGTGAAAATTGTTTGTCGGCTGTGGGGATCGAACCAGGGTTCTCAAGATCCACCACTGAGCCACCTACCCCATTACAAAATATGGATGTGGTAATAATTAAAATAGTTAAAAAAAAAACTCTGACCTGATTGTTCCAAGTTCTTCACAAATATCATTGTTCATGAATTCACTTAAGGTGCTGTTAATTGTAATTGTAATCGTAATTGGTAATTGTAATTACTAATTGAATAGCTATAAACGCAGTTTAAGTACCAATTACATTCGCCCTGTAGTTAACCACGATTCATCTACATGCATAATTCCTCTCATAAATGCTTCAAATACAGAAAACTAAATATTCTATCGTTTTTAATTAAAACATGTTCCTCAAAAATAATTTTAAAATGTTGAAATAATTATTTGTATATCAAGGAAAGAAAGTGAGATATTTCTTCTCGAAGGTGCAGTTTTATTTCCCGAGCCGAAAACGAAGAAATAAAGCACTTTATCTACAACTATTAAATAATATCGGGTGATTTAAAAAATAATTAAAAACGAAAAATGTCACCGATTGTGGTAAACTGAAACAAGTATATAAGTAAAATTAAGTTTATACTATTTATATTTAAAACTGTTATAAATATATATATGGGGTAGGTGGCTCAGTGATATCGAGTCGGCTTGTGGATCTTGAGAACCATGGTTCGATCTTCACAGCCGACAAACAATTTTCACCAATTTAAATCTACCCCTCTGGCTCCCTCTCCACTAATATCTTTGGGGACCGTGATTTGACGACTGTTAACGCGAAGAAATATATCACTTACCGAGATCTGCTTTGGCAGAGTGCCACACCCAGTAATGGGTAAAAGTCGTGATGATATATTTATATTTATTTATATGTATATAAATATAACCACACATTTAAATAAAAAAAATACGACTGTATGCCGCATATTCTAATAAAAATGAATTGTATCTACAGGCTAGCTGGTACGGCCCCGACATAACCTGCGAGCCCCGCTCCTGCGGATCCCCAAACGACATCGCGCACGGCTGGCATTCCGGCGAGTGTTACACATTCGGCTGCCGAGTGAACTACCTCTGCGCTGATGGTTTCGAACTAGTTGGCAAAGCGGAGCGTTTCTGTCAGGCTGATGGCACGTGGGCCCCGAAGGAGCTTCCGACCTGTGTTCGTAAGTGTAGCGAACAGCACAGCGGGGCAGGAGGCCTCGATGGCTTTGAGGAGTGCGTTGGGTGTAATTGTTAAAAAGACGTAGTGCAGGCTCAGATTAGTTACAAGAGTTCTAGACTAGCTTATTGTAAACGATCGCTAATTACACAAAATATCAGGGATACTGGATCTGCGACCACAATAATATACTTTAACATTTTAATTGTTATTTTTTATTCTAGATTACGAAATGTTACTTTTGCATTCGAGAATGAAAAAGAGAGAAAGAAAAAAATCATTCGAGAATGCAAAAGCATTTCGCAATCGAATATCAAACAACTTTTTTCGAAAACTATGTCCCAAAATTAGTAATAATGTAATGAGAAAATTTTGACGTTTAGGATTAATTAATGTGACATCTAATGTCTCCATGACAACAATGTATGTAATATAATTGCTATCAAATCTGGTATTCTCTGACCAGTAATTGACAGCTGGTTGGCAATAGAAACCAAACAAACGTTCTAATTTTTTTCTGCGATTTATTGGGATTCGCATTGCATTTCTCAAGAAACTATTCTAGTACACCAGTTAGCTTCCTCAAGCGGGATAAATATGAATAATTACTCAATTGGAACATTAAATATAAATTTTGTTAAAGAATAGAAGTATTGTTTCTAAGCAAAAAAATAAAGTAACAAATTTTATTAAATTGTGAGCCTTTCTTCTTTTAAAAAAATTGCAGGATGCAAAAAACTTTTGCATCCTGCATGCAAAAGTCTTTTGCTTTCTGTAGACAATAAACACTCATTTCGCGTGTTGATAAATTTTAACTTTATATGACAGTTTTCGAAAAAGTTGTTTTGCTTTTTAACTGCAGTATTTAGAAAATATGACACTATTTTTATGGCTCTTCTCAAACTTTATTACTTGTAATTTGGTGTATAAGTTTGAAGACGCTTCCACTAATTGCTAATTGTAATTACAAATGGTACAAAAACTAGTCTAGAACCGTCCAACAATTCTTTCCGTTTACCAAAGTATCACAAATAGTAAATTAGATTTGAAATATACAAACAATCATCCACATGAACCAAGAGCGCATTACCAGAGAGCTCCAGCTTCTTCACGGGCCATCTCTCACTCATCCACTCATCTCTTGAGTTCTTTAGCGTTGGTTTGCTTCCTCTTCTCCGTGGTCTAGCGCTCTAGAGCATGGTATGTCTGTGGGTTGCGTGCGTTGTTGTTACAGCGGTGCAGTGTTCACCACCGGAGAATCCGCGCAACGGGAAAGCTATCTACACCTCGTGCAGCTACAACAGTGTCGTCAGCTATGAGTGCAAGTATGGCTACACCCTGGTGGGGGAAGGCACCAGGAGGTGTGGTGCTGATAGGAAGTGGACTGGCGCGGCGCCCGTCTGCAAGGGTAGGCAAAGATGATTCTTACTTCACGTTGCAAATTATAATGCAGTTCATTCATTCTATAAAACAATCAAAGACACAATTATAACATTTTATGGAACATTCATGTTTATCAAGTTATTTTGGACAAAAAAACCTTTCCTGCATTATTATTTGCAATGGTTGAAGTGGGTTTAAATAATACATTATTTTCAAAAGATCTTTTCCTAGGGCAAACATTTCTAAATTATTTTAGAAAAAAAATGTTTCTAGTACTTTTATTTGAAATATTTGTTTGTAAAATGATTTATAAATGTTTTTTTAAAGATCTTTTGAAGATGTGTTGGGAAATAGTTGATGGTGAAAGATCAGCAAAGTATCATCTCATCCTGTTGTAGATTTGGGTTTTTGTTTGTAGTAGACGTAGTACTAATAGTAGTTGCACTTTGTTTTTATTTGTATTAATTTTAAACATCGTTTAACAATTGTTTTAAGTATTTGTATGGATAGTTTTTATTTTAAGTTTATTTGTTGTTACTAACTATGGAAGTAAAATTATGATACCATAAATAATTCTTCTGTAAGTAGTATGTGAATTATTTATAGCATGTAGTAATTTTGTGTTGTAGTTTTTGTCAGTGAATAAACATTTATTAAGTCAGTGTTTTGCAAGTGATTTGATCGGCCAGTTTTCATCTTTAATCCTCAATTCAATCGGTAAAAAAACGCATTTAGTCTTTTTATCATTTTATTAATACATACTGGAAAGATTTACGGTCGGTCTTATCAACGATATTATCTTCCGGTTTATCAAAAGAATTAACTATCATATGTTTCATTTATTGCGCAAACATTTCTTGCATAATATTTTTCACAATCCAGTCTGAAAAGAAAGTAACTAAAAAATATTTTACATTAATGATATCTGTTCATCTGAATAATAAATCATATTTATTTCTGAACATGTGACCTGATAGGGTAGTGAAAAAAATATGTGTATACCTCGTGAAGAAAGTGTCAGATTTCCCTCAGGTGTTTCGGGTAGAAATGTCTCACTTTCTTCCCTTGATATACAAGTACAAATGCTTGAAATAAAAATTAGTAGACCATTTTAGTTCTCTGCATGAAGTATTTTTCTTTGAAATACTTTTAAAATATTTGATAGCAGAAAATATATTGTGTTAAATATGACAATTGATAAACAAGGATTTTATGGTCATTTGTACAGTTAAATTTTAAACTTTAGCTGGGGGAAATGGTGATTAATGATGGTGCAAGTGCACCGCTGTTACTGAAAAAATAATGTCAAATGAAAAACGTAACATTCGATTTGATATTTGTCATTGAAGCAATGTTTAAAATTTAATTGAAAGCGATGCAAGTATTATTAAGACCGTGCACTAGTTTCTGTTGAAATCATATAAAAATAAAATGTAAAGACTTTGGAAATTGGAAGTGCGTTTTGAAATCGTTGATGCAGAAATAAACTGCGGGCACCCGGGGCGCCTGTGGAACGGGTGGCTGGAAAACATCGAAGCTGGGACTGGTCTTGGAGCCAGCATCATCTTCCGCTGTCATGACAACATGAAGCTAGAGGGACACACCTCCACCGTGTGTCAGATCGACGGCACTTGGCGGTACCCGCTGCCCAAGTGTCTAGGTATGTACATGACGCATGGATCCTATCAGACATCATTCATTAACTTCTATTTGCTCTCTTGTATTTCTTCTTCTCTATTGTGCATTTGTACTTCTTGTAGAATTGACGCTTCGCACTCAGGTTTTGCTGATCTTTCTCTTCTCAAACTTGTATAACAGGGAAGAAATTGATAAAAAAATGGTTATTGAGAATATTAATCCATAATGAATGATGGATGATTAATATTACTATGTCCTCGGTTTTAGAATATACGAAGAGGATATTTTTAATATTTTAAACAAAAATTCTATCTGATAGTACATATTAATTAATAAGTAGATTACTGAAAATAATGATATTGCAATTGACAATTTTTTTTGAAACATATATCTATAAAACAATTCAGGAATTAATCAAATTAACCAACATTCATACCAACAATTTATAAACTTAATTATCCATTCTGATTATTTTTTAATATTGTTCAGCTCCTTGCGTGGTCCCCCAAGTGTCGCAAGGCCGCGTGAACCTCATTCTACGTTCAAACGACTCCGCTACACAACTTCCTAGTTCATCTACGGTGGTACAACACGGCGAAAGCCTCACCGTAGAGTGTCAAGCGAATTATGAGTTTCCCCAGGCCAATCACGCGCCTGTCACTTGCAACAATGGGACTTGGACGTTGATTCCGAGATGTCTTCCAGCGAGGTGCAAGCATATGCCCAGGTAGGAAAGAAAGCAATTTTGTTAATTTAACTTGTAACTAAAAATACAACTGTGTCTGAGTATATTTGTTGATGACAATAATGTATAAGGCGTGTTACATTTGTCATTTGGATCACATCTGAATTACACTTATTGAATCAGCTCCCTTAATTATTTGATTGGCTTATTTCGCTGTTTTAATCTACCTCAATAAGTGCGTCAATTAATTCAATTCATTTTAGTTAATCATGTTGTCTAATTTGAATTGATTTAAGTGAACAAAGTGGCAAATTGATTACAATAATATGTTGATTACAACAATATACAGAGTGTTTCACAACTTATGACAGTTATTTGAATTCCATGTTGTACTCAACGTACTGATTATGAAAAAGACATAATTTTTCAAAATTCACAAAATTAATTGTATTTGACGTAAATATTTTTTGCGCTATTGGTTTGAGAATTATTTGTAATATATTAATAATTAAATTATAACACTAATATAGTCATTTATTTGATGTTGTATAATGAATAAATGGCAAATCAGTGGCACTAAAATTGTTTACTTCATTTAATTTTGCAAATTTTGAAAAGAAATTTGTTGTTTCATACTCAGTATATTAAGTGCCATAAATTGTGAAGCACTTTTTAAGTTTGCATCTATTTTTTACTTCCGATCGTAGTAAATAAACGTAATTCTGTTGATTATATTGAATAATTTGTTTGTAGAGCCCCTAAAAATGGGATGGTAATAGCTCCAAAGACAGACCATGGTATGAGAGCAAGATTTCGTTGCAAAGATGGGTACACTCTACGTGGCAGTCATTTTGTGGAATGTGCTTATGGAAATTGGACGGGAGAAATACCTTACTGCCAAGAAGGTACCCTATTTTTATTGTCCTTCATATAATTATCTAAAAATATTATTTGTTTATAGTGTATTGCCCTTTTCCGGGTTACATCGAAAATGGAAAAGTACTTCTTGTAGGAAATATGGGTTTGTATGATTACAGACCCTACGTTAGAAAAGTAACAAATAATAAACAAATTATGTATGATTGTGATAAAGGTTATGTGCTTTTGGAAGGACCCCCAGGTGCTACATGCATTGGTGGACATTGGAGCCCTAAAGATCTTCCAAGGTAAAAATTTTTAATAAAATTTGTGATTCGAAATCCATTATGATTTTCTTGTAGATGTGTCCCAGGGCAACATCCCCGTCTTCGTTGGAGCCGTCGTCGAAGATCAGTCCTCATGGACCGTTACAGAAAAAAACTGTTAGGTTCTAGAGCAGTATTCCTCTACCGACGTCGTCGCCAAGCGCTTACTAACAAATCAAACAACATAAACCCGTGGGAAGATTTTTTAGAAAAAATCAAAAATCGTGGAAGACGCTCCCCAAAACTAGGAGCAACAACAGGTGTCCGACAACCTGCCAACAATTTAAAAAACTTACGAAGAAATAACAACAACAACAATGAGAATAGGAAACAAAATAGAGGCAGAAAGAAAGGTGTACAAGGATTTGAAAAAGAGAAGATTAAAGTGAAGAATAGGTCGCCGTGTGAGGATATATCTAATGAACCTTACGTAAATATAGAGATTGTCAAACAAGGAAAAGACCCTAATATCACGTTTAGTGCTGGGACTATTGTTCGCGTGGCTTGCGGGAAAGGTTATGGACTTAATCTTGAAGTTAATTCTACTGCCAAGTGTGTGAAAGGACGATGGAAGCCTCAGCAGCCGGTCTGTACAATTAGTAAGTATTCATAATTCCTTTCGTACAACCTTCAATCATATCCATCTATTTATTCCTTCATCATCAATTTTATCAATTTTTAATTCTACTTTCGTTTCATAAGTCCAAACCATCTCAACTAACATACTCACTTATCTGGATTAAAATGATTGTAATGTTTTGTTATAGTTCCTTGTCATGTGCCAGTAACAGCAAATGGTTTTTATAAATTATCAACCTCAGAACAATCATCATCCTCGACTATTCTTCTACCGTCAGATACGATTCTGCTTTTGAATGAAACTGCTGATGTTTTGAATGGACAAGTTGTTGAATTTTCGTGTGCTCCTGGATATAATATTCAAGTAAGTCACTTACAGTAAAAATATATTTATATTAAAAAAAATATAACTCTATTTGAGTAGTTTTGATTTTATAAAATATAAAATAAACACTTGGCTAAGTCTCACAAAATTCAGCCTCCAAGTCAACTTTTCAGGTCATCGTCAGAGGAAAAGTTGACTTGGAGGCTTAGCCAAGTGTTTATTTTATATTTTATTAAACCTAGTTTCACCAAGTGTATGGACGACAATTAATATTGTCTTTGTAGTTTTGATTTCATTGAAAAATTGTTAAAATATATCATTTGTTGTTGTCCGTAGGGCCCCAGCAACCTGCGCTGCTGGCTGGGCGAATGGACTGTCACAAGTTTCCCTCGCTGTCTCGCAGCCCCTTGTCAACTTCCCCAAATAACCAACGGCCAATATCTATCTGGATACCGTCCTGGATTAATGATCGCAAACGGTTCTTCCGTCACCTTCCAATGTGATAATGACTATAGCAAGTCTACCGCACAACCAGTCGAGTGTATCCTGGGGGAACTGTACCCCAGGACCCCAGCTTGTAAGCAACGACTCGACTTCATCGCTCACAGCACTCCAGAGGGGCCCCACTACCTTGGCGGCTCGGATATTATCAAGGGAGGTGATATCAGTGTTTTGGATTTTAGGACTGGGATGTCGAGAAGTTGTGGACCTCCAGCAAGGTAGGAAATTAACAAAATGTGGAGGGAAGGTGATTGAATGGTTTTTTTGTACAGGGTGCAAGGTTCGCTAGTGTATAGAGACGGTGAACCGATTGTTGAAGATGAACGAAGTTTCCCGGATGGAACTGAAGTTACTTTTCATTGTATTGAAAGTATTATGGGTGAAAAGACGACCTGGAGGATTATCTGTGAAGATGGTAGCTGGATTGGACGTTCTTTAAACTGCGGTAAGATATTTTTATTTTTACGTTTACAATAAGACGCATGAAGATGTAATAAGGATCTCTTATGAATGATTGAAGGTTTGTTGTGCGAGTTTGTATGAAAGGAATTATGAATGTGGATGAAGTCTACAACGATTAATTTTGTTCGTTTAAATTCTTGAGAACCCCCACAACCGATAAACAATTTTCACCAATTTAAATCTATCCCTGTGGCTCCCCCTCCACTAAAATCTTTGAGGGCCGTGATTTGACGAAAAAAAAAATTCCAGAGGCTATATCTCAAAAACTAAGCTAGATAGGAAGATGCGCTCAACGGCATTGAATTCCCCGTGTCTGAATTGACTTATAATCATATTTTCAGACATTTTAATTTTTTTTACTTTTGCCTCAAATCTCAACATTCTTTTGGCGATATCTCAAAAACTAGAATAGATATGTACTCGCGGATTGCGCCATTCGATTCAGCTCGTCGAAATACATATGTATGTAAGTTTTCATTAAAATATTCACACGGGAAATAATTTTAGAACAAAAAAACTGAAAATGGCCTAAAATTGAAAAAATCCCTTAAGAAATTTGAAAAAAATAAAAATCGCTGAAAATATGTTTATAAGCTAATTCAAGGACGGGGAATACAATGGCGTTGTCCGCATTTTCATATCTTGCTTCGTTTTTGAGATATACCCTCGGGAAAAGTACAATTTTGTTCAAATTTCATCCATTTTTTAAATGTTACCCTCTAACTATCCCTATGTCTCAAAAACTTGACTTATTACGCCTCTGGCAACATCACCACTGAATGCAGGATACTTGTCTGTATAAGCATAAATATTTTCAGAACTTTTGAATTCAAATTTTTCAAACAATTTTCACCAATTTAAATCTACCCCTGTGGCTCCCCCACCACTAACATCTTTGGAGGCCGTAATTTGACGGCTGGTAACCGCACTTCACGCGAAAAATATATTACTTACCGAGATCTGCTTAGGCAGGTGCCACACCCAGTAATGGGTAAAAGGCGTGATGATATATTTATTTTTTTAAATTCTTCCTCCAATTATCGTGTTTGTCTAGATGCAGAAGAAATGATATCAAGCTCAATAATCAACAACAATAACACTTGCACCTTCCGCAACCAAGAACCAAACGTCGTCTCCTTCTACAACGACCAACACATCCGTGAAGATATCGTCGAATTTCCTCCAGGTGCTGTCCTAATCAGCCGATGTATCGACATCGGCAAGTACGCCATGATTGGATCAAACAAACGTCGTTGCATTGGCGGAGAGTGGGACGGACAGAAGCCAGCGTGCTTTGGACTTAACCAGGAGAACGACTACGCTATGGACAAGTCTCCCACGATTTTATTCCGTCATCAAAATGGACCGATCGCTCAATCAAACGATGGAAAGTTGATTGTTTATCCAGGAACTATTCTACACATGGAATGTTTGTGGATTAGAAGATTTGGAAACCCGAAATGGAATGTGAGTCATGATTATAGGAAGTATCCAGAAGGATGGACAACGGATTCAGGGAGGGATCCACAACTAGAGTATAGGTTGTCGATTTATCACGCTGCTAAAGATGATTCCGGATTATTTACTTGCGTTACACCTGCCAGACAAAACCATGCCGTTGATATTATTGTTAAAGGTAAATTAATCATTTTTTTAGATAAAATGTTATTATTAATTTCATGTTGTCTCCAGCTGTGCATTGTCCAGTGGTACCTCATCGCCGAGGCCTAACAGTAAACTCTGAAAGTACTAAAATGAATACAAGGCTTCAGTTTAGTTGTATCAACGGGAATTCTTTAATTGGGGCCTCAGAGATTGTTTGTCTTCCGTCTGGAAATTGGAGTTCGCCGTTTCCAATTTGTGAAAGTAAGTGACTTCTAAGTAAATCAATGTTTAATTATAAATAAATGTTGAAAAGCTAGATGGGTGTTAAATGTTGCCCAAATGTTTTCCAAAAGCTTTTCCGGCTTTTAATCTCCCTTCCAAATTGATGTTTATTTAAAAGAGAGCTTTAAATGATGTATAGATGTAGTTGTGACCAAACAAAACTGAACACATTTAATCTGTCACCATTAGTAAACAACTAATGTTGAAGATGATATTGTTTGTGTGATTCGTGTTGAGTTTTGCTGGTCGATAGCTTATCGTAGTGTGATGTTGTCGCTGTATTGTGTTGTCGTGGAGGTATCGAGTGCGGTGAGGTTGGCAGTCCCGGCGGCGGTGAACTAGGACCACACTTGCGCGTGTCTGTCGTGAGCCGAGAGGTGGGCGGGCGTTCCGTGTTCTCGTGCACTCCGGGTTATGGTCTACGTGGGCCCCATGAGACTGTCTGTCTTTCCTCCGGGGATTGGGCTACGCCCTTTCCTTCCTGTGCAGGTTAGTTGGTTTTGCATGTGCCGCGTGTTCTTCATCTTATCAAGAAGATTCATTTGTGTTTGGAATTTGCAACGAATCTTATGTTTTCTAGAATGTTTCAAGTTCATGTTGTATGTCATCTGCATCTTCTAGAATGTCCTGCAATTCGTTCTGTACCATCTACATTCTCCTTTCTATATCACATTTCACATAAGAATGCAGCAATTTAAAATATATTCCAGAATGTATACATGAAGATTTACAATTTTAAATAAATAGCAAAATGTTATGGCCGTTTCATTCAATCGGTTTGCCACATACAAATTTGTTGTGAGTTGTTTACAGATTTAGTACGTCAGGAAATGAAAGAAGAATTGTCTCATTTTCTTCTCTCATATATAAATAACTATTGTAAATTTTGTTGCACAATCTTTCTACTGCATTCTTACATGGAATAGTGTATAGTCATACTAACAGTCATTGAATTTTGTGTTATTTTATTTATATTTAATTCATTATAACATTAACAATTACTGTGTACACCTATTCATAATTTTGTGTTATATTTGTTACAGAAGTGCAGTGTGATAATCCAGGAATTCCAGAAAACGGCTACATGCAAGGTACAGGTCCATTCAAAGCTGGCGACGTCGTCCAATTCAACTGCAATCCAGATTTTATGATGGAAGGACAACCAATCATCGCCTGTCAAGACAACTCAAGATGGTCAGGACCTCTACCTAAATGCGTACAGGTACAGTCCCCGCAAATATAAAACCTAACATCAACTAATGAACAATCTTTCAGGCATGTTCGTATCCAGGCACAACAATAAGCGGCAGAATGTCAGCGGTGAAATTCTTCTACAAAATCGGTGAAAACATAACATTTACTTGCGATGAAGGTTTGACTTTGCGTGGAGCAGCTATGTTGAAATGTCTCCGGAACGGGAAATGGTCCAACGCGATCCCAACCTGCATGAATGGAAGTAATGTCACCAATTTGAGATAATTCGTACATCGAGGTAGGAAGGATTTTGTAAACATATCGAGCGTGTTGAGTTTCGTATTGTTAGTTGGGACTCGGAATTATTTTTTTAGGTTATATTGATGAAAGTGGTTAGTTTCGAAACGCACAATTTTCCAAAATATTCTAACTTTTGATGATGAGTAACGTAGTGTTCACCTTTCAAGACATATCTCTCCTTATTGACATATTATAAATAGATGTTGTATTCATAAATCAAAATACTCATATTTGATACTTAATCAATCAAAATTTAGAGTTACCATTGTAATATTATACACTGTGTTCCTAATTAGATGCGCATGCATCATGATCTCCAGAACTGACAAAAGTTATTACACTACTAAGACAATTTAACACTATATTTGCTAGTTTTTCAAATAATTTTAATTCTTAAATAGTGCTAGATAGGACAAGTTTCAAATGAAAATCGTAGATACTAATTAATATAATTTGTTTTCTACTAGGGTACAAAACTGCGCAAATACGTATTGTCATGGTAATATAAACATTTTTTGACAGTTGTAGAAAAAATATTTTAATAAATAGTTGAAACTTACTTAACAAAAAGAAAATCGTTAAATTGGTTTAAAAATGAGGCAACTTTTGTCAAATTCAATGGAGATATTCATGCATGTGCATGTTATTCGGGACATGTTGTATATCGTAAAAACATTTTGAGAAAATGTTGTTTTATATAAAGTACAATAATGCGCTTGGTCATTGCTGAATCAAAAATTGTGCAGATTAAGTAAGGCTTAAATGATAATTTTCGGTAAACAATACCCCTGTAAGCTTATGCTACAAAGTCATGATTTTCATCGTTAGTCAAGTAGCATTTGTTCCTATGTGTTATAAATAGTGCCAAAAATGAAACTTAATATTGCCAAAACGTAATAGAAGTGTTCCTAAATTAGATTTTTTATTAAAAGAAAATGATTTTATGGATATATTTTGCTTGCTTCCAGAGAGATTATTATAAATTATTTTTAGCTATGTATAAGAAATAACTGGTACTTAATAATGATTACTGTAATATAGAAATGATCAAATATACCTAATATTTACTGCCAGCATACATAGATTTCTTTCCTGTACTGTACACTCACTTGTCATTTGTTTGTGTGCGAGGGGGAGAGGGAAACATACCGTGCGCTGTATTGTTACCTGGGCAACGGTCTGCGCACAGCAGTTCTGCTTCAACTGCGGTGGGGGTGTGTCGTTTTCGTTGCGCTTGCCTTATTTCACGTGAAAATCTTACAAACATGTAGGTGCTTTCGTAATATTATTATTCGCCATTTAATTCCTAACGTTTATTCATTGAATCGTGACAGTTTATCAGTGTAATCAAGTGTTTTTTCATTGTTATAATTGCAATTGTTTGTTGGTTACTTTTGACATTTGTATAACCTGTAAACATAAACATGTAAATTCGGGTTTTTAATTTGTTCTTATTGTTTTTCTGTGCCATATAGATTGTTTAATGAGGTGATATCAGTGAGTGATGTGACAATATGAGTGTCGAGGACGATTTCCATACATTTGACGACGAAGACGAGGACGACTTGCCAAAACGGAGTTTCATCCGGGTGAGTTCCTATTCAAATTGTTTTAATTCTTAATGAAAGGATGAAAGTGAAAGTGTGGCATCTTCGGTTATCTTTTCATCTGTTCCGTTACCAGCCATTTTGTTTTTCTTTTCGACCGATTTCACGGCATTGTTGTTCAATCAACGGGTATTTGATTGTTTGAGATTTCAAGGACTTGTTATTGTTTGCAATCAATTCGCTCTTTTTTATTTATGTACAAGAACTGTTTAAATGCACAGACGTTTGCTTGTTGCGTGAATTTTCTTGTATATTGTTTATTATTATTTTATTTTTTACCGTCATAACCAATTAAAATTTATTTTTAAGTACAAATTACATAGACTTTGATAATATTATATTGCGTTTGTAAAATTTTTAATTGCTGAGTAACAATTTTAGGTTTTTGATGAATCATACCTGAATTGTAAACAAGAAAATAATGCAAATATAATAAAATCTTATCATTTAATTACATTTTAAAGTCTGTAATAAAAACCTTGCAGGTCTTATCTTTGTTTTAACATGACACTAAGATGAAAGAAGTTAAAACAACCAACCTACATCTTGTAGATATGTTAATACAAGGTATATGTACATTCAAGTACAAAATTAGCGTTCAGATTTCAATTTCACAGTGATATAACATTACTTCCTTATGTTGGTAAACGATTGAAAAATACGGAAGCTATATAAACGTGTTCCAATCTCATTTACCGTACAAATATGTCATTGCATAATTTTTAATCGCGTTGAAAACATGAGTTTCGAGTTTCTTGCTTTCATAACACTTGATTTAAGTGTAAAATCGCATTTCTACGTGTTTGTCCGCTAGTTTAAGAAATTTAAATTTGATGTATGTCGTTGATAAAACAGTAGAACATCTAGAAAGTCACGGATTATTACTCTTATGAAGTTGTAAACAACTGTATATGCACAACAAACAACGACCAGCATTTGTTATCGGCTGTTGCTATGGTTTTATTGTAGTTTTCTTGTGTATGACGCATATATACATACATACATACATACAAAACAGCACGCTGTCATATTAAATAGAGTAATTTAAAAAATCAAATTTAACATCCCCTCCACTAATATCTTTGGGTGCTGTGATTTGATGGTTAGTAACCGCACTTCACGCGAAAAAAATATATCACTTATCGAGATCTGCTTAGGCAGAGTGCCACACCCAGTAATGGGTAAAAGACGTGATGATATATTTATTTATTATTTTAATAAATTTAACATAAAAAATAAATTTCATGGATCACTGTAGTTGTAAATAATAATTAAAAGTTTTTGGCGGGATCAAACCCGGATCTTTTATGACACAGCCAATGTTAAATTCGCTTTACTACTAACCTGTATATATAGGTTATATTTAGAAATACTTTCAGAGTCGAAATAGGTCATTAACATTTAATTTCTATTAAAAAAGTAATTTAAATATTTACATAAAATATTTCTGAAATTTTTCTTGATCTTGTATTATTTAAAATGTAATTAATTTATCAACTAGCGACAAAAACAATCATTTTTAGAAATTTAATTTCCTCTTAATTAATTAATTTAAATCAATTCATCTTAAATAGAGAGAGTAGAATTATGATTAAAAACAATTTTCCTGCTTTACTGATTACTTGATTAGCGTGTGCTCTGCTTGCACCTAATTAACCAGAAAACAAAAAACTATCACACACCGATATTAAAACAAAAGAACCCGGAACAAACAATGCACCATCGCGCATACAGTTATGCTAAACAAACCATCAATTATTAATCATAATTATTAAACAATACTAATTACAATTAATCACATTCTATAATTATGCTTGTTAAAAGTGTATAAACTGTAAACTTTAAAAAATTGAATTCTTCCATATCGACGTCATTTAAATGCGCATGATTTTTTTAATCAATAGCATCCTCATTGATTGCTATTGTAGAAAAGGCATTGAATATTTTTAGAATGATGCAAAACTATTATTGGATGTATGATACTAAAGCTGCTTTTATAACTATTCAATTAGTAATTACAATTAGCAATTATAATTAATGGACATTGCTTACGTGAATTTATGCTAGCTTGTCAATTACAATTAATACATATATTATTTTATTTTTATATTCTATTGTTACCTAAGATTTTTTAATTATGAAAAAAATATACAGCAAATATACTTAATATAATATATAGTTACATCTTTTACCTATTACTGTATGGGACACTCGAATCACTGAATCAGCTATCCCATTAAATAATATATCAATTATAATTTGGTTACGACGATATAATTGAATAACTAAAACTAATTGTTAATATCTGAAATGATTAATAAATTTGTAATGATTTTTTTACATAATGTAAAAACAATATAGTGTCTATTGAAACAAAAGAATAATAGGTAGGTTTTTGTGATTGAATTGAGCAGTTGAGGTAGTCTCCATGGTGTTAGACGCACGTAAGCACGTAATCGTATGTCAACTGTCTGTACTCAGCTGTCGCTGTGCATTTATTCCGCGTTTACGTTTTGTTTCTTCACTTGGCTTGCGTAACGAGTTTTTCTCTTTAGTAGGCCGCGGCGCACACTGCGCACCACAGATCTACTGTCAGATGCAGATGTGGGATAATTGTAAGCGTTACCACACTCGTGCCGTGCCCCCTTTACGCCGCCAGGTTGACCCCGCTTTCATTATGATGGACACTTGTCAATTCTTTATTTATTTATTTGCTACCTGAAAATGATATGGGGTATCCTCCGTATCCGAATTGACTTAAAAGCAAATTTTCGTAACACATGCACAAGAAATACGTTCTTATTCCCTAATTAATTTTAGAGAGAGAAACACTGCGTTTTCCACTAGGGAGAGAAACATTATGTTTCTCCCTCTAGGTAGCATGTTTCTCTCCCTAGAGACTACGATTATTAGCTGTTTGCGGTGTTTCCTAGGTAACTAGTTACGCAACCCATATTTGACATTTGTCCCGATAAGACGGTAATTTTTGTGCACTTGTTACGAAAAGTATAATATGCTTCACGGGAGGGCGCCTTCGGGCCTTGCTTACGTCTCGGTTTGCCAACTTCACACGCGGGAATAATCGCTTGTTTCCCTCCCTTGATGCATAACATACTATTTTAGTTCATTTTAAGCGAATTTAGTAATTTTATGATTTTTAAACAATTTGCTCTGAAATTCTTTCAATCCATAACTCTTATAGTTTTTGAGATAAGTTTAAAAACTGTTTCAACAGATACAATAAAAATTCTGTTAAATTAACTGTTCAAAACTACTATTTATTTAAATCTACTCGTATATTCACGAGTAGTTTAAAATGATTTGTTTCATTTGTTTATAAATACGGCAGTGTACCACACGCAGTAATAAATACAAGGCGTGATAATATATTTATTTTATTTTAATTCAGAATTTTGAAATAATAACATAAATTTATGATCTTATTGATTATTGTTATTTAAACGGTGTGGCTTTCATCGACCACCAAAATATTTATATTTGAACAATCAGTGACATTATTAATTACCTAATTAATTTCAAGTATACGTTTTATTTGAATCACCCGATAATTAAGTTGTCCTGTATGTCTTCTATCAAGATCTGCAATTGCATTGTATATAATGCTGCCGCACCTAAAAACAAATAAAAGACATCTTGATGAATATTTTATTTACATAATAAAATTAACAAATACAAAACAACTTGTACAAGAAAGTAAATAATGAATTATTTATCATTATTATATTTCAATGTCATTTATTGTATGCAGAGGAATGTATTCAATTATGTTGCGGTTAAATGGTTACTTGTCACGTGCTGTTTGCGGGTTTAAATCCTACTGATACAACTGCGTATATATACTATTAATTACAAGTTCTTTACATGCCGTGAAATTCTTTAAATTTGGCCTAGTTGCAGAGAAATCTAAACATGAGATAAATCCGCCTAGTTGCCAGATAACACGCTTAGCATCCGTGTCGAAATAGTTTCCTCCACTACATTCATACCTACAATTAGGGGTAAGTGGCTCAACTGACAAACAATTAAATCTACCCCTGTTGCTCCCCCTCCACTAACATCGTTGGGGGCACTTCACTCGAAGAAATATATTACTTACCGAGATCTGTTTCGGCAGAGTGCCACATCCAGTAATGGGTAAAAGGCGTGATGATATATTTATTTATTTTATTTAATTAGCAATTAGTGTATCTTAAAACTTGTAATCTAAATAACAATTAATAGTATGGTAAATGTGAATTAGTCAGAAATAACATTTGTAAAGAATTTTGAAAAAAGTACATTTTAAGAAAGTCTCTTTGTACTATTTAAATTATTATCTCTATATTATCTAAATACTATAATTTTATATAAAAATTTAAGTTTTTATTAAAAAAAGTAATAACAAATAAACAACTCAACACTGACAGATCATTACAAATTTGAAATTAATTTATTTTGTCATTTATTAATAAAGTTAAAGTCAAATTCATAATTAATATAAAACTATATTATCCAAAATGTAGTTTGAAATCTGTAAATTAGAAGATGACTATTAGCATTTGTCATTTAGCAAAGAATAATATTGAACATTTTGTCGGGAATTTGATAAAAGTTTATCATAATTCTTAGAAACAAAACCATTACAATTTATTAGCGGAACCGATGATAACATTTTAACAGTCGTTTATACTAAAGTCACTTAAAGACCGGTTATTTTAACAATAGGAAAGGTATTTCCAAGGTCGTTATATTTAAAAAAAAAACATTAAATAATTTTCGAATGAGTAAACAAATTAAATGACCTCAAGAATATATACTACACGCATAATTCGTGAATTGGATGACGTCATCACTGGAAGAATACTTTTTCTGGGTTTGAGTCAGAGGTTGTAGTTATACCTGAAGATTAGGGTATACAGGGTGTCTAGTGAAAACTGACAAACAGTCGTTTCGAATATACCATTTATTAGATGGTATATTTTCTTTCCACAATTGGAAGAAGAAAGTGATACTTTTCACCCCAGGATATCTAGGACAGAAAATAACTTTTTCTTTATGCCCGACTTTATAAAGCACGTTCAAAGTATATTTATTTACATGTACAAATTTGAATTAATTTTATTTATTTATTCTACTTCCGTTAGGAAATAGACGTGTTATTTCACTTATTTGAGTTAGGTAATGAACTGCATTATTTAACTAGTGAAATAATGAGGTAACATAGCAACAGATATCTTGGTAGACGAATTCTGATGTGTTATTCTTTTATTTTTTTGAATTTATAACTGTCATTAATATGTCAAAATTTCATAATTTCAAAAACGCTCTTTCGTATTTATTAGAACGGAACTAGAAAAAATATTGTATGAAACTAATAAGGAAATAAGGTTATTACCTTACTTATGTGTTTACATAAGTCGGCTAGCCTCGTTCTGCAAATTTCACATGCGTAAGGTAATAACCTTCATTTCCTTACTAGTTTCATAAATAGCTATTATAGCATTTAAATAAATAACATTTCTCTACAATTGTCAAAAAATGTTCACTTTTTTCACTAATATCAATACACGAAGAACACGATTTTTTCATCATTTACATTACCATGTCAACGCGTATTTTGCGCATTATTTTACGCACTGTTTCGCAACCTAGTGCGCAAAATGAGTATTTCGCGCACGCTTCCAAATTATTTTTTACCCGGTTTCGTTAGTTACAATACATCAATAGTATTTGTAGTAGTTGATTGTTTCCCTTCAATTGACTTAAATAAATCAATAATTATTGTATTATTCTTTATTTACAGTTGTAGAAAAAATGTTGTTTGTATTTCTTTTTTGTCTCGATTAAAACTAATATTCTTACGCGCAACAAAAAAAACACTAATTTTACGCATTTAATTGAAAATTAACTATTCTGGTAAAAAATAAAAATAAAAAAATATATCATCACGCCTTTTACCCATCACTAGGTGTGGCACTCTGCCTAAGCAGATCTCGGTAAGTGATATATTTTTTCGCGTGAAGTGCGGTTACTAGCCGTCAAATCACAGCCTCCAAAGATATTAGTGGAGGACTCCTCCTTAGGGGTAGATTTTTTAAATTGGTGAAAATTGTTTGTCGGCTGTGGGGATCGAACCAAGGTTCTCAAGATCCACTGGCCGACTCGATACCACTGAGCCACCTACCCCATAACTATTCTAGTAGGGTAATAAAAACCATGTATACTTCGTGAAGATTCATTCATCCCTCAGGTGCTTTATATCCCTCACCTTTAAGAAGCAATGTCTCACTCTCCTCCCTTCATATACAATAACAATTTCCGGCGGTAAACTTTCTCGTGTTTCATGTGACACCCTGTATACCTAACATTCCTGAGATTTTTCTCACTGTGCCTACGTTTGTGACATCAATACCTCTTGGTTTATGATAAACACTTACGACGGCGCGGCAGTTTATGTTTAAGCCCCAGGCTATGGGAGAGGCACCAGGTCTGTTAGTTTACATTTTATTACTGGTTGTTATTGCGTTTGATAGAAAGAGATACAAGATGGGTGTAGTGTAATCCAGGACAACTCTGACAAGCCTAAATGGCCACCTGTTAGCTATTTGCGACGAGATTTTATACTTTAAAATGTTTATGTTTTTTATTTCGAAGTTATATTTGTTTTCTGTTTAACAATAAAGCATAATAATACAAAAAATAATAATTTCCATAAATAAAAAGTATATTATACAAATTCAAACACCTGCTTAATTATATTAATATTAAAATTAAATTAAAAAACACTAGGTTAGTTTCAAATAAAGTAAAGTTTATTTTACAATACCTGATGATGGTCTAGTCGACCGAAATACGTATTGTAAAATAAACTTTACTTTATTTGAAACTAACCTAGTGTTTTTTAATTTAATTTTATTATAAAATGTTTCAACGAGAACCGACAGTTAAATCTATCGAATTTATATTAATATTAATGGGGTAGGTGGCTCAGTGGTATCGAGTCGGCCTGTGGATGTTGAGAACCCTGGTTCGATCCCCACAGCCGACAAACAATTTTCACCAATTTAAATCTACCCCTGTGGCTCTCTCTCCACTAATATCTTTGAGGGCCGTGATTTGACGGCTGGCAACCACACTTCACGCGACAAAATATATCACTTACCGAGATCTGCTTAGGCAGAGTGCCACACCCAGTAATGGGTAAAAGGCGTGATGATATATTTATTTTATTTATTTATTTATCTTAATTATATATTTTTTTGCTTTTTGAATTTGCTTTGTCAAAGAACAGAAATAATTGACTATTTAATCGATGCTCCAATTTTAATTATAGGAAATTTAATGACATAAGAAACGGCCCTAATAAGCGTAGCGCAGTTCAATGAAATTGGCTATAGTACAACACACGTTCCATATAAACAATTTTCACCAATTTAAAAAAAATCTACCCCTGTGGCTCCCTCTCCACTAATATCTTTGAGGGCCGTGATTTGACGGCTGGTAACCACACTTCACGCGACAAAATATATCACTTACCGAGATCTGCTTAGGCAGAGTGCCACACCCAGTAATGGGTAAAAGGCGTGATGATATATTTATTTATTTATTTTATTTACGTTCCATATATTCAAGCTTTTATATTTCTTTTTGGCAAAATTTATTTAATTTACATCTTACACTTTTTTGGTGATATATCCATAAATTGAATTATAACTAATATTCTGTTATATGCAATTGCAGATCTGTTACATCCAACAGTTACTAGAAGCCATGATATAATAATTTATTTTTCGTTGTTGTAAAATTTAGAAAATTTCTCAGTAGTATCTAGTCGGCCTGCGGATTTGAGAACCCGGGTTCGATTCCCACAGCCAACAAATAATTTTCACTACTCCTGTGTCTTCCCCTCCACTAACATCTTTTTAGGCCATGATTTGACGGCTGGTAACCAGATTGTTTTGGCAGAGTGTCACACCTAATAATGAGTAAAAGGCGTGATGATATTTTTATGTATTTTAAACAAAATTTCAACATTGTTTGATGAGTAATGTTTATTAAATACTGTATTGTGTAGGATTTTCATTAAATCCGAATGAATATAATTAAAATATGTATATTTTTAATCTGTGTGCCATATGGTCTTTGTCTAAATACAATTTTACTATTAATAATAACAAACGAACAAATAAAAAAATACATAATTCTAATATTTATCATATCTGTTGCCTTGCAATAATCAGGGCAGTATTAAGTCAAGGTTTAACTTGAGATTATTTCAATACCAAAGTGTAGGTCGCTATTTAACAATAAAATTTCGAATCGTTCTGAACGTGTGAATAATATGTTAATGAAGAATCTTCAATTGTTTTGTGAAATCGAGTAACCTTCGATTGTTTGTGAAATAAAAGTGTCGTGGGTATTAAATTTAAATTTAATCGAAATTGCAAATCAAATTGATTGTTATTTTATTTTTAGTTTTATTAGTAATAACTATTAGAAAATAATATGTTGTTTCATATTTGCTATTTTATATATTCGCTATTGTTTTGCTAATTTGTCTTATCGTTATTGCAGAAATTATATATATCATCACGCCATTTTATTCTTTGTCGAGTGTTATTTACAGAGTATTGATCACGCAAGTAGGAGATATAATAGTAATATTTTCATATTGTGCTAGAAATAAAATAAATGTTTTGAATTATAACAATTTACAGTTTAAAGTCATAGAAAACAAAACATACAAACATTTAAACTGTCAGTTTGACAAATACAAATTTGTTAATTCCTATTTAATTGTGAATATGATTATTAAATGCGGTTTGTTTAGAATATTACAACAATCGCGATATATTTAATATAAATAAATAAATATATCATCACGTCTTTTACGCATTACTGGATGTGGCATTCTGCCTAAGCAGATCTCGGTAAGTGATATATTTTTTCGCGTGAAGTGCGGTTATCAGCTGTCAAATCACGGCCCCCAAAGATGTTAGTATTATTAGTATTCGGTATTTGATAATTTCTTGTAATTATTATTGTTGTTATGTCATCACGTTTTTTTACCCGTGGCACTCTGCCATAGTAGATATCGATAAACGATATATTTATACGTATACCAGCCGTCAAATTACGGCCCTCGAAGGTATTAGTGGAGAAGGAGGCACAGGTGTAATTTTAATATAGTAAATATTGTTTATCAGCTGTAGGAATCGAACCTGGGCTCTCAAATTTACAAGTCAACTTGTTTAATTAAAAAAATGGATACCCAGTATTTTTGCACATAAAATTCAGTTACCATCCGTCAAATTTCGGCCCCCAGAAATGCAAGTGAACGAGGAGTCAAAATGGTGAAAATGACTTTTAGTCCTGTGTACAATATAAATTAATAAATATTTATAAAAGGTCCATCAGTATCAGGTGTAGAGTTCGAATCTCACTCAAGCTACTACACTGCGGCTCGGTGAGTGCGGACCCTGTACTGTAATTGGGATAGAGTTCCTGTTGTACAGCGTAACATGAATAAATACATAAAAAATATTATGAATGTGGATGATGTACCAGATCTTGCATAGATTAATTGCAGGATGAAAGAAGCTAAGGATTCGTGGTACCCTTTTTAATAGGGCATAACATGATATAGAATTAAAGATTCAAACCTGGTGTTTGAAGAATTGTAGGCCTAGCAGATCTAGCTAATTACTATCGAAGTACTAGATTTAACAGTTTTAGAAATATGTCTATAATAACACTAATACATGTATGTAGCGAGTGATTACATAAATGATGCATTTCCGGGAAACATTTTCCAAGCTGGTAATTAAATTAGCTCTAAATCCAACCCTGACCTTCGCCAGAACATTCTCTAGTCTCTAGTCCACAACAACAGTTAAACATACAAGCATTATACATATGCTGCATATTCATAAACAGGTGATGCGAAACTTGCATCAACATTTATCTAACATAGGGAAAAATCTTTCAGAATTCTTATATATATAAATAAAAGGGGGCTTCTGGTTTAAATTCTGTATATATTTAAAATTAAAAAAACTCGACGTTTCGGTATTTTAAACAAATACCTTCATCAGGACAGAAATACAAATAAAATAACATAAATGACATAAAAATAAACAAATGACATATAAATAAAAATGACAAGTAAAAAGACAAAATATGTAATTTAAAAAATTATAAATTGTGAATCAATGGAAGCCAGGCTTTGTTTAATTCTAAACCATCACAATTATTAATATTATTTTCCTCCTTACAAATTTCAATAGCTTCTCTGATAAGTCTTCCGGTGAAACTTGTAGGTCTCGCTAAAATTTTGGTTTCTTCAAAGTTAATTTTATGTAAAAATTTTAAAGCATGATGAGCAATTGAAGATTTATTTTGATAATTTAGACGAATGGCTCTCTTGTGTTCTAATAATCTTGTATGAACAGTTCTACCTGTTTGACCAATTTAAACCAGAAGCCCCCTTTTATTTAAAAATTTATCTACATTATTCCTTCATATCTTTTTCCCAATTTTGGGTAATGAAGCCCTTCTACAAACTGCAGACTAGATAGATGACAAATTTGTACATTAGTATGATATTTAGAATTAATTTCAGACAAAATGGGATACCGTCGGGATTTGAACCTGGAACCTTATGGACTCGGGTTATATTCTATAACCAATGAAGCCTCAGTGTCCTGTGATTCATAAATTGGAATAAAATCAAATATGACAATAATATCAGGTGATTAGAAAAATGCCATAAAAGGAAAAACAAATTAATATATCATCACACCTTTTATTCATTACTGGGTGTGACACTCTGCCTAAGCAGATCTCGGTAAGTGATATATTGCTTCGCGTGAAGTGCGGTTACCAACCGTCAAATTACGCCCCCCAAAGATATTAGTGGAGGTGGAAATGAAAAACAAAGATAGATATACGAGTAATAGGCATGTCTGAGCTTACCACAATCGGTAATATTTTTCATTGTCGTGATGACTACATTTCACAAATAAAATAAAAAATAAATATATCATCACGCCTTTTACCCATTACTAGGTGTGGCACTCTACCAAAACAGATCTCGGTAAATGATATATATTTTTCGCGTGAAATGCGGTTACCAGCCGTCAAATCACGGCCCTCAAAGATATTAGTGGAGAGGGAGCCACAGGGATAGATTTTTAAATTGGTGAAAATTGTTTGTCGGTTGTGGGGATCGAACCAGGGTTCTCAAGATCCACAGGCCGACTCGATACCACTGAGCCATCTACCCCATCACTTCACGTGTATAAATATATCACTTATCAAGATCTGTTACAGCAGAGTGTCATAGTCAATAATGAGTCAAAGGCATGATGATATATTAATATTTTATTTGAAAGTATTACCACGAAAATGATCGAGAAACCATAATTTGAATCAAATAATACATATATACAGGGTGTTTCCTTTCAAACAACCAGTATTTTTTAGACGAACTAATGACTTTAGAGAAAAATGTTATATACATTAAATGATTAGATATAAGGGGATAATTTATTAGTAATAACATATCCTATATTCATCCAGTGGTTCTCAAACGGTTGAATAAAATTAACAACCTACTTTCAGAACTTAGGCAACGATCGTATTTATGTATTTATGTTACTCTGTACAACAGGAATTTAATCCCAATTACAGTACAGGCTCCGCACTCACCGAGCTGCAGTGTAGTAGTTTATATAATTTTTAGCTCGAGTGAGATTCGAACTCGAGATCTCCGTATTCGAATTCCGTATCGCTATCCACACCACCGTACTGACTGTTATGTATTGTTCCTTATAAAATAAATTTGTTGTATTTGTTTTGAAAATTCTAACAATTGAACTGTCTTTATTGTGACAAAACAATCATTACAAGATGTCAAATATTCTGCTTTAAAACAATACATTTTAAGGTTGTTTTGAAACAATGAAAAATAAACAGAGGGCAAGTAGTTGTACAGTATTGATTGAATAATTAGCAGTCATGTGTACGCTAGACGAATAGAGCGACGGAAACGCACGTATGCGTTAGGTATATCCCGGAATACACCAATCATTTACTGTGTGCAAAGGTGATTGACTTTCAATCGACCCGTTTCAAAACGCTGCATCGACTAACTTACTGAACAGGACTTCCCGTCATGCTTCAAACTCAAGAAGCCATAGGTTCTAATCCACGCAATCTGTCAATCTCAATCATATCCCTCCATTTATTCATACAGTCTCTCGGGATCCAGACACAATTCAATTATTATGTGTATGTAAGTTGTTAATTAACAAATACAAGTAGGCTACGATAACTTATTACATATCTTCATAATAGTAGTTTATGTAACAAGTACATAATTTAGGTGTTTATTGGACGAGCCGAATTTGATGGCAGAGCGAGCGCAGCGAGCGTGGCTAATAAATAAGGCGAGTCTATAAAGTCCGATTATGTACGAGTTGCATACAACGTTTTATGTTCGACTGCATGGAGAATATTTTCTCTTAAAATATGATTATGTCAATACCTATATTTAAAACATTTAATTGCATCTCAAAGTGTGCTTCGTTGTTATGCATTTGTTGCTTTATTTATCAAATTGTCAAAGTGAAAAAAGTGTTGAGATGGATGAAGACATTGAAGACGTTCCAAATGAAATAAAAGATTTTGTATGTAATGCAAGAGAATATCTAACAATTGTTGAAGACACATATAATACGTACAGAAAATGGTGTTTAAATATTTCTTTTGAATTTTGTTATAATGTGACATTGACAGCAGTCCAGTTTTGCATTTTTATCGTACTAGTCCAATAAAGTACCCGATTATGGACAGTAAACAGTGTCGTAAAACAAGGTAATATGATGCAGTCGAACATAAAATAATTTAAATAAATAAATATATCATCATGCCTTTTATACATTACTGGGTGTGGCACTCTGTTGTAGCAGATCTCGGTAAGTGATATATTTTAATAATAAATAAAAAAATAATTTGATAACATTAAAAACCTACGTTTTTGACAGAGTTGGCCTGATTTGTATCAGTGTGATTAAAAAAACATTATTTTATTTTTGTTTGTATTTTATATTAATTTTATTTTATTTCTGTCACAGAAAAATTGTGTCTTCATAAAAATTCAGATTTTTTGTAAAACAGACAAAATAATTTTAAATGTTTATTTATTACATGAATTAATATTATATATAAATAAATATATCATCACGCCTTTTACCCATTACTATGTGTGGCACTATGCCATAAGCAGATCTCGGTAAGTGATATATTCCATCGCGTGAAGTATTAAATATGAAAACATCGATTTTCGTGTACGAATGTGTTAATTTACCGCGGACATCAAAGTTCTTGTAAACACGTCTAGTCGAGCATATATATTTGTAAAATTAAATTAAAAAAACACTAGGTTAGTTTCAGATCATATCTTGTGCACCTGATGATGGTCTAGTCGACCGAAATACGTATTGTAAAATAAACTTTACATTATATGAAACTAACTTAGTGTTTTTTTAATTTAATTTTATTATAAAATGTTTCAACGAGAACCGACAGTTAAATCTATCGAATTTATATTTGTCTTAAAACTTGTAATGTGCAATAATCATCGACACTACAAATTTTTAAAAGAAATTTTTCATATTAACAGTTAGATACTGATAAGAAAATCTAAAAAAATTAATTCAATGAATTATTATTATTATTATATTAACTTATATAAAAGACAGTCAAATTTGTCGAGTTAAATTACATAACAATTTCAAGTGTATTTTGTAACAAACAAAATAATAATAATGAAAGCATTCTCAAAAGCGATTAAATAATACTTAAACAACTTTCCTTTTTAGAAAATATAAATAGATATGGAATATTTAGTAAGTCGAGGTGGTATAGTATTAATTTGTGACCATCAGTATTGTTTATCAATAACCTGAATGACATTGAAATGCAGTGTACTCGTATAGTATGTAAGTAATACAGGTTGTGACATTGACGCTAGTTCTACCTGGCGATGTGCGATTACTGTTGGCAATGAAAGCGATAAGAGCTGATAAGAAGGCTGTTGCTTGCAGCAGTACGCTCGTGTTTCTATCACAAATTTATCGTAACGTGCAGTTACACATATTTGTTGCTTCAAATACATTTTACATTCTAATTTCAGTGTATGCATTGTTTTTCAATTTATGATAATTTTATTGAAATTAGTCGCAAGTAAAGACCCAGTTTATACTTCATTGTACGAAGTAAAGGAAGTATTGTAATCGCGAAAATTTTCGGTTCTCAGATTTCAATGGAAATAGGTATTTTGGTTCTCCCTGAATTCATTTTGACTAATTTCGTCATGCCGTCTGTACGTACGTATGTACGTACGTACGTATCTCGCATAACTCAAAAACGGTAAGCCGTAGAAAGTTAAAATTTTGTATTTAGGGCTGTTATAACATCTAGTTGTGTACCTCCTTTTTTGGTCATTATATAACTTCCGGAAGTGGTACTTTGTCCGTCAGTATGGTGGTGTGGATAGCGCTACGGAATTCGAATCCGGAGATCCCGAGTTCGAATCGTACTCAAGTTAAAAATTATATAAAAACTAGCACACTGCGGCTCGGTGAGTGCGGAACCCTGTACTGTAATTGGGATTAAGTTCCTGTTGTACAGATTAACATAAATAAATAAAAAATAAATTATAACTTTGTCCCTTTTCAATTTACGGGACAAAATAGGCCATATTTTGGCCAAATTTTAGACCTTTAATATCTTGAAAACTAAAAAATGTACGAAAGCGCAATCTGAGAATTTGTAATTCTCGTACTGGGAAAATTTATTGGATTTATTCATGCGCGTGAATTGCAGTTATCAACCGTCAAATCACGCCCCCCAAAGATGTTAGTGTTAAGAGATCCATAGGGGTGAAAATCAGAAATTATCATATTATAAATATAATTAACAAATAAATAAATAAATAAATAAATAAATATATCATCACGCCTTTTACCCATCACTGGGTGTGGCACTCTGCCTAAGCAGATCTCGGTAAGTGATATATTTTTTCGCGTGAAGTGCGGTTACCAGCCGTCAAATCACGGCCTCCAAAGATATTAGTGGTGGAGGAGCCACAGGGGTAGATTTTTTAAATTGGTGAAAATTGTTTGTCGGCTGTGGGGATCGAACCAGGGTTCTCAAGATCCACAGGCCGACTCGATACCACTGAGCCACCTACCCCATAATTAACGCCATGAATTTATAAATTTCTTATAATTCCTGCGACAGAAGGGACACGCTGTTATGTCATTTTTGACACTCGATTGTCCGTTGCTACGCAACAACAGTATATGATTAACTGATCGTAAATAAATATATCATCACGCCTTTTACCTATTACTGGGTGTGGCACTCTGCCGTAAACAGATCTCTGTAAGTCATATATTTCTTTGCGTGAAATGCGGTTACCAGCCGTCAAATCGCGGCTCCCCAAGATGTAAGTAGAGGGGGAGCCACAGGGATAGATAGAAATACAGATAATTAAATGTAACTAGTAACTAGATCTAATTAGCAATTTAAATATGCGAACATGTTTTTTGTTTTATTGCACAAATATGGCATATACATACACATGCCCTGGTATATCTCTGGCGCCAGTAAACACGCATACACATGCATCATTGCGCGTAATTATACCCCCTCCCCCTGTTTCTACTTCTCCCACATGTGTGTGTGTGTGTGTGTGTGTGTGTGTGTGTGTGTGAGGTCGTTCGCACTTCAGGTAACTAGTAACTTGAATGCATATCGCAACGGGGAACTGCTGTATCTATCTTATAGAAAGAGTCTGCTTAGATGGAGCATGAACCATGAACTAGAACGTTTTAGCATCACTGGAATCTGGAAAATTATACCTGGCGAGATGTAGACCATCATTATTAACACTTAATAATAGGGAAACTATTTCTAGTTACCTAGGACTTGAGTAACGTTGTTTTTTGCTTTCAACATTCTTAAATTATTTTACAAATGTTTCATGCCGAGAACTTAATTTTTATTTTATAATTATTTTTCTACGATTGCTATGAAAAATCTAAATTACTAAAAATGTAAAGTAAACACTTTGCTATGTTTCACAAAATTCAGCCTCCAAGTCACCTTATGAGGGCATCGTCTGAGGCTGGCCAGCACAGTTCAGTTAGTAACCATAGACGCGTTTCGCTCTTATTAGAGCTCATCAGTATGATATAACCCACTTCTTCACCTAGAACAAAGTTCATGTGAAGAAGCTGGTGACCAAGAACTGTGCCAGCAGAGAATAAGATCTCTAACAAACTAGTAAGATATTGACAGTTAACAGAATGGATTTATTTTCAGTACATATACCTTTTTTGTATAATTTCAAGATGCAATCGTAGAAAAAATGATGTGTGTATCACGAGCGTAAAGTGTCTTTGTTCCTCTTACACTATTGCAGTTCTCGTCTTCGGCTCGCGCTGCAATTACCGTGTTCGAGTAACAAAGTATCACTTTACGCTCTTAATACACAAGTAACTATTTTCATTTATATCTAGGCACCCTTAATTTCATCAATTTTTCATTCAACATACTTGTTTATTTGCCGAAACCCAAGTTGACAAATCCATTTATTTATTAGATACATCCTGCGATGAATCTTCACACACACGCCTTCCACATTCATAATTCCATGCCTATGAAATATAACCATTTAGAAATACATAAAAAACATTTGTTTCCAGAGTGTAAGAAGCATTGAAATGAATGATAAAACACTAGTTGAACCTAATGCAGAGAGAATTGTGAAGTTCTGTAGCCTGATGGGAACCATTAAACTCTATGCAGTTATAACAACAAAACATCCGTTAATATGCATCAACAACATTCAACAGGAAACCAGTCCTAACAACAAATAAACAAACAATTACACCGCGAAAAAAGTAAAAACAAACGAAGAAATGTGAGAGAATGTACAGGTGACCAACATACTCATACACCATCCCCAAGGTCGAATAACAGTTCAACATCGAACCTGGGCTTGCTACGTCAGAAACAGCTGCTAGTGACATCACTACCATCTCCAGATACACGATGCTAATTTGTTATTACATTAGATGTAATTACGGATATGTACTGTTAGAAATAAAGGATTAAGAAATGTGTTTTGTTTTCTACTCCCATTATTAAAATGTCATTTAGCGTACTGATTTTATGTCGCTAAATACTATCTAAATCACAGCTTCCAATATTTTAGTCACGGCTTGAGATATTCAGTTGTTTTAATTTGCTATTGTAGAAAAAGTATGTGAACTAAAGAGACGTTTATAAAACTTGTTACATAATATACTATTAAATTGTTTCGTTAAAATTAGCCAAAATTACTTTTTTCTAAGATTGCTATAAAAAGTTGACAATTACGCTCTCATTTGTCATCGTAAAATTGACGTTTTCTGTGGAACAACGAAAACGATCTCCAATGTCAACGCGCGAAATGATATTAAATGCGCGCTTATTTCAATAGTTACCATGGATACAAATAAAACAGAAACTTGTCATATTGACAGTTAACAAAACGAATTTAGTTTTAGACGTATACCTACGTTTTTTAATAACTTTAAGATGCAATCGTAGAAAAAATTATGTGTGTATCACGAGCGTAAAGTGTCTTTGTTCCTCTTGCACTATTGCAGCTCTCGCCTACGGCTCGCGCTGCAATTACCGTGCTCGAGTAACAAAGAATCACTTTACGCTCTTAATACACAAATAACTATTGTATCACGAGCGTAAAGTGTCTGGAGTAACAAAGAATCACTTTACGCTCTTAATTCACAAATAACTATTTGTGTATCTGTCATTGAGATTGATTTCCTGTCGTGCAATATATTAAAATAATAAATAGTCACATTCTAATTACACTTATTTTAATAAACAATATTGTAAGAAGATTTCAGCATAAAAATAATTGTTTGCTGTGTATGTCCAAGGTGATTTTTCTCTTGTAGTAAAAGTTTGAAACTATTCAACAAAATACAATTGATTGTTTGTCGAGACACAATGTTGTGTATTGTAAGATGCTGACTTGAACGTGTGCGTGTGTGCGTGTGGTATGTAAACGTTAACATCAAGTAGGCCACGACCTCGATATCTCCTCAGAGGTCACTGAGATCTAACTCAGTACTTCACTTCTGTATCTCCAGCTCGGAGTACCAATGGGAATTTTTATTTATTGTTAAATCTATAATCTGTAACAGAATGTCCGTGGAGTATTTATACAGGGGGTATTTAACATGTGCTGGTTCACAGCCAAAAAGAACAGTATTGTGATGTGGTTAAGCCTTATGGCTTTTGAATCCGATGGTTTTGAGTTCGAATCCTTAAATAGTTACATTTATAAATATTACTATAAAAAAATCTGATGTGGACACCACATGACTTCCTTGTACGCGTATTAAACTATAGATATTTTTTAATTGCACATATTTGACATTAAATCTTTTTTTTTTGTTCTTATCCATAGCAAACTTAATTTTTTTTTAAATAAAAAAATATATAATATTTAAATTTAGATATCTCGTTTATGCAAAAAGCTAATTTAAAAATTCTTATTGTGCTAGACGCAGAATTTAATTCTCTAAAACTTTTAATTACAGCATTTATTTCTAAAATTAAAATAATACCATTTTTTTCAAGGAAAACTGTTAGCAGCTTCATGTAATGTGCCACTTCCGGTTAGTCTATTTTAACCAAAATCTATTATGTTATTTCCATTGATATAGTAGTCTTATATACCAAATTTGGAAAGTTTTAAATTATATTTGAGTCTAGTTTTTCATGAAAATCTATTATAGGCTTCAAGTAAAGTACCACTTCCGGTAGTTGTATAATGACCAAAAAGGGAGGTGCACAACTAGATGTTATAACAGTCCTAAATATAAAGTTTCAATTTTCTACGGCTTACCGTTTTTGAGTTATGCGAGATACGTACGTACGTACAGACGGCACGACGAAATTAGTCAAAATGGATTCAGGGAGGGCCAAAATACCTATTTCCGTTGAAATCTGAGAACCGAAAATTTTCGCGATTACAATACTTCCTTTACTTCGTACAAGGAAGTAAAAAGCCTCTCTACTGTAATTGGAATGAAGTTGCTGTTGTACAGAGCAACACTGGCCGATATATTGCAGTGTTTATAAATCAAACGTTGTGGCACTCAAAATGTTTACTTAAAGCACCCATAATTTTACACAAATATTTTTGTATGAACATGAAAATATACATATCCTCAAAGTTGTTTTTACCCTTTTTTGCCACCTGTATAATATTCAAACATGAAATATTTAATTTTTAATTAACATATGAAACGGCCATAATAAGCGTAGCGCAATTCAATAAAGTTGATCGTAGTCGAACGCAGTTGTATTTTACATATTTGTACTATCGCTACTGAAGTTGCAGCGCAACCAGAGAGCTACAACTGTCCATTTACTTTTCAAAGTATCTAAAAAAAATTATGTTGTAAACAACATTTGCAAAACAATTAAAAATGTAAGTAAACATTTAAAGAAATATTTAATAAAGAATGTTGATAAAAATGTGTAAAACACAAGAATGTCGTCGTGATGACGTCACGTGTCCTGGATACAGAAGCTTTCCGCAATTTCTCAAAATAAAAACTGCAAATTTCAAGTTTTACCAGTGCAATTCATTAATGATAGTAATTATATCTTTAAGTCACAACATAGCTATGTTTCTTTCTTCAGATTTTATTTTGTTTTACGACCCCAGAATTGGGTCATCTACATTCTTACCTCGATACGAACATTTCATTATTATCTTGTACTGGTATCTCGAATAATAATAACACACTAAACAAATTTTTTTTGGTGTCATCCATTTTCTGCTTTTAATTGTTTTTAAATTATTTTAGAGAAAAAAGTTTCAAATAAAAGTTACGAAAAACTAAATTACCTATAACTTATATTTGAAAGATTTGTTTCTAAAACAATTAAGAAACGTGTAACAATCGAAAATATAAAATGATAAATATGTAAAGTTATTTTTATGCGTTAGCTTTTCTCGTCTGGTGTCGATAATAATTTTTACAGTGTATTTAGCATTGAGTGTACTTAGCATTGAGTGTACTTATCAACTACTGAGATATGACATAAATACATTAAATTTATATATTTTACTTTCAAATTCTTTAGATATTGTTAGCATCATTTAATAATTACAATTAGTTTGTATTTGGATTAAGTTTGAAAACAATGACAAATTATAATAATAAACACTTTCGCACTAATTATATTCATAAAAATAATATAAAATAGAAATTAATAATGAATTTAACAATTAACATACGTATTATACGAGTCATAATGAAAGTATAATTAATAAATATATTAATATATCATCACACAATTTTGAGCGGGGAATTCTGATATTATTATTATTAATTATTAATATATACCGGGTGTCTAGTTTTTTTTCCGAACATAGGAAATACAATGTTAAAATTTTGATTTAGCGATATCTCTACCTATTAATTTTAGAACAAAAGTGTACTGAAGAAAAATGTTCAGAATGAAAAACTGCATCCATAGAGTATAAGTTTGTTGTTCAATTATTTCTTATATCCGAGTTAGAAGCCAAAGAAAATACACGCTTTAAAGCAATTATCAGAGTGTCATGAGAAATAAAACAAATTAGATAACTTAATAATAGGTATTTATTTGTCTAGATTATGTAGAAAAAAGAAAATAATAGTTGCTATAATTAATTTTATTATTAAATTAAATGCTCGAATAAATAAATAAATTAGAGTAAGCTTCCAATTCTTGTCCAATATGTCAAATAATGTCAGACACAACAAACAAATTATTGTTTTATTTCTCATGGCACTCTGATAATTGCTTTAAAGCGTGTATTTTCTGTTGCTTCTAACTCGGACATAAAAAAAACAATTGAACAATAAACTCATACTCTATGGATGCAGTTTTTCATTCTGAACATTTTTCTTCAGTACACTTTTGTTCTAAAATTAATAGGTAAAGAGATATCGCTAAATCAAAATTTTAACATTAAATTTCCTAAGTTCGGAAAAAAAAGTAGACACCCGGTATATATATATATATATATATATATATATATATTTTTGATAAGTCGAAATTCTTGTTGCAAATTACTACTTCTCATAACAAAGTGACGCATACTATGGTAATTAGCAAATAATTAAAAACAAATTAATTGTGCGTGAAACAGGGTCATCAAAATCTCTAATTTTTCGCCTTCAGAATACTCTATAATTAAAGCAAAAATTCATAATAGGAGTTCTCGTTAATGAGTGCTGTATCGTTGTGTGAGGTCCAGGGCCGTACTCAGCCGTGTTGTGTTCGTCACGGCCTGCGTGATCCGTGATCTCCAGATTAAATAATAAAAATAAAACGCTGGTTTCATGGGCGAGGCCACTTTCTCTCTCGCGTTTCTAAAACAACGCGATCGTCATTTATTTCAAGAAGAAATTCTTTTGCTGGGTGCGACTGTTTCAGTTTTTCCCAAAGGAAAACGGTTGTCGAATGTTTTAATACATTTATTCAAATTGATCTCTTTTGTTTCAAGTTTAAAAGTTTTTTGTTTCTTGTACATTAGGTATTGTTTACTTTCTATTGTAATTATTTTTAGACAAAAATACTTGAAACAAAAGTAGAAAAAGGATTTTTCGTAACACATGCACAAGAAACACGTCCTTATTCCCTTATTTGAGAGAGAGAAACACTGCTTTTCTCCCCTAGGGAGAGAAACATGTTTCTCTCCCTAGAGACTACGATTATTACCTGTTTCCTAGGTAACTAGTTACGCAACCAATATTTGACATTTGTCCTGATAAGACAGTAATTTTTGTGAACTTGTTACGAAAAGTATAATATGCCTCACAGGAGGGCGCGATTATCCCTTGATGCATAACATACTATTACGACCCTGTCATAAAGTTAAAAAAAAGTAACGCCATATCCTTGGCAACTGGAAATCAATAGTAAGATTATCTGAGAGAATTTATATTTATTTCTGATAATTTGATTTTCTGATAGGGTAGCAAAAACATTAAATGTATACCCTGTGAAGAAAGTGTCATTCTTCTCTCCTTCGAAATGAACCACCTCCTTATGGAAGAAATGTCTCACTTTCGTTCCTGGCTAGACAGATAATTATACATTTCTTTTAAATCCAAAATAATTCAAAAATATTTGAAAGCTCCCGAGATCTGCAATTGCAGATCACTCGTACCTATATCGACCAGGAATGGATAAAAGACTGAGAAAATAAATAATTTATTTGAACTAATTTGTAAAGCTAGGTTTATTTATAATTGATAATCATGTATAAAATTAGTTTTAATTTAATTGGGGAAAATGTAGAATTATTCCATTTTTCTGCGGTGGTCAAGCCTGGCTAATCCCTAGATTAAGATGTGATAACTAGAGAAATCTTTAATAACAATTAATTGAAAATGTATGTATAAAATCTTGGTTTCTCTTATAAAATTTCTTTTTTGAATTATTTAATTATGTTAAACAAAACCACAGGAATTTAATATTACTTTTCTATTGTTATTAAACACTATTATTATTGTTTTCTTGTTAATCAAAGTTGCTAGTAAGTTAGTACATTAATAATGGTATTCAAAAAAGTAATAATATATGATATATACACCATATTGCACACAAGCGTTGCACTGGTTGCCGAAACATTTCACAATCGTGTTGCATAAATACAAAGAAATGTAGGTACAGATGCAGATTTTAATATTGACCATTTTTAATTTAATTAGAGAAGCAACAAAATTACTATTATATTTCCTATGTTATATATTTTAATTCTACTCCCGGTATATTTGAGGTTTTTATTAATGGGGTAGGTGGCTCAGTGGTATTGAGTCGGCCTGTGGATCTTGAGAACCCTGGTTCGATCCCCACAGCCGACAAACAATTAAATCTACCCCTGTGGCTCCCCCACCACTAATATCTTTGACGACTGGTAACCGCACTTCATGCGAAAAAATATATCACTTACCGAAATATGCTTAGGCGGACTGCCACAACCAGTAATGAGTAAAGGCGTGATGATATATTTATTTATTTATATTTAAAAGAAATTTAATATTTGTAATTTCCGTTAAAATTTGGGGATCTACGATGACAAAAAGTTTGACAACCGCTGATATATGATTTGACCTACCTCAATTAATACTATAATATCACATGTAGTACGTAATTGACTTTCAAATTCAAAATACAATTATGTCATTTTTATCATTATTATAAAACAACATAATATTTAATTTACTTATTTTTCAATTCTTCTGAGTGGTATCGAGTCGGACTATGGGTTTGGGAACCCGAGTTCGATTCCCACAGCCGACAAACAACTTTTATCTTTTATCTTGAGGGACTAATGTAGTCACATTTCACGTACCTTATCCAGAATTGGGTTAAAATATCTGATGAACTATTTTATTATTTTGTAATTTGTTTTTTTTTCGTTTGGTCACAGTAGAAATAATGATTTATTTTTCGCACTATTTTATAAAAAAAGTAGAGTGGACGAAGGATGAAATTAATTATGAATGTAGATGGTGTAATAAATGTTTGTTGAAATTGAGGGGCTTTAGGTACTTGAAGAATAAATAGATTGAAAATTGATTTTAGCATTTAAAATAAATATATAATGTGTCACTTTCCGCACTACTTTATTAAAACAAGTATCTTCAAATATAGTTATATATTTTTCATTGTTAAACAAATCTAAATTAAAACAATTAAAAAATATAATAAATAAACCTTACAGAGAACTAATTTTTGTAGCATTTGAAGTATATTTGAAGTAAGTCAACCAGCTATTATTCTAATCGTTCTAATCTTTATGTAACAATTTATAAAGTATAGTGTTTTTCGTGCAAGTATATATAATGTGCACATTTCGGGAAAACCATACAATATATCATTTGAAAAGCCTGAGATAGTTTCGTTGTATAATATTTAATTGCTGCTGTAGTCTTGCAAAGGTAACATTTATTTTTAATTATTCTTCAAGATAATTTGGTCCAGGTCCAGAGTCAGATAATTAACGAGAAAATAATGAGTTTACACTAGAGTACACTGGCCTTACATAGGCTTTATACCAATGCGTGTAAGGTGTATATGATTCATAGAAAACACGCAGGCGTAAAAGATGCCATTTCTGAAAACAGACAAAGACGAAGAAATGTCTGTTGTGTGTGATGAGTTAGTACCGGTCATTGTTAGCGGTAAACGAACCAGAACCGCCCGCATGGACGTACGTCATACGGGGAACCAGATGTACAATCAACTCTAGTAGGTGGCTCAGTGGTGGATCTTGAGATGCCGGGTTCGATCCTCACAGCCGACAAACAATTAAATCTACCCTTGTGGCTCCCCTTCCACTGACATCTTTAGGGGCCGAGATTTGACGGCTGTTAACGTGAAGAAATATATCACTTACCGAGATCTGCTTAGGCAGAGTGCCCCACACTCAGTAATGGGTAAAAGGCGTGATGATATACAGGGTGTTTCAGGACTAGTGTAACAAACTTTAACAGCTTATTCCTGAGGTCATTTTGAGCCAAAAATGTCATATGAACATAGGTCCTATTCCTTCTAGTTACCAAAATACAAGAGGTTGAAGTTCTATAAATAACACGAAATTTTAAATTTTTTGTAATCAAGATACTTTCGGAAAACAAGAGTTTTATTGAAAAGTCATACCTTATTTGTCTTAATTAATTTTATTAATTAATATTAACATGCATACGAGTTCAAGGCGCTCATTTTGAACACTTGCTGTAATTTTTTTAAAATTTGTTATCTTATTTTATATTGTGTTAACCTATTCCATGTTTGGTTATGTTGTTCTGTGTCTATTTAATTGTGTCATTTTATGTTTTGTTCTCTAAATCGTATTCGTATCTTGATTACAAAAATTTGAAAATGTCATGTTATTTATAGAACTTCAACCTCTTGTATTTTGGTAACTAGAAGGAATAGGACCTATGTTCATATGACATTTTTGGCTCAAAATAACCTCCGGAATAAGCTGTTAAAGTTTGTTACACTAGTCCTGAAACACCCTGTATTTATTTATAGTTGTGTTACTCTGTACAACAAGAACTTAATCCCAATTACTAGTAAATTATGATAAATGTAAGATTGAGAAAAGTGAGTGCGTGTGAGTTGTGTGGACGACCTAGGATTTCTAGGGACCTTAGGGATTATGAATGTGGATGATATAACAGATGTATGTTGTTGAAAACCAAAAGATTGTGTAGGAACCTTTGGAATGGAATGAATAGGTTATAGGTTAGTTATGTGAAGATGAGACGTGCGTGTATGAAAGAAATTATGAATGTGGATGATGTACCAGGATTTACAGGCTTAGAGTTTGTTTGTTTAAAACGTGAGGGAATCGAGCCTTGCCAACCAATACATTCAATATTTCAATAATTATACTTAAGCTAGAATTTAGAATTTGTTAGAAGTTCGAGCGAGGCGAAAAAATAATTGGTAAATAAAAATAAAATTACAACAAAGACAAAATTAATTGTCATCCAACACTTGATGAAACAAGGTTTAATAAAAGTATAAAGTAAACACTTGGCTGTGTTTCACAAAATTCAGCCTCCAAGTCACCTTATGAGGGCATCGTCAGAGGCTGGCCAGCACAGTTCAGTTAGTAACCAAGTGTTTACTTTATATTTTTATTAAAAATAAAATTACTATATATATATAAATAGTAAATAAATAAAACGTAATGTTGATTAAAATGTATGATACAGTTAAGTAAAAACATGAAACTGTAAAAAACAGAGAACAAATGACTACGCAACACGGTTACTCAAGTATATGATTATCAGCGAAATACCAACGAAACAAATGAAAATGTTAATGACCGATTCAACCATGACAACTTCACTTCACAACTAGTGTTCAATATCTATATAGGCTACAATGAGAAAAACATTCAACGCTCACTAACAGTTACGTGCTACGTCACATATGCTAGAGGCTAGAACCGGAAGTGATGACCGCAGACTTGCTTTCCGGTGTTCAGTTTGCTTCAAGATATTTGAGAATCTTCAGGATTTTAAAATGGTTTTAAGGCTTCGAAAAGGGATTAAGTTTAGTGTCAGTTACTGAATACTTGATTGAAGTGTTGAAATTCTCTTTTATACGGTGTGTCACAGGAAATTAATTTATATTGAGGAAGCCATACTCAATAGTTCTTTCTCTTGACATTTCACTTTGATTAATAAACACATTTCATATTCTTTAGTATTTCGTAATCAATTCAAAATATTATATTTGATTTATTGGCTAATTTGTACAAAACAAAATTATCCTTAATTATAGTTATATTTTATATTTAATTAGTGTGAAAGTGTCACTTTATTGCATGAATGGAAAGCATGAGTGCAATAATAGTATATTATGTAACACGTTTTTTATAAACATCTATTTAGTCACATACTGTATGTTTTCTACTATCGCAAATTTAGACAACAAAATATTTTAAACTTTTATGAATTATTTAAAAAGTAAGGTTAGTTTCAATGACAGATACGTGAAGCTAACTTCACCCCGTGCTTAATATCTCAAGTCGTGATTAAAACGTTCGAAATCACGGCTTGTCAACATGTGAGTAAAATATTATTTAGCGCCATGGAAACCAGTTATTATATTTTATTATTATAAATAAAAAATAAAATAAATAAATATATCATCACGCCTTTTACCCATTACTGGATGTGGCACTCTGCCTAAGCAGATCTCGGTAAGTGATATATTTTTTCGCGTGAAGTGCGGTTACCAGCCGTCAAATCACGGCCCTCAAAGATATTAGTGGAGAGGGGAGCCACAGGGGTAGATTTTTAAATTGGTGAAAATTGTTTGTCGGCTGTGGGGATCGAACCAGTGTTCTCAAGATCCACAGGCCGACTCGATACCACTGAGCCATATAGTAGATTAAATGACATTTTAATAACGGCAGTAGAAATAATGACTTATTTTTCGCACTATTTTATAAATAATTATGAATGTAGATGGTGTAACAAATGTTTGTTGAAATTGAGGGGCTCTAGGTACTTGAAGAATAATAGATTGAGAATTGATTTTAGCATTTAAAATAAATATATAATGTCTCACTTTCCGCACTACTTTATTGAAAAAAGTATCTTCAAATAGAGTTATATATTTTACATTGTTAAACAAATCTAAATTAAAACAATTAAAAAATATAATAAATAAACCGTACAGAGAACTAATTTTTGTAGCATTTGAAGTATTTCTTTATCGGCAGTTGTTATTGTAAAAAAATCATCCAAAATATTTTGGTTGTTAGCACAAGCTCTGTTTTTGCGCTAGCAGCCATTGTTTTGAGTATCATATGAAAAGTTTTTAGAAGAGCTGGAATTGAGTTACTTATCGGCAATTGTGTTGGTTAATATTTGTTTATAATTAATTAAATAACAACATAATAAAGAAAGGATTTGAAATATTTGTGTAAGAGAAATTCGAATGTTTACAAAAAATTCTGAAATATTTGTTGTAAGGTCAGTGTATGTGAAATTTGTATGTAACATTTCTCAAACTTCACGCAAAGCGAACTAGTCAATATTTGTTTTTACGAAATGTAAAATGAACTCTTTCTGTTTTCATGTGTAATTTTCTTCAAGGAAAATAATAGCGTTCGTCTTATTTCTATTCTGTTTGCGTGCGTCCAAGAACCGCCTCCGATACACCGACCATCGACCTCAAGTGAAAATCTCTCAAATGACAATCGAAAGTCGATTGACAAATTGTCACGAGTCACAGGCACTGCTTGTCAATTGTTTCTGATATTTGTATGTTTGTTTGTTTGTTAGGTGATGGTTGACTGTGTGTTGTTTGTTTGTTAGTTATGTCTTTGTTTCTTTCTTTATGATGTGGTTAGCGTTAACGGTGTTTCTCTTCATTTCACAACTGGTTCATTTAAGAATGGCCATTCGCCTGCGAATTGTGAGCATTCCCACGTGCATCATAGGCGGCGGGAACGAAACATTTCAAAAGGGACCATTTAAAACTTTATTCTTGTGTCTTTATTCTTCTGTTCAAGTCTTCAGTCTTTTTATTGATGTTTTTTATCTTTTTAAATAACATATTATTATATGTGACATGTGTACAGAGATTATCTCTTAAGCAAAATAAACAATTATTATTATTATTATTATTATTATGTGACATGTGGGTACTATCCGTCAAATTTCGACACTCATATTTTCTGTTGTAGTTAATATCAGTGAGATTTGAATCTAGAATAGTAAACAATTATTACAGCTGTAATTGTACAAATTATGTTATATTATTAACTGTTGTAGCACTATGTTAGCGCTCTCGTTTCACAAGCTATAATTATTTAATACCCAATAAATATAACAATTTTTAAAATTTTATTGCATTACATTCGTTAATTAATATTTTATTTGTAAATAAATAAATAAATATATCATCACGCCTTTTACGCATTACTGAGTGTGGCACTCTGCCTAAGCAGATCTCAGTAAGTGATATATTTTTTCGAGTGAAGTGCGGTTACCAGCCGTCAAATCACGCCCCCCCCCCAAAGATATTAATGGAGGGAGACCCACAGGGATAGATTTTAAATTGGTGAAAATTGTTTGTCGGCTGTGGGGATCGAACTAGGGTTCTCAAGATCCATCACTGAGCCACCTACTTCATAAATAATGATTTTCCGCAAAATTAGCTCAATATGACAACATTTTACTTACATAGGTGACAACAAATTAAAATGTAAGATTATTTTTCCCAAATTCTAAGTGTTAAACCTTAATTGATATTTATAAACAAAACATTTTGCTGTATACAACTTGCAAAATTGAAAATTTAAAAATTCTACAAAACTTATTTGATTTATTTTGACAGAGGTACCTATAGTTTACAGTTTACAATCTGTGATCATATTAAATAAATAAAATAAATATATCATCACGCCTTTTACCCATCACTGGGTGTGGCACTCTGCCTAAGCAGATCTCGGTAAGTGATATATTGCTTCGCGTGAAGTGCGGTTACCAGCCGTCAAATCACGGCCTCCAAAGATATTAGTGGAGGAGGAGCCACAGAGGTAGATTTTTTTTAAATTGGTGAAAATTGTTTGTCGGCTGTGGGGATCGAACCAGGGTTCTCAAGATCCACAGGCCGACTCGATACCACTGAGCCACCTACCCCATCATTTTGAACCGGGCCAATTATTATGTGGTTTAGTCACATCGAATTCATACGGCATACAGAGCATCTAACAATGAAAACTGAGCCACGAGTCGAATCTTTTTCATGTAACTATTTAAATATGAGTGGTTCAGATTTGACTATAATTTCCAGTGTCCCCATGTCCGGGTATGTGTATGCACGCCTCTGTTTTCTCCGGTGTTCACGACCGCGGAGCAGAGCTTTCTCGCGGTCCGCGGTCCGCGGGTCTCTTCACTTCAGAAGTAGCCAGCTACAAGTGAACACGAACACGAACATCAGTTGCTACATCGTGTTATTGTGATAGTGTCTGATAGCAGTGTAATGTGTGTGTGCTGTTGTGTGTGTGACAGTCTAGTGTTTGTAAAGCTTTGTGAGTGACATGAATCGATTAATTGCGCGGGCGTTGAGTGATGGGGGCGGCGGATTATCCATGCCACCGGATCTTATACCTCTCACCGCTCAGGTTAGCACAACCGACAAACTCATCAAATTAAAACTACCCCTGTGTAGTTCATGCGAAGAAATATATTATTTATCGAGATCTGTAATCGACAGAGTATATTTATATTTATGTAAATATTGGAAATAGTGTTACAATATTAAAGTTAGCTATGCAATATATGTCCGTCAGTACAGTGGTGTGGATAGCGATACGGAATTTGAATTCGGAGATCCCGAGTTCGAATCGCACTGAAGCTAAAAATTATATAAACTACCACACTGCGACTCGGTGAGTGCGGACCCTGTACTGTAATTGGGATTAAGTTTCTGTTACACAGTGTAACATAAATAAATAAATAAATAGAAACAAATGATACAGGTGACAGATAGTTTTGTTACTTATCATTGTTTGTTGTCAAATAATTCTAGTATTCATACTAAGTTAAATGTAACTTTTCTTTTACAATTAATGCGATTCATACATTATTATTATTATTTTTTTATTATACAGGGTGTTTCAGGACTAGTGTAACAAACTTTAACAGCTTATTCCTGAGGTTATTTTGAGCAAAAAATGTCATATGAACATAGGTCCTATTCCTTCAAGTTACCAAAATACAAGAGGTTGAAGTTCTATAAATAACACGAAATTTTCAAATTTTTGTAATCAACATACTTTTGGAAAACAAAAATGCGCGCAAATAGGGGATGGGAAAGTTGCTTCTATTTGGATATCTGTCTTGGTATTCTCTGGACGCATAACGGGCATTTCCATTACATAATCCATAAATAAAAATCATATCTGCATATTCAGCAGTACTATAACCATCCATTATGAAACAATAATACAATCAAAAGTACAACAATTTTTAATTAAGTCAAATAAGATATGACTTTTCAATAAAATTCTTGTTTTCCGAAAGTATCTTGATTACAAAAATTTGAACCTCTTGTATTTTGGTAACTAGAAGGAATAGGACCTATGTTTATATAACATTTTTTGCTCAAAATAACCCCAGGAATAAGCTGTTAAAGTTTGTTACACTAGTCCTGAAACACTCTGTATATATATCGGAGTAACTACAATAGTTATATGCCGAACACGGCTCCAACCCGCGCAGCCATCACGCGAGACATATATTATTATTTTGTCTCCTATGTTTTCGATATTTTTTGACAGTGACAATTTAAATATCAACTAGAATTTTATAAATTTACAGTATTTCCTCGTGTACATCATTATTCTTTATTTATTTATATTATAAATTCATTTATGATACTATTAATTGTAATTGAATTCACAACTTTGAAAACTATTCCATTAATTAATAATTGTCATTGATAATTGTAATTAGTAATTGGCTAACTAACATCATTATTAGATGAATTCTACAATTAATTTCTCTTCTGGCACTTCATCTACATTCATAAAAGTTTGTCTCCTCAACAAACCTCCACTCCTCAAGAAATCTACCCAATGAATATGTCTTCTTCTTCGCTGTGTTGTTAACACATGGCGTTTTCACCACCATCTGCACTTGTAACTCGATCACTAGGTCCTCGAACATTCCGCCGCTATCTAGACGCCTCTGAACTCCCTGGTATGCGACAAGAGAAAATTGCCACACTACAATATGTCTTGGACAGTTCGATAGTTCGTCTTGACTGTATAGGACAACTGTTGTTTCAAGACAATAAATGAAAGCGTTAGTAAGATACAAATCATTGTTTGATAAGCGTTTCAAAAGTTTATGATTGACAAGAGAGAAAGCCAATCAAAAATGCGCTGAAAACTATTTGTTATTTGCTATTCTACACAACAAGAACTTCGTTAACATAGGAAATACAATAGTATTTGATGATTGTGGCTTCCCTAATTCAATTAAAAAAAAAAAGTGTAAATACAAAAAATGTACTACATTTAATGAGTGTCTACTTGTTGATCGATTGTTTTTTATTCAAGAGTTACAAACTAACGATTCATTATAACTTTAATTTAACAAGTTTAATAAATAAATAAATAAAATTTCTTAACCGAAATTAACGATAAATTATACTTGAACGTGTGTATTGCCATATTTTATTCAAAATAACAATAAATTATTATATTTCCTTGTTTTTCGCAACAATCCCAAATTTCCTTTATATTTGTTTTTGGTAAAATTTGCATGATTTAATACCAAATTACACTCTTTGCAATTGCAGATCTGTTACACCATCAAGTATAGCTACCAACCGTCAAGGCCAGGGCCCTCTTTAAGCTCAGGCAAAATAGACAAATATTGGGGACTATTATTATTTTCAATGTTATTTAAATATTTATTAATAGGAACACGTTTATCTGTTACGATACCAAATATTTCAAATAAACTTAAATGGGGTCTGCCTGCGGATTTGAGAACCCGGATTCAATCCCCTGTGGCTTCCCCGTAACTCACATCTTTCAGGGATCTAATTTGACGGCTGGTAACCCAATAATGCGTAAAAGACGTGATGATATATTTATTTATTGAAACTTTTAACTATTGGTGAGCTGGGGTCCAGACGGACTAAATGCATTGAAAAATATGTTTAGTATTTGTTTGTTTGTTGTATCCTAACTTCCTGTTCAAGTCTCTATAATGTTTTTTTGAATTCTCTTCGTCTAATGAGTTTTGTCGGTTGTTGAATTAAAGTTAACGGACAAAACTGTTAATTTGCATCTAAGCGTAGAAAATTCTCGTTGGTTTGTTGAAGAAGAATGCAGTTTGTGGTGGCTTGACCGCTGATTGAAATCTCGAGACTTTCTGCGAGTCTCTCAGCCGGAAATGGTCAAATAACGGACAAATACACACAAGAACATTCACATTACTCAGAACAATAACATTAGTTGTACCCAGAATTGTCTATTTTGCTCTAATTACTATACAGTATGTTCAGATTTAGAGACTCTTGAAAATTATAATAGCTACGATTTATAAGAAATATATCACTTACCGAGATCTGTTACGGCAGGGTACCACACCCAGTAATGGGTAATAGGCGTAATGATATATTTATTTATTTAAAAAAAAAATAAAGTAAACACTTGGCTATGTTTCACAAAATTCAGCCTCCAAGTCACCTTATGAGGGCATCGTCAGAGGCTGGCCAGCACAGTTCAGTTAGTAACCATAGACGCGTTTCGCTCTTATTATCATATATCAGTATGGTATAACTCACTTCTTCACCTAGAACAAAGTTCATGTGAAGAAGCTTGTGACGAAGAACTGTGCCAGCAGAGAATAAGATCTCTAACAAACTAGTAAGATGACATGAGAAGTTTTGTGGAACTGGTCATGCCATCTACCGAAAAAAAAGGGAAAGCTACGCAATAGCAATTTAAATAACAACAAAGACACAATTTTGTGAAACATAGCCAAGTGTTTACTTTATATTTGTATTAAACCTTGTTTCACCAATTGTTGGATGACAATTAATTTTGTCTTTGTTGTTATTTATTTATTTTATAATTTTGATTAATTAGTTTTATGGGGTAGGTGGGTCAGTGGTATCGAGTCGGCCTGTGGATCTTGAGAACTCTGGTTCGATCCTCACAGCCGACAAACAATTAAATCTACCCCTGTGATTCCCCCTCTACTAATATCTTTGGGGGCCGTGATTTGACGGCTGGTAACCGCATTTCTCGCGAAAAAATATATCACTTACTGAGATTTGCTTAGACAGAGTGCCACACTCAGTAATGAGTAAAAGGCGTGATGATATATTTATTTATTTATTTACAAATAAAATATTAATTAACGAATGTATAATGCAAAGCCTGCAAGAAAATTTTAAAAATTGTTCTATTTATTGAGTATTAAATAATTATAGCTTGTGAAACAAGAGCGCTAACATAGTGCTACAACAGTTAATAATGTAACATTATTTTTACAATTACAGCTGTAATAAATGTTTACTATTCTAATTTTATATATTAATTTTTTTGTTTGTACACAATTTTATTTGAAATCTAGTTGAAATTTTCTAATTCATTATTCAATGCTAATACTAGTTTTGAATATTTCAACTTGTCGTTTATAAGTTATGTGTTTTTATTGAATAGTCGATGTAAGTTTTTTGTGTGAATTTGGAGTTGTTGGAACATTTAATGCATGCAAGCCACTTAAATTTGATGTCAGTAGCGCAGAATGTAATATGTAGACCAGAACACTTATGTTCAAGTCGAATTTGTTTACTTTGAAGTTTATAAGAACCGTCAGGTTCACGTTCGCGCGCCACTCGCCGGAAAATCACTCTTGTCGATTTCTAAACACATTTTTCCTCATTTTACACTCGTCAAACTGCATAACTAACTAGATAATTGCTGTGTAACCTATTACTGCAATTGCAGATCTCACTATGATTCATTATTATTATTATCATGGGGTAGGTGGCTCAGTGGTATCGAATCAGCCTGGGGATCTTGAGAACCCTGGTTCGATCCCCACAGATGACAAACAATTAAATCTACCCCTGTGGCTCCCCCACCACTAATATCTTCGCTCTTCACGCGAAAATATATATCACTTACCGAGATCTGCTTAGGCAGAGTAATGAATAAAAGGCGTGATGATATATTTTATTTATATTTATTTTACTATGATTAATTTTACTTTGACGTTGTTCTGGACTATAATAATAATAATAATAATATGTTATATTTTAATAATATATATTCATGCATATGAAGCACGTCTATTAATAGGAGAAAGTTTTGAAAAATATCGCTCAAAATTCATGAACATTGAGTAGTAAAAGTATGTAGCCAAGCACAGAATTATTTAATTATTTTGCCAACACATGCGTGCGTACACTTTCTTCTTCTATAATCATGAAAATTTGAAAATAATAAATGATTACGCATACAAATAAACAAAAGCATTGTTGCTTAGAATTAGAAAACAATCACATCAACAACAAATTCGTTACTTCCAAAAAGAAACAAGTACGAATAGCAAATAAGTAGTATTAGTGTTAGTGAGTGACGTCACTCTCAACACAACTTCCTGATCCTGTTCTGTGTTCGATGGATGCTGGCCGCAGCAGCCGCAGCAGCAAGAATGTTACCGTAACGGGATCTTGGATGATTTGAGACAGCGAGACTTACCAGCGAAAACAGTCAATGAACACAACAATATTTATATATTTTCTAGTAGAAATATATTCAATCAATCATACACAAATAACATCTTTTTTATTAGTTTAATAGTTTATGAAATACACAAAAGGATTCTTAACAGCTTGTCTAGTCATCCAATCAAGACAAGATAGAAATAAGTTCGTCATGTTTCATTAAGACCCCACTTTTTTATTTGAAACCTTTTTTATTACTTGTAGTAGTATTAAAGATACACAAAAACGGTCTTAACGACTTGTTTAGTCGTCTAATTAAGACATGCTTTAATTAAGATCATCATATTTAGTCCGTCAGTACGGTGGTGTGGATAGCAATATGGAATTTGAATCTCACTCAAGCTAAACATTATATAAACTATCACACTGCGGCTCGGTGAGAGCGGACTCTGTACTGTAATTGGGATTAAGTTCCTGTTGTACAGAGTAACATAAATAAATATTTCATTAAGACGCAACTTTTGTATTGTATACACAAAAGGGATCTACTAGTCTAATCGTCTGATTGCGTGAAGTTTGAGATAAAGTCGTCTTATTTTAATATAATAAAAAAAACCTGAATTCTTCAATGATCATTTTGTACCATTTTGAAAGTATGTAAGTTTTCAACAATATTATAATAATTGTGTCTTGTTAGGGTTCCGATCCTCGCATTGCAACATGCCGAGGCAAACTTCAAACCAAACGTTCCAAACTCAACCAGGAGATCAACAAAGAGCTTCGCTTACGAGCTGGTGCCGAGAACCTCTTCAAAGCAACGAGCAACCGCAAGCTACGAGAAACAGTCGCTCTGGAGCTCAGCTTCGTCAACTCCAACCTGCAGCTGCTGAAGGAACAATTGGCTGAGCTGAACAGCTCTGTGGAACTCTATCAAAACGATTCCACTGACGCTGTCATGCCCATGATTCCACTAGGTTTGAAAGAGACCAAGGAGATTGATTTTCGAGAACCCTTTAAAGATTTTATTCTTGAGCATTATAGTGAAGATGCTTGTTTGTATGTGGATGCAATTGGGGATTTTATGGATCTTAGGCAGGTGAGAGAACACAATTATTATAACATTCACAATCTTTACAAATCTGTTTGAGTGTTTAATTCATTTTTCCTTTCAGGCAATGAGAACTCCACTTAGAGATAACTCAGGAGTGTCTCTATTGTTCCGGTATTACAATCAACTATATTTTGTCGAACGAAGATTCTTTCCTCCCGACAGATCATTAGGAATCTACTTTGAATGGTTCGATTCGTTAACAGGTAACAGGATTGTAATATTGTGTAGCATGTTATTAAACATTGGTCACAATTACAATTTCACTTTTACTAGAAACATTTCACAATTAATTATTATTAGCAAATGAAGTGAAATTAAGTGACAAGTCGTATGAAATAAAATAACAACAAAGACAAAATTAATTCTCGTCCATACACTTGGTGAAACTAGGTTTAATAAAAAATATAAAATAAACACTTGTCTAAGTCTCACAAAATTCAGCCTCCAAGTCACCTTATGAGGGCATCGTCAGTGGCCGACCAGCAATAAAAGATTGGTGAATATTACAGGGGTGCCGTCCTGTCAAAGGACAGTAGCTTTTGAGAAAGCGTGCGTCCTGTTCAACATGGGTGCTGTCTACACACAGATCGGCACGAAGCAAGATCGCCTGACAAGTAAAGGACTCGATGCAGCCGTGGATAGTTTTCTAAGAGCTGCCGGGACGTTCAGATACATACACGAGAACTTCACCAACGCTCCGTCCATGGATCTAGGCCCTGATATGCTGGAGATGCTCGTGCAGCTTATGCTGGTAAATACACAACACACACCTTCAATCTCATCATTCGAATTATGTATAAATGTGATGAATTTCTAGGCACAAGCGCGTGAGTGTCTATTCGAAAAGCTGGAGCTCCAATCTCGCGACCGTCGCTCTCCAGACGTCTGTCTCGACCTAGCACAAGAATCCGCCCATCTCGCTGAAGTGTACGCCCATGTGCATGAACTCATTGGCCGCGAACCTGTCCGAGACTACGTCCCATACTCGTGGGTGTCGCTCGTGTCCGTGAAACGCGAACACTACGCTGGACTTGCACACCGGCACTGCGCCTCGGCACTCCTACAGCACCAGGATCAAGACTCCACTGCAGACACCACTGTTAATGGTCTGGAGTCTCTACCCCAGGACAGAAACGAGAGGACGTTGCTAGGGAGAGCGCATCTTCGAGAAGCGCTGGTTAGACACGAAGAAGCTCAGAGACTAGTGAGGATGTGCAGGGAGCTAAAAGGGAAGAGAGCGTTGAAGGTAGTGCTGCAGGATGCGCACCAGGATGCGGTGGATGCATACGCCGCTGCAGAGAAGGAAGATGATTTTAGAGAGCTGCTTGATCCACCTCACATACAAAGTAAGTTACAACACAATCAACCCCTGAAAAAATCTCTCCCAAACAAATTCTACAAACAAAATCCTGAAGTCCTGAAAAAATCTTCCTCCTAAAAAAATACTGAAGACGTTCTAAGAAAATCTTCTTGAAAAAAGTCTCAAGTTTTTTAATCCAATCATTCTGCTAAAATAGTTATTTGTGTATTAAGAGCGTAAAGTAATTCTTTGTTACTCGAACACGGTAATTGCAGCGCGAGCCGAAGGCGAGAGCTGCAATAGTGTAAGAGGAACAAAGACACTTTACGCTCGTGATACACACATAATTTTTTCTACGATTGCATCTTAAAATTATTAAAAAACTTATACGTACTGAAAATAAATTCGTTCTGTCAACTGTCAATATGACAACTTTGTTTTGTTTGTATCCCTGGTAACTATTGAAATAAGCGCACATTTAATATCTTTTTCGCGCGTTGCCATTGGAAACGCGCGCATTTTACGTCTTTTTCGCGCGTTGCCATTGGAGACGCGCAAAAAAGATATTTTTCGATTGATCCACAGAAAACTTCAACTTTACGATGACAAATGAGAGCGTAATTGTCAACTTTTCATAGCAATCGTAGAAAAAGAATCTTGTTGTCTCTGCGGCAATAATCGTCCCATAAAAATTCCTGAAGTCTCGCGGAGATAATGATCTTCTTAAAAATAAATCCTAAGTGCTCTCTGAAGCAATCATCTTTCTATAAATATTCTTCAAGTCTTCCTAAAAAATATTATTTAAGTTCCTTTGAAGCAATAATCCTCCTATTCATATTCTAAACAAATTCGTCAAGTCTTCTGAGGCTATAATCCTAGTAAAAAATAAAAGAATTGTATAGTCGCAGTGCCTAAATAAATTCGTGCTTATCTGATTCCAGCATCAACAAAGTTCCAACTAAGTCTAACAGCGCCCGACTTTGCAGCGTACCGCGTAACCGACCTGTTCCGCGCATTGGGCCCCATCGCCATCTTCTCCGCTAAACGGCACTGGTCAGCCCCTCGGCTCGTGCAGCTGCACCGAGGTCGCACACAAGACGGCTTCGGTTTCAGTGTACGAGGAGATGCCCCTGTCATCGTAGCAGCCGTCGATCACAACTCGCTCGCAGATGTAAGTGTAGTTAGGACACGAATCACTTGATATAGATAGTATAATCAGTGTGTTTGTGTTACAGTTCGGTGGAGTGAAAGAAGGAGACTTCATCGTGTCTATCTGCGACAGGGATGTCAAGTGGGCGCCGCATGACGAGGTAGTGACGCTTATTAAAAATGCTGGGGATTCGTTAAGCATGAAACTTGTCACGCCGATGGACAGAAACTATCTTAGGGTGAGTCATAAAACACTGTACACATCGTTAACACCATTTTTCATTCTAATTATTTGTTTGATGCACGAAAAATAACTTTTTTCTACGATTGCTATGAAAAGTTGAAAATTACGCTCTCATTTGTCATCGTAAAGTTGACGTTTTCTGTGGAACAATCGAAAAATATCTTTTTTGCGCGTCTCCAATGGCAACGCGCGAAAAGATATTAAATGCGCACTTATTTCAATAGTTACCAGGGATACAAACAAAACAGAAACTTGACATATTGACAGTTAATAGAACGAATTTATTTTCAGTACGTATACGTTTTTTAAAAATTTTAAGATGCAATCGTAGAAAAAATTATGTGTGTATTACGAGCGTAAAGTGTCTTTGTTTCTCTTACACTATTGCCTTCTGCTCGCGCTGCAATTACCGTGCTCGAGTAACAAAGAATCACTCTTAATATACAAATAACTATTTAAAATTATGTAAAAATAATGAACAGTTGATTGTCGTGTGTGTATAGCCGACTAAGTCAGCGAGCAACAAAGGTTCGGTGTCGACAACATCGAGCAGCTCGGGGGTGTCTAGTGGGGTGCCCAGCCCGGCGGGGTCTCTGGCACAGCATCGCAAACTCACGTGGAACCCCTTCAAGCGTCACTCGGCTGCTCCTACTCACGATAAGGACTTTTATGAGAATGTCATCCTCCGGTGACACCAAGTCACTCTGTCTTGTCTTATTTAAATCTATTAAACATATTTATAACATGTATTATATTGAATTCTGTATATATATATATTGTGCATAATAAATTAAATCAATCACTTTCTTATAAATAATAGCTGTTTCATTCATACCTGTCCAAAATGTACTTAGTTATAATGAATGGGGTACAAGCAACTGAGTTTCGACAAACAAAATATATTTTCAACAAAGACTAATATTTTATTATAATAAAACCGCAAACGCATTCAGTAAATGTTGTGTTGTTTATTGTTGAAAATAAAATGTACATTGTTGTGTAGGAACCTAGGGGCGTAACAGGGAAGATTACGTATTGATGGGACAGTTCGCTCCAGTAACCAATCAAAGTTGCTTTAATCATGATTGACAAGGTTTTTGTTATTTTATTCTTTTCATAAAATATACATTTACCCTAAATACATGTAACATTAGATAAAAAATCGAATACAATACAGAAACAGAGCTTCATAAAAAATCAATAGTTTTTTAACTTTTTTTCAAAACTATGAGGTTTTTTAATGAAATGTTTCAAATAAAAGTAGCTTATTATTTTATTCTCTACAGCTTTTGGTTGAAACATTTTTCTCTACAACCCTTAACTTTGAAGATACGAGAAACCACCCTTAAAGTGAAATATCTACCCTACTAATGCAAATTTTGGGGTCGTCCGCGGACTTCGCATCGAAATAGCATATATCGGTACAAATTAGGGGTTTCAAATCCATGGACTATAGCCTTGCCATCTGTTTTATCGTTAAATTAAAGTATCTCCGATGGCGCTGAAATTTTGCATGCATGTTCTAGGGCTTTATATTCGATGCGGAACCGGGCACAAGGCCAAAATATTCATTAGTAGGGTAGATATTTCACTTTAAGGGTGGTTTTCTGTATCTCCGAAGTTAAGGGTTGTAGAGAAAAAAGTTTCAACCAAAAGCTGTAGAGAATAAAATAATAAGCTACTTTTATTTGAAACATTTCATTAAAAACCCCTGGGTTTTGAAATATAGGTTAAAAACTATTGCTTTTTTATGATGCTCTGTTCCTGTATTGTATTCGATTTTTTATCTAATGTTACATGTATTTAGGGTTCACTTTAGTTTGATATTCTTCCTATTGGGATTAATAAAATATTAATTAGAAATTTACGTTAAAACTATGGCCTAATTAATTTTTTCAATAGTATTTTCGAAATCGACGATATCTATTTAGGGAGATTACGTTGTTAGCTCAATTTTTATTATTTTTTATTATTAATAAAGTTTCGAATTTTGTTGTGTGATTTCAGTGGCGTCACCACTTTATGTGTCGAAAATTTGAACTAACAATCACGGTGAAATATTAGCAATTTCCATCGAAACTAGACATTATTTCCAAAATTCTTTCAAATAAAAGATGTTTCTTTTTTTATTCTCTACAGCTTTTGGTTGAAACTATTTTCCCTACAACCCTTTATTTCGGAGATATAAAAAACCACCCTTAGAGTTAATTATCTTTCATACTAATGAAAATTTTGGGGATTTTAATTAAATATACGTTTAGCCTGAGATCCTAGAAGCTTAATAAAAATTTTCAGCGAAATCGAAGGTTTATTATTTGTAAAAAATAATAAAAATTGAGATAACAATGTTATCTCCCTAATTCGATATCGTTGAATTAGAAAATTCTAGTTAAAAAATTATTTGGGCCTTAGTTTTTGGGTAAATTACTAATTAATGTTTTAAAAATTCTTATAGGATGGATGTCAAACTAATATGAACCTTAAGTAAATATAATTTAAGATTGAATATCGCATACAAAACCGTAACACAACTGCAAAAAAAACATGATAGTTTTTTCAGTTTTTTTCAAAATCTAGAAAGTATTTGATAAAATGTTTCAAATAAAAGTAGCTTATTATTTTATTCTTTACAGCTTTTGGTTGAAACTTTTTTCTCTACAACCCTTAACTTCGGAGATACGAGAAACCACCCTTAAAGTGAAATATCTACCCTACTAATGCAAAATTTGGGGTCGTCCGCGGATTTCGCATCGAATATGACGCCGTAGAACATGCATGCAAAATTTCAGCGAAATAGCATATATCGGTACAAATTAGGGGTTTCAAATCCATGGACTATAGCCTTGCCATCTGTTTTATCGTTAAATTAAAGTATCTCCGATGGCGCTGAAATTTTGCATGCATGTTCTAGGGCTTTATATTCGATGCGGAACCGGGCACAAGGCCAAAATATTCATTAGTAGGGTAGATATTTCACTTTAAGGGTGGTTTTCTGTATCTCCGAAGTTAAGGGTTGTAGAGAAAAAAGTTTCAACCAAAAGCTGTAGAGAATAAAATAATAAGCTACTTTTATTTGAAACATTTCATTAAAAACCCCTGGGTTTTGAAATATAGGTTAAAAACTATTGCTTTTTTATGATGCTCTGTTCCTGTATTGTATTCGATTTTTTATCTAATGTTACATGTATTTAGGGTTCAATTTAGTTTGACATACTTCCTATTGTGATTAATAAAATATTAATTAGAAATTTACGCAAAAACTATGGCTTAATTAATTTTTTCAGTAGAATTTTCGAAATCGACGATATCGAATTAGGGAGATAACATTGTTATCTCAATTTTGATTATTTTTTATTATTAATAAAGCTTCGATTTTGCTGAATTTTTTTATTAAGCTTTTAGGACCTCAGGTCAAATGTATGTTTTATGAAAATCTTCTAAATTTTTATTAGTATAAAAGATAATTCACTTTAAGGGTAGTTTTTTGTATCTCCGAAATTATGAGTTGAATAGAAAATAGTTTCAACCAAAAGATGTAGAGAAAAATACATATAACAATTCTTATTTGAAAAATTTCTTCAAATAACGTCTAGTTTTGGCATAAATCGCAAAATTAGGAATGTGATTTTTAGTTCAGTTTTGTGCCACACGAAGTGGTGACGCCACTGAAATTACAATTGTGTATTTGTAAAAAATAATAAAAATTGAGATAACAATGTTATCTCCCTAATTCGATATCGTTGAATTAGAAAATTCTAGTTAAAAAATTATTTGGGTCTTAGTTTTTGGGTAAATTACTAATTAATGTTTTAAAAGTTCTTATAGGATGGATGTCAAACTAATATGAACCTTAAGTAAATATAATTTAAGACTTAATATCGCATACAAAACCGTAACACAACTGCAAAAAATACATGATAGTTTTTTAAGTGTTTTTCAAAATCTAGAAAGTATTTGATAAAATCTTTCAAATAAAAGTAGCTTATTATTTTATTCTCTACAGCTTTTGGTTGAAACATTTTTCTCTACAACCCTTAACTTTGAAGATACGAGAAACCACCCTTAAAGTGAAATATCTACCCTACTAATGCAAATTTTGGGGTCGTCCGCGGACTTCGCATCGAATATGACGTCGTAGAACATGCATGCAAAATTTCAGCGAAATAACATATATCGGTACAAATTAGATGTTTCAAATCCATGGCCTTACCATCTAGTTTCCCTTTAAACTAAAGTATCTCCGATCGCGCTGAAATTTTGCATGCATGTTCTAGGGCTTTATATTCGATGCGGAACCGGGAACGAGGCCAAAATATTCATTAGTAGGGTAGATATTTCACTTTAAGGGTGGTTTTCTGTATCTCCGAAATTAAGGGTCGTAGAGAAAAATGTTTCAACCAAAAGCTGTAGAGAATAAAATAATAAGGTACTTTTATTTGAAACATTTCATTAAAAAACCTCATAGTTTTGAAAAAAAGTTAAAAAACTATTGATTTTTTATGAAGCTCTGTTTCTGTATTGTATTCGATTTTTTATCTAATGTTACATGTATTTAGGGTTCACTTTAGTTTGATATTCTTCCTATTGGGATTAATAAAATATTAATTAGAAATTTACGTTAAAACTATGGCCTAATTAATTTTTTCAATAGTATTTTCGAAATCGACGATATCTATTTAGGGAGATAACGTTGTTAGCTCAATTTTTATTATTTTTTATTATTAATAAAGTTTCGAATTTTGTTGTGTGATTTCAGTGGCGTCACCACTTTATGTGTCGAAAATTTGAACTAACAATCACGGTGAAATATTAGCAATTTCCATCGAAACTAGACATTATTTGGAAAATTCTTTCAAATAAAAGATGTTTCTTTTTTTATTCTCTACAGCTTTTGGTTGAAACTATTTTCCCTACAACCCTTTATTTCGGAGATATAAAAAACCACCCTTAGAGTTAATTATCTTTCATACTAATGAAAATTTTGGGGATTTTAATTAAATATACGTTTAGCCTGAGATCCTAGAAGCTTAATAAAAATTTTCAGCGAAATCGAAGGTTTATTATTTGTAAAAAATAATAAAAATTGAGATAACAATGTTATCTCCCTAATTCGATATCGTTGAATTAGAAAATTCTAGTTAAAAAATTATTTGGGCCTTAGTTTTTGGGTAAATTACTAATTAATGTTTTAAAAATTCTTATAGGATGGATGTCAAACTAATATGAACCTTAAGTAAATATAATTTAAGATTGAATATCGCATACAAAACCGTAACACAACTGCAAAAAAAACATGATAGTTTTTTCAGTTTTTTTCAAAATCTAGAAAGTATTTGATAAAATGTTTCAAATAAAAGTAGCTTATTATTTTATTCTTTACAACTTTTGGTTGAAACTTTTTTCTCTACAACCCTTAACTTCGGAGATACGAGAAACCACCCTTAAAGTGAAATATCTACCCATCTAATGCAAAATTTGGGGTCGTCCGCGGATTTCGCATCGAATATGACGCCGTAGAACATGCATGCAAAATTTCAGCGAAATAGCATATATCGGTACAAATTAGGGGTTTCAAATCCATGGACTATAGCCTTGCCATCTGTTTTATCGTTAAATTAAAGTATCTCCGATGGCGCTGAAATTTTGCATGCATGTTCTAGGGCTTTATATTCGATGCGGAACCGGGCACAAGGCCAAAATATTCATTAGTAGGGTAGATATTTCACTTTAAGGGTGGTTTTCTGTATCTCCGAAGTTAAGGGTTGTAGAGAAAAAAGTTTCAACCAAAAGCTGTAGAGAATAAAATAATAAGCTACTTTTATTTGAAACATTTCATTAAAAACCCCTGGGTTTTGAAATATAGGTTAAAAACTATTGCTTTTTTATGATGCTCTGTTCCTGTATTGTATTCGATTTTTTATCTAATGTTACATGTATTTAGGGTTCAATTTAGTTTGACATACTTCCTATTGTGATTAATAAAATATTAATTAGAAATTTACGCAAAAACTATGGCTTAATTAATTTTTTCAGTAGAATTTTCGAAATCGACGATATCGAATTAGGGAGATAACATTGTTATCTCAATTTTGATTATTTTTTATTATTAATAAAGCTTCGATTTTGCTGAATTTTTTTATTAAGCTTTTAGGACCTCAGGTCAAATGTATGTTTTATGAAAATCTTCTAAATTTTTATTAGTATAAAAGATAATTCACTTTAAGGGTAGTTTTTTGTATCTCCGAAATTATGAGTTGAATAGAAAATAGTTTCAACCAAAAGATGTAGAGAAAAATACATATAACAATTCTTATTTGAAAAATTTCTTCAAATAACGTCTAGTTTTGGCATAAATCGCAAAATTAGGAATGTGATTTTTAGTTCAGTTTTGTGCCACACGAAGTGGTGACGCCACTGAAATTACAATTGTGTATTTGTAAAAAATAATAAAAATTGAGATAACAATGTTATCTCCCTAATTCGATATCGTTGAATTAGAAAATTCTAGTTAAAAAATTATTTGGGTCTTAGTTTTTGGGTAAATTACTAATTAATGTTTTAAAAGTTCTTATAGGATGGATGTCAAACTAATATGAACCTTAAGTAAATATAATTTAAGACTTAATATCGCATACAAAACCGTAACACAACTGCAAAAAATACATGATAGTTTTTTAAGTGTTTTTCAAAATCTAGAAAGTATTTGATAAAATCTTTCAAATAAAAGTAGCTTATTATTTTATTCTCTACAGCTTTTGGTTGAAACATTTTTCTCTACAACCCTTAACTTTGAAGATACGAGAAACCACCCTTAAAGTGAAATATCTACCCTACTAATGCAAATTTTGGGGTCGTCCGCGGACTTCGCATCGAATATGACGTCGTAGAACATGCATGCAAAATTTCAGCGAAATAACATATATCGGTACAAATTAGATGTTTCAAATCCATGGCCTTACCATCTAGTTTCCCTTTAAACTAAAGTATCTCCGATCGCGCTGAAATTTTGCATGCATGTTCTAGGGCTTTATATTCGATGCGGAACCGGGAACGAGGCCAAAATATTCATTAGTAGGGTAGATATTTCACTTTAAGGGTGGTTTTCTGTATCTCCGAAATTAAGGGTCGTAGAGAAAAATGTTTCAACCAAAAGCTGTAGAGAATAAAATAATAAGGTACTTTTATTTGAAACATTTCATTAAAAAACCTCATAGTTTTGAAAAAAAGTTAAAAAACTATTGATTTTTTATGAAGCTCTGTTTCTGTATTGTATTCGATTTTTTATCTAATGTTACATGTATTTAGGGTTCACTTTAGTTTGATATTCTTCCTATTGGGATTAATAAAATATTAATTAGAAATTTACGTTAAAACTATGGCCTAATTAATTTTTTCAATAGTATTTTCGAAATCGACGATATCTATTTAGGGAGATAACGTTGTTAGCTCAATTTTTATTATTTTTTATTATTAATAAAGTTTCGAATTTTGTTGTGTGATTTCAGTGGCGTCACCACTTTATGTGTCGAAAATTTGAACTAACAATCACGGTGAAATATTAGCAATTTCCATCGAAACTAGACATTATTTCCAAAATTCTTTCAAATAAAAGATGTTTCTTTTTTTATTCTCTACAGCTTTTGGTTGAAACTATTTTCCCTACAACCCTTTATTTCGGAGATATAAAAAACCACCCTTAGAGTTAATTATCTTTCATACTAATGAAAATTTTGGGGATTTTAATTAAATATACGTTTAGCCTGAGATCCTAGAAGCTTAATAAAAATTTTCAGCGAAATCGAAGGTTTATTATTTGTAAAAAATAATAAAAATTGAGATAACAATGTTATCTCCCTAATTCGATATCGTTGAATTAGAAAATTCTAGTTAAAAAATTATTTGGGCCTTAGTTTTTGGGTAAATTACTAATTAATGTTTTAAAAATTCTTATAGGATGGATGTCAAACTAATATGAACCTTAAGTAAATATAATTTAAGATTGAATATCGCATACAAAACCGTAACACAACTGCAAAAAAAACATGATAGTTTTTTCAGTTTTTTTCAAAATCTAGAAAGTATTTGATAAAATGTTTCAAATAAAAGTAGCTTATTATTTTATTCTTTACAACTTTTGGTTGAAACTTTTTTCTCTACAACCCTTAACTTCGGAGATACGAGAAACCACCCTTAAAGTGAAATATCTACCCTACTAATGCAAAATTTGGGGTCGTCCGCGGATTTCGCATCGAATATGACGCCGTAGAACATGCATGCAAAATTTCAGCGAAATAGCATATATCGGTACAAATTAGGGGTTTCAAATCCATGGACTATAGCCTTGCCATCTGTTTTATCGTTAAATTAAAGTATCTCCGATGGCGCTGAAATTTTGCATGCATGTTCTAGGGCTTTATATTCGATGCGGAACCGGGCACAAGGCCAAAATATTCATTAGTAGGGTAGATATTTCACTTTAAGGGTGGTTTTCTGTATCTCCGAAGTTAAGGGTTGTAGAGAAAAAAGTTTCAACCAAAAGCTGTAGAGAATAAAATAATAAGCTACTTTTATTTGAAACATTTCATTAAAAAACCCCTGGGTTTTGAAATATAGGTTAAAAACTATTGCTTTTTTATGATGCTCTGTTCCTGTATTGTATTCGATTTTTTATCTAATGTTACATGTATTTAGGGTTCAATTTAGTTTGACATACTTCCTATTGTGATTAATAAAATATTAATTAGAAATTTACGCAAAAACTATGGCTTAATTAATTTTTTCAGTAGAATTTTCGAAATCGACGATATCGAATTAGGGAGATAACATTGTTATCTCAATTTTGATTATTTTTTATTATTAATAAAGCTTCGATTTTGCTGAATTTTTTTATTAAGCTTTTAGGACCTCAGGTTAAATGTATGTTTTATGAAAATCTTCTAAATTTTTATTAGTATAAAAGATAATTCACTTTAAGGGTAGTTTTTTGTATCTCCGAAATTATGAGTTGAATAGAAAATAGTTTCAACCAAAAGATGTAGAGAAAAATACATATAACAATTCTTATTTGAAAAATTTCTTCAAATAACGTCTAGTTTTGGCATAAATCGCAAAATTAGGAATGTGATTTTTAGTTCAGTTTTGTGCCACACGAAGTGGTGACGCCACTGAAATTACAATTGTGTATTTGTAAAAAATAATAAAAATTGAGATAACAATGTTATCTCCCTAATTCGATATCGTTGAATTAGAAAATTCTAGTTAAAAAATTATTTGGGTCTTAGTTTTTGGGTAAATTACTAATTAATGTTTTAAAAGTTCTTATAGGATGGATGTCAAACTAATATGAACCTTAAGTAAATATAATTTAAGACTTAATATCGCATACAAAACCGTAACACAACTGCAAAAAATACATGATAGTTTTTTAAGTGTTTTTCAAAATCTAGAAAGTATTTGATAAAATCTTTCAAATAAAAGTAGCTTATTATTTTATTCTCTACAGCTTTTGGTTGAAACATTTTTCTCTACAACCCTTAACTTTGAAGATACGAGAAACCACCCTTAAAGTGAAATATCTACCCTACTAATGCAAATTTTGGGGTCGTCCGCGGACTTCGCATCGAATATGACGTCGTAGAACATGCATGCAAAATTTCAGCGAAATAACATATATCGGTACAAATTAGATGTTTCAAATCCATGGACTATAGCCTTACCATCTAGTTTCCCTTTAAACTAAAGTATCTCCGATCGCGCTGAAATTTTGCATGCATGTTCTAGGGCTTTATATTCGATGCGGAACCGGGAACGAGGCCAAAATATTCATTAGTAGGGTAGATATTTCACTTTAAGGGTGGTTTTCTGTATCTCCGAAATTAAGGGTCGTAGAGAAAAATGTTTCAACCAAAAGCTGTAGAGAATAAAATAATAAGGTACTTTTATTTGAAACATTTCATTAAAAAACCACATAGTTTTGAAAAAAAGTTAAAAAACTATTGATTTTTTATGAAGCTCTGTTTCTGTATTGTATTCGATTTTTTATCTAATGTTACATGTATTTAGGGTTCACTTTAGTTTGATATTCTTCCTATTGGGATTAATAAAATATTAATTAGAAATTTACGTTAAAACTATGGCCTAATTAATTTTTTCAATAGTATTTTCGAAATCGACGATATCTATTTAGGGAGATAACGTTGTTAGCTCAATTTTTATTATTTTTTATTATTAATAAAGTTTCGAATTTTGTTGTGTGATTTCAGTGGCGTCACCACTTTATGTGTCGAAAATTTGAACTAACAATCACGGTGAAATATTAGCAATTTCCATCGAAACTAGACATTATTTGGAAAATTCTTTCAAATAAAAGATGTTTCTTTTTTTATTCTCTACAGCTTTTGGTTGAAACTATTTTCCCTACAACCCTTTATTTCGGAGATATAAAAAACCACCCTTAGAGTTAATTATCTTTCATACTAATGAAAATTTTGGGGATTTTAATTAAATATACGTTTAGCCTGAGATCCTAGAAGCTTAATAAAAATTTTCAGCGAAATCGAAGGTTTATTATTTGTAAAAAATAATAAAAATTGAGATAACAATGTTATCTCCCTAATTCGATATCGTTGAATTAGAAAATTCTAGTTAAAAAATTATTTGGGCCTTAGTTTTTGGGTAAATTACTAATTAATGTTTTAAAAATTCTTATAGGATGGATGTCAAACTAATATGAACCTTAAGTAAATATAATTTAAGATTGAATATCGCATACAAAACCGTAACACAACTGCAAAAAAACATGATAGTTTTTTCAGTTTTTTTCAAAATCTAGAAAGTATTTGATAAAATGTTTCAAATAAAAGTAGCTTATTATTTTATTCTTTACAGCTTTTGGTTGAAACTTTTTTCTCTACAACCCTTAACTTCGGAGATACGAGAAACCACCCTTAAAGTGAAATATCTACCCTACTAATGCAAAATTTGGGGTCGTCCGCGGATTTCGCATCGAATATGACGCCGTAGAACATGCATGCAAAATTTCAGCGAAATAGCATATATCGGTACAAATTAGGGGTTTCAAATCCATGGACTATAGCCTTGCCATCTGTTTTATCGTTAAATTAAAGTATCTCCGATGGCGCTGAAATTTTGCATGCATGTTCTAGGGCTTTATATTCGATGCGGAACCGGGCACAAGGCCAAAATATTCATTAGTAGGGTAGATATTTCACTTTAAGGGTGGTTTTCTGTATCTCCGAAGTTAAGGGTTGTAGAGAAAAAAGTTTCAACCAAAAGCTGTAGAGAATAAAATAATAAGCTACTTTTATTTGAAACATTTCATTAAAAAACCCCTGGGTTTTGAAATATAGGTTAAAAACTATTGCTTTTTTATGATGCTCTGTTCCTGTATTGTATTCGATTTTTTATCTAATATTACATGTATTTAGGGTTCAATTTAGTTTGACATACTTCCTATTGTGATTAATAAAATATTAATTAGAAATTTACGCAAAAACTATGGCTTAATTAATTTTTTCAGTAGAATTTTCGAAATCGACGATATCGAATTAGGGAGATAACATTGTTATCTCAATTTTGATTATTTTTTATTATTAATAAAGCTTCGATTTTGCTGAATTTTTTTATTAAGCTTTTAGGACCTCAGGTTAAATGTATGTTTTATGAAAATCTTCTAAATTTTTATTAGTATAAAAGATAATTCACTTTAAGGGTAGTTTTTTGTATCTCCGAAATTATGAGTTGAATAGAAAATAGTTTCAACCAAAAGATGTAGAGAAAAATACATATAACAATTCTTATTTGAAAAATTTCTTCAAATAACGTCTAGTTTTGGCATAAATCGCAAAATTAGGAATGTGATTTTTAGTTCAGTTTTGTGCCACACGAAGTGGTGACGCCACTGAAATTACAATTGTGTATTTGTAAAAAATAATAAAAATTGAGATAACAATGTTATCTCCCTAATTCGATATCGTTGAATTAGAAAATTCTAGTTAAAAAATTATTTGGGTCTTAGTTTTTGGGTAAATTACTAATTAATGTTTTAAAAGTTCTTATAGGATGGATGTCAAACTAATATGAACCTTAAGTAAATATAATTTAAGACTTAATATCGCATACAAAACCGTAACACAACTGCAAAAAATACATGATAGTTTTTTAAGTGTTTTTCAAAATCTAGAAAGTATTTGATAAAATGTTTCAAATAAAAGTAGCTTATTATTTTATTCTCTACAGCTTTTGGTTGAAACATTTTTCTCTACAACCCTTAACTTTGAAGATACGAGAAACCACCCTTAAAGTGAAATATCTACCCTACTAATGCAAATTTTGGGGTCGTCCGCGGACTTCGCATCGAATATGACGTCGTAGAACATGCATGCAAAATTTCAGCGAAATAACATATATCGGTACAAATTAGATGTTTCAAATCCATCTAGTTTCCCTTTAAACTAAAGTATCTCCGATCGCGCTGAAATTTTGCATGCATGTTCTAGGGCTTTATATTCGATGCGGAACCGGGAACGAGGCCAAAATATTCATTAGTAGGGTAGATATTTCACTTTAAGGGTGGTTTTCTGTATCTCCGAAATTAAGGGTCGTAGAGAAAAATGTTTCAACCAAAAGCTGTAGAGAATAAAATAATAAGGTACTTTTATTTGAAACATTTCATTAAAAAACCTCATAGTTTTGAAAAAAAGTTAAAAAACTATTGATTTTTTATGAAGCTCTGTTTCTGTATTGTATTCGATTTTTTATCTAATGTTACATGTATTTAGGGTTCACTTTAGTTTGATATTCTTCCTATTGGGATTAATAAAATATTAATTAGAAATTTACGTTAAAACTATGGCCTAATTAATTTTTTCAATAGTATTTTCGAAATCGACGATATCTATTTAGGGAGATAACGTTGTTAGCTCAATTTTTATTATTTTTTATTATTAATAAAGTTTCGAATTTTGTTGTGTGATTTCAGTGGCGTCACCACTTTATGTGTCGAAAATTTGAACTAACAATCACGGTGAAATATTAGCAATTTCCATCGAAACTAGACATTATTTGGAAAATTCTTTCAAATAAAAGATGTTTCTTTTTTTATTCTCTACAGCTTTTGGTTGAAACTATTTTCCCTACAACCCTTTATTTCGGAGATATAAAAAACCACCCTTAGAGTTAATTATCTTTCATACTAATGAAAATTTTGGGGATTTTAATTAAATATACGTTTAGCCTGAGATCCTAGAAGCTTAATAAAAATTTTCAGCGAAATCGAAGGTTTATTATTTGTAAAAAATAATAAAAATTGAGATAACAATGTTATCTCCCTAATTCGATATCGTTGAATTAGAAAATTCTAGTTAAAAAATTATTTGGGCCTTAGTTTTTGGGTAAATTACTAATTAATGTTTTAAAAATTCTTATAGGATAGATGTCAAACTAATATGAACCTTAAGTAAATATAATTTAAGATTGAATATCGCATACAAAACCGTAACACAACTGCAAAAAAAACATGATAGTTTTTTCAGTTTTTTTCAAAATCTAGAAAGTATTTGATAAAATGTTTCAAATAAAAGTAGCTTATTATTTTATTCTTTACAGCTTTTGGTTGAAACTTTTTTCTCTACAACCCTTAACTTCGGAGATACGAGAAACCACCCTTAAAGTGAAATATCTACCCTACTAATGCAAAATTTGGGGTCGTCCGCGGATTTCGCATCGAATATGACGCCGTAGAACATGCATGCAAAATTTCAGCGAAATAGCATATATCGGTACAAATTAGGGGTTTCAAATCCATGGACTATAGCCTTGCCATCTGTTTTATCGTTAAATTAAAGTATCTCCGATGGCGCTGAAATTTTGCATGCATGTTCTAGGGCTTTATATTCGATGCGGAACCGGGCACAAGGCCAAAATATTCATTAGTAGGGTAGATATTTCACTTTAAGGGAGGTTTTCTGTATCTCCGAAGTTAAGGGTTGTAGAGAAAAAAGTTTCAACCAAAAGCTGTAGAGAATAAAATAATAAGCTACTTTTATTTGAAACATTTCATTAAAAAACCCCTGGGTTTTGAAATATAGGTTAAAAACTATTGCTTTTTTATGATGCTCTGTTCCTGTATTGTATTCGATTTTTTATCTAATGTTACATGTATTTAGGGTTCAATTTAGTTTGACATACTTCCTATTGTGATTAATAAAATATTAATTAGAAATTTACGCAAAAACTATGGCTTAATTAATTTTTTCAGTAGAATTTTCGAAATCGACGATATCGAATTAGGGAGATAACATTGTTATCTCAATTTTGATTATTTTTTATTATTAATAAAGCTTCGATTTTGCTGAATTTTTTTATTAAGCTTTTAGGACCTCAGGTTAAATGTATGTTTTATGAAAATCTTCTAAATTTTTATTAGTATAAAAGATAATTCACTTTAAGGGTAGTTTTTTGTATCTCCGAAATTATGAGTTGAATAGAAAATAGTTTCAACCAAAAGATGTAGAGAAAAATACATATAACAATTCTTATTTGAAAAATTTCTTCAAATAACGTCTAGTTTTGGCATAAATCGCAAAATTAGGAATGTGATTTTTAGTTCAGTTTTGTGCCACACGAAGTGGTGACGCCACTGAAATTACAATTGTGTATTTGTAAAAAATAATAAAAATTGAGATAACAATGTTATCTCCCTAATTCGATATCGTTGAATTAGAAAATTCTAGTTAAAAAATTATTTGGGTCTTAGTTTTTGGGTAAATTACTAATTAATGTTTTAAAAGTTCTTATAGGATGGATGTCAAACTAATATGAACCTTAAGTAAATATAATTTAAGACTTAATATCGCATACAAAACCGTAACACAACTGCAAAAAATACATGATAGTTTTTTAAGTGTTTTTCAAAATCTAGAAAGTATTTGATAAAATCTTTCAAATAAAAGTAGCTTATTATTTTATTCTCTACAGCTTTTGGTTGAAACATTTTTCTCTACAACCCTTAACTTTGAAGATACGAGAAACCACCCTTAAAGTGAAATATCTACCCTACTAATGCAAATTTTGGGGTCGTCCGCGGACTTCGCATCGAATATGACGTCGTAGAACATGCATGCAAAATTTCAGCGAAATAACATATATCGGTACAAATTAGATGTTTCAAATCCATCTAGTTTCCCTTTAAACTAAAGTATCTCCGATCGCGCTGAAATTTTGCATGCATGTTCTAGGGCTTTATATTCGATGCGGAACCGGGAACGAGGCCAAAATATTCATTAGTAGGGTAGATATTTCACTTTAAGGGTGGTTTTCTGTATCTCCGAAATTAAGGGTCGTAGAGAAAAATGTTTCAACCAAAAGCTGTAGAGAATAAAATAATAAGGTACTTTTATTTGAAACATTTCATTAAAAAACCTCATAGTTTTGAAAAAAAGTTAAAAAACTATTGATTTTTTATGAAGCTCTGTTTCTGTATTGTATTCGATTTTTTATCTAATGTTACATGTATTTAGGGTTCACTTTAGTTTGATATTCTTCCTATTGGGATTAATAAAATATTAATTAGAAATTTACGTTAAAACTATGGCCTAATTAATTTTTTCAATAGTATTTTCGAAATCGACGATATCTATTTAGGGAGATAACGTTGTTAGCTCAATTTTTATTATTTTTTATTATTAATAAAGTTTCGAATTTTGTTGTGTGATTTCAGTGGCGTCACCACTTTATGTGTCGAAAATTTGAACTAACAATCACGGTGAAATATTAGCAATTTCCATCGAAACTAGACATTATTTGGAAAATTCTTTCAAATAAAAGATGTTTCTTTTTTTATTCTCTACAGCTTTTGGTTGAAACTATTTTCCCTACAACCCTTTATTTCGGAGATATAAAAAACCACCCTTAGAGTTAATTATCTTTCATACTAATGAAAATTTTGGGGATTTTAATTAAATATACGTTTAGCCTGAGATCCTAGAAGCTTAATAAAAATTTTCAGCGAAATCGAAGGTTTATTATTTGTAAAAAATAATAAAAATTGAGATAACAATGTTATCTCCCTAATTCGATATCGTTGAATTAGAAAATTCTAGTTAAAAAATTATTTGGGCCTTAGTTTTTGGGTAAATTACTAATTAATGTTTTAAAAATTCTTATAGGATGGATGTCAAACTAATATGAACCTTAAGTAAATATAATTTAAGATTGAATATCGCATACAAAACCGTAACACAACTGCAAAAAAAACATGATAGTTTTTTCAGTTTTTTTCAAAATCTAGAAAGTATTTGATAAAATGTTTCAAATAAAAGTAGCTTATTATTTTATTCTTTACAACTTTTGGTTGAAACTTTTTTCTCTACAACCCTTAACTTCGGAGATACGAGAAACCACCCTTAAAGTGAAATATCTACCCTACTAATGCAAAATTTGGGGTCGTCCGCGGATTTCGCATCGAATATGACGCCGTAGAACATGCATGCAAAATTTCAGCGAAATAGCATATATCGGTACAAATTAGGGGTTTCAAATCCATGGACTATAGCCTTGCCATCTGTTTTATCGTTAAATTAAAGTATCTCCGATGGCGCTGAAATTTTGCATGCATGTTCTAGGGCTTTATATTCGATGCGGAACCGGGCACAAGGCCAAAATATTCATTAGTAGGGTAGATATTTCACTTTAAGGGTGGTTTTCTGTATCTCCGAAGTTAAGGGTTGTAGAGAAAAAAGTTTCAACCAAAAGCTGTAGAGAATAAAATAATAAGCTACTTTTATTTGAAACATTTCATTAAAAAACCCCTGGGTTTTGAAATATAGGTTAAAAACTATTGCTTTTTTATGATGCTCTGTTCCTGTATTGTATTCGATTTTTTATCTAATGTTACATGTATTTAGGGTTCAATTTAGTTTGACATACTTCCTATTATGATTAATAAAATATTAATTAGAAATTTACGCAAAAACTATGGCTTAATTAATTTTTTCAGTAGAATTTTCGAAATCGACGATATCGAATTAGGGAGATAACATTGTTATCTCAATTTTGATTATTTTTTATTATTAATAAAGCTTCGATTTTGCTGAATTTTTTTATTAAGCTTTTAGGACCTCAGGTTAAATGTATGTTTTATGAAAATCTTCTAAATTTTTATTAGTATAAAAGATAATTCACTTTAAGGGTAGTTTTTTGTATCTCCGAAATTATGAGTTGAATAGAAAATAGTTTCAACCAAAAGATGTAGAGAAAAATACATATAACAATTCTTATTTGAAAAATTTCTTCAAATAACGTCTAGTTTTGGCATAAATCGCAAAATTAGGAATGTGATTTTTAGTTCAGTTTTGTGCCACACGAAGTGGTGACGCCACTGAAATTACAATTGTGTATTTGTAAAAAATAATAAAAATTGAGATAACAATGTTATCTCCCTAATTCGATATCGTTGAATTAGAAAATTCTAGTTAAAAAATTATTTGGGTCTTAGTTTTTGGGTAAATTACTAATTAATGTTTTAAAAGTTCTTATAGGATGGATGTCAAACTAATATGAACCTTAAGTAAATATAATTTAAGACTTAATATCGCATACAAAACCGTAACACAACTGCAAAAAATACATGATAGTTTTTTAAGTGTTTTTCAAAATCTAGAAAGTATTTGATAAAATGTTTCAAATAAAAGTAGCTTATTATTTTATTCTCTACAGCTTTTGGTTGAAACATTTTTCTCTACAACCCTTAACTTTGAAGATACGAGAAACCACCCTTAAAGTGAAATATCTACCCTACTAATGCAAATTTTGGGGTCGTCCGCGGACTTCGCATCGAATATGACGTCGTAGAACATGCATGCAAAATTTCAGCGAAATAACATATATCGGTACAAATTAGATGTTTCAAATCCATGGACTATAGCCTTACCATCTAGTTTCCCTTTAAACTAAAGTATCTCCGATCGCGCTGAAATTTTGCATGCATGTTCTAGGGCTTTATATTCGATGCGGAACCGGGAACGAGGCCAAAATATTCATTAGTAGGGTAGATATTTCACTTTAAGGGTGGTTTTCTGTATCTCCGAAATTAAGGGTCGTAGAGAAAAATGTTTCAACCAAAAGCTGTAGAGAATAAAATAATAAGGTACTTTTATTTGAAACATTTCATTAAAAAACCTCATAGTTTTGAAAAAAAGTTAAAAAACTATTGATTTTTTATGAAGCTCTGTTTCTGTATTGTATTCGATTTTTTATCTAATGTTACATGTATTTAGGGTTCACTTTAGTTTGATATTCTTCCTATTGGGATTAATAAAATATTAATTAGAAATTTACGTTAAAACTATGGCCTAATTAATTTTTTCAATAGTATTTTCGAAATCGACGATATCTATTTAGGGAGATAACGTTGTTAGCTCAATTTTTATTATTTTTTATTATTAATAAAGTTTCGAATTTTGTTGTGTGATTTCAGTGGCGTCACCACTTTATGTGTCGAAAATTTGAACTAACAATCACGGTGAAATATTAGCAATTTCCATCGAAACTAGACATTATTTGGAAAATTCTTTCAAATAAAAGATGTTTCTTTTTTTATTCTCTACAGCTTTTGGTTGAAACTATTTTCCCTACAACCCTTTATTTCGGAGATATAAAAAACCACCCTTAGAGTTAATTATCTTTCATACTAATGAAAATTTTGGGGATTTTAATTAAATATACGTTTAGCCTGAGATCCTAGAAGCTTAATAAAAATTTTCAGCGAAATCGAAGGTTTATTATTTGTAAAAAATAATAAAAATTGAGATAACAATGTTATCTCCCTAATTCGATATCGTTGAATTAGAAAATTCTAGTTAAAAAATTATTTGGGCCTTAGTTTTTGGGTAAATTACTAATTAATGTTTTAAAAATTCTTATAGGATGGATGTCAAACTAATATGAACCTTAAGTAAATATAATTTAAGATTGAATATCGCATACAAAACCGTAACACAACTGCAAAAAAAACATGATAGTTTTTTCAGTTTTTTTCAAAATCTAGAAAGTATTTGATAAAATGTTTCAAATAAAAGTAGCTTATTATTTTATTCTTTACAACTTTTGGTTGAAACTTTTTTCTCTACAACCCTTAACTTCGGAGATACGAGAAACCACCCTTAAAGTGAAATATCTACCCTACTAATGCAAAATTTGGGGTCGTCCGCGGATTTCGCATCGAATATGACGCCGTAGAACATGCATGCAAAATTTCAGCGAAATAGCATATATCGGTACAAATTAGGGGTTTCAAATCCATGGACTATAGCCTTGCCATCTGTTTTATCGTTAAATTAAAGTATCTCCGATGGCGCTGAAATTTTGCATGCATGTTCTAGGGCTTTATATTCGATGCGGAACCGGGCACAAGGCCAAAATATTCATTAGTAGGGTAGATATTTCACTTTAAGGGTGGTTTTCTGTATCTCCGAAGTTAAGGGTTGTAGAGAAAAAAGTTTCAACCAAAAGCTGTAGAGAATAAAATAATAAGCTACTTTTATTTGAAACATTTCATTAAAAAACCCCTGGGTTTTGAAATATAGGTTAAAAACTATTGCTTTTTTATGATGCTCTGTTCCTGTATTGTATTCGATTTTTTATCTAATGTTACATGTATTTAGGGTTCAATTTAGTTTGACATACTTCCTATTGTGATTAATAAAATATTAATTAGAAATTTACGCAAAAACTATGGCTTAATTAATTTTTTCAGTAGAATTTTCGAAATCGACGATATCGAATTAGGGAGATAACATTGTTATCTCAATTTTGATTATTTTTTATTATTAATAAAGCTTCGATTTTGCTGAATTTTTTTATTAAGCTTTTAGGACCTCAGGTTAAATGTATGTTTTATGAAAATCTTCTAAATTTTTATTAGTATAAAAGATAATTCACTTTAAGGGTAGTTTTTTGTATCTCCGAAATTATGAGTTGAATAGAAAATAGTTTCAACCAAAAGATGTAGAGAAAAATACATATAACAATTCTTATTTGAAAAATTTCTTCAAATAACGTCTAGTTTTGGCATAAATCGCAAAATTAGGAATGTGATTTTTAGTTCAGTTTTGTGCCACACGAAGTGGTGACGCCACTGAAATTACAATTGTGTATTTGTAAAAAATAATAAAAATTGAGATAACAATGTTATCTCCCTAATTCGATATCGTTGAATTAGAAAATTCTAGTTAAAAAATTATTTGGGTCTTAGTTTTTGGGTAAATTACTAATTAATGTTTTAAAAGTTCTTATAGGATGGATGTCAAACTAATATGAACCTTAAGTAAATATAATTTAAGACTTAATATCGCATACAAAACCGTAACACAACTGCAAAAAATACATGATAGTTTTTTAAGTGTTTTTCAAAATCTAGAAAGTATTTGATAAAATCTTTCAAATAAAAGTAGCTTATTATTTTATTCTCTACAGCTTTTGGTTGAAACATTTTTCTCTACAACCCTTAACTTTGAAGATACGAGAAACCACCCTTAAAGTGAAATATCTACCCTACTAATGCAAATTTTGGGGTCGTCCGCGGACTTCGCATCGAATATGACGTCGTAGAACATGCATGCAAAATTTCAGCGAAATAACATATATCGGTACAAATTAGATGTTTCAAATCCATGGCCTTACCATCTAGTTTCCCTTTAAACTAAAGTATCTCCGATCGCGCTGAAATTTTGCATGCATGTTCTAGGGCTTTATATTCGATGCGGAACCGGGAACGAGGCCAAAATATTCATTAGTAGGGTAGATATTTCACTTTAAGGGTGGTTTTCTGTATCTCCGAAATTAAGGGTCGTAGAGAAAAATGTTTCAACCAAAAGCTGTAGAGAATAAAATAATAAGGTACTTTTATTTGAAACATTTCATTAAAAAACCTCATAGTTTTGAAAAAAAGTTAAAAAACTATTGATTTTTTATGAAGCTCTGTTTCTGTATTGTATTCGATTTTTTATCTAATGTTACATGTATTTAGGGTTCACTTTAGTTTGATATTCTTCCTATTGGGATTAATAAAATATTAATTAGAAATTTACGTTAAAACTATGGCCTAATTAATTTTTTCAATAGTATTTTCGAAATCGACGATATCTATTTAGGGAGATAACGTTGTTAGCTCAATTTTTATTATTTTTTATTATTAATAAAGTTTCGAATTTTGTTGTGTGATTTCAGTGGCGTCACCACTTTATGTGTCGAAAATTTGAACTAACAATCACGGTGAAATATTAGCAATTTCCATCGAAACTAGACATTATTTGGAAAATTCTTTCAAATAAAAGATGTTTCTTTTTTTATTCTCTACAGCTTTTGGTTGAAACTATTTTCCCTACAACCCTTTATTTCGGAGATATAAAAAACCACCCTTAGAGTTAATTATCTTTCATACTAATGAAAATTTTGGGGATTTTAATTAAATATACGTTTAGCCTGAGATCCTAGAAGCTTAATAAAAATTTTCAGCGAAATCGAAGGTTTATTATTTGTAAAAAATAATAAAAATTGAGATAACAATGTTATCTCCCTAATTCGATATCGTTGAATTAGAAAATTCTAGTTAAAAAATTATTTGGGCCTTAGTTTTTGGGTAAATTACTAATTAATGTTTTAAAAATTCTTATAGGATGGATGTCAAACTAATATGAACCTTAAGTAAATATAATTTAAGATTGAATATCGCATACAAAACCGTAACACAACTGCAAAAAAAACATGATAGTTTTTTCAGTTTTTTTCAAAATCTAGAAAGTATTTGATAAAATGTTTCAAATAAAAGTAGCTTATTATTTTATTCTTTACAACTTTTGGTTGAAACTTTTTTCTCTACAACCCTTAACTTCGGAGATACGAGAAACCACCCTTAAAGTGAAATATCTACCCTACTAATGCAAAATTTGGGGTCGTCCGCGGATTTCGCATCGAATATGACGCCGTAGAACATGCATGCAAAATTTCAGCGAAATAGCATATATCGGTACAAATTAGGGGTTTCAAATCCATGGACTATAGCCTTGCCATCTGTTTTATCGTTAAATTAAAGTATCTCCGATGGCGCTGAAATTTTGCATGCATGTTCTAGGGCTTTATATTCGATGCGGAACCGGGCACAAGGCCAAAATATTCATTAGTAGGGTAGATATTTCACTTTAAGGGTGGTTTTCTGTATCTCCGAAGTTAAGGGTTGTAGAGAAAAAAGTTTCAACCAAAAGCTGTAGAGAATAAAATAATAAGCTACTTTTATTTGAAACATTTCATTAAAAAACCCCTGGGTTTTGAAATATAGGTTAAAAACTATTGCTTTTTTATGATGCTCTGTTCCTGTATTGTATTCGATTTTTTATCTAATGTTACATGTATTTAGGGTTCAATTTAGTTTGACATACTTCCTATTGTGATTAATAAAATATTAATTAGAAATTTACGCAAAAACTATGGCTTAATTAATTTTTTCAGTAGAATTTTCGAAATCGACGATATCGAATTAGGGAGATAACATTGTTATCTCAATTTTGATTATTTTTTATTATTAATAAAGCTTCGATTTTGCTGAATTTTTTTATTAAGCTTTTAGGACCTCAGGTTAAATGTATGTTTTATGAAAATCTTCTAAATTTTTATTAGTATAAAAGATAATTCACTTTAAGGGTAGTTTTTTGTATCTCCGAAATTATGAGTTGAATAGAAAATAGTTTCAACCAAAAGATGTAGAGAAAAATACATATAACAATTCTTATTTGAAAAATTTCTTCAAATAACGTCTAGTTTTGGCATAAATCGCAAAATTAGGAATGTGATTTTTAGTTCAGTTTTGTGCCACACGAAGTGGTGACGCCACTGAAATTACAATTGTGTATTTGTAAAAAATAATAAAAATTGAGATAACAATGTTATCTCCCTAATTCGATATCGTTGAATTAGAAAATTCTAGTTAAAAAATTATTTGGGTCTTAGTTTTTGGGTAAATTACTAATTAATGTTTTAAAAGTTCTTATAGGATGGATGTCAAACTAATATGAACCTTAAGTAAATATAATTTAAGACTTAATATCGCATACAAAACCGTAACACAACTGCAAAAAATACATGATAGTTTTTTAAGTGTTTTTCAAAATCTAGAAAGTATTTGATAAAATGTTTCAAATAAAAGTAGCTTATTATTTTATTCTCTACAGCTTTTGGTTGAAACATTTTTCTCTACAACCCTTAACTTTGAAGATACGAGAAACCACCCTTAAAGTGAAATATCTACCCTACTAATGCAAATTTTGGGGTCGTCCGCGGACTTCGCATCGAATATGACGTCGTAGAACATGCATGCAAAATTTCAGCGAAATAACATATATCGGTACAAATTAGATGTTTCAAATCCATCTAGTTTCCCTTTAAACTAAAGTATCTCCGATCGCGCTGAAATTTTGCATGCATGTTCTAGGGCTTTATATTCGATGCGGAACCGGGAACGAGGCCAAAATATTCATTAGTAGGGTAGATATTTCACTTTAAGGGTGGTTTTCTGTATCTCCGAAATTAAGGGTCGTAGAGAAAAATGTTTCAACCAAAAGCTGTAGAGAATAAAATAATAAGGTACTTTTATTTGAAACATTTCATTAAAAAACCTCATAGTTTTGAAAAAAAGTTAAAAAACTATTGATTTTTTATGAAGCTCTGTTTCTGTATTGTATTCGATTTTTTATCTAATGTTACATGTATTTAGGGTTCACTTTAGTTTGATATTCTTCCTATTGGGATTAATAAAATATTAATTAGAAATTTACGTTAAAACTATGGCCTAATTAATTTTTTCAATAGTATTTTCGAAATCGACGATATCTATTTAGGGAGATAACGTTGTTAGCTCAATTTTTATTATTTTTTATTATTAATAAAGTTTCGAATTTTGTTGTGTGATTTCAGTGGCGTCACCACTTTATGTGTCGAAAATTTGAACTAACAATCACGGTGAAATATTAGCAATTTCCATCGAAACTAGACATTATTTGGAAAATTCTTTCAAATAAAAGATGTTTCTTTTTTTATTCTCTACAGCTTTTGGTTGAAACTATTTTCCCTACAACCCTTTATTTCGGAGATATAAAAAACCACCCTTAGAGTTAATTATCTTTCATACTAATGAAAATTTTGGGGATTTTAATTAAATATACGTTTAGCCTGAGATCCTAGAAGCTTAATAAAAATTTTCAGCGAAATCGAAGGTTTATTATTTGTAAAAAATAATAAAAATTGAGATAACAATGTTATCTCCCTAATTCGATATCGTTGAATTAGAAAATTCTAGTTAAAAAATTATTTGGGCCTTAGTTTTTGGGTAAATTACTAATTAATGTTTTAAAAATTCTTATAGGATGGATGTCAAACTAATATGAACCTTAAGTAAATATAATTTAAGATTGAATATCGCATACAAAACCGTAACACAACTGCAAAAAAAACATGATAGTTTTTTCAGTTTTTTTCAAAATCTAGAAAGTATTTGATAAAATGTTTCAAATAAAAGTAGCTTATTATTTTATTCTTTACAACTTTTGGTTGAAACTTTTTTCTCTACAACCCTTAACTTCGGAGATACGAGAAACCACCCTTAAAGTGAAATATCTACCCTACTAATGCAAAATTTGGGGTCGTCCGCGGATTTCGCATCGAATATGACGCCGTAGAACATGCATGCAAAATTTCAGCGAAATAGCATATATCGGTACAAATTAGGGGTTTCAAATCCATGGACTATAGCCTTGCCATCTGTTTTATCGTTAAATTAAAGTATCTCCGATGGCGCTGAAATTTTGCATGCATGTTCTAGGGCTTTATATTCGATGCGGAACCGGGCACAAGGCCAAAATATTCATTAGTAGGGTAGATATTTCACTTTAAGGGTGGTTTTCTGTATCTCCGAAGTTAAGGGTTGTAGAGAAAAAAGTTTCAACCAAAAGCTGTAGAGAATAAAATAATAAGCTACTTTTATTTGAAACATTTCATTAAAAAACCCCTGGGTTTTGAAATATAGGTTAAAAACTATTGCTTTTTTATGATGCTCTGTTCCTGTATTGTATTCGATTTTTTATCTAATGTTACATGTATTTAGGGTTCAATTTAGTTTGACATACTTCCTATTGTGATTAATAAAATATTAATTAGAAATTTACGCAAAAACTATGGCTTAATTAATTTTTTCAGTAGAATTTTCGAAATCGACGATATCGAATTAGGGAGATAACATTGTTATCTCAATTTTGATTATTTTTTATTATTAATAAAGCTTCGATTTTGCTGAATTTTTTTATTAAGCTTTTAGGACCTCAGGTTAAATGTATGTTTTATGAAAATCTTCTAAATTTTTATTAGTATAAAAGATAATTCACTTTAAGGGTAGTTTTTTGTATCTCCGAAATTATGAGTTGAATAGAAAATAGTTTCAACCAAAAGATGTAGAGAAAAATACATATAACAATTCTTATTTGAAAAATTTCTTCAAATAACGTCTAGTTTTGGCATAAATCGCAAAATTAGGAATGTGATTTTTAGTTCAGTTTTGTGCCACACGAAGTGGTGACGCCACTGAAATTACAATTGTGTATTTGTAAAAAATAATAAAAATTGAGATAACAATGTTATCTCCCTAATTCGATATCGTTGAATTAGAAAATTCTAGTTAAAAAATTATTTGGGTCTTAGTTTTTGGGTAAATTACTAATTAATGTTTTAAAAGTTCTTATAGGATGGATGTCAAACTAATATGAACCTTAAGTAAATATAATTTAAGACTTAATATCGCATACAAAACCGTAACACAACTGCAAAAAATACATGATAGTTTTTTAAGTGTTTTTCAAAATCTAGAAAGTATTTGATAAAATGTTTCAAATAAAAGTAGCTTATTATTTTATTCTCTACAGCTTTTGGTTGAAACATTTTTCTCTACAACCCTTAACTTTGAAGATACGAGAAACCACCCTTAAAGTGAAATATCTACCCTACTAATGCAAATTTTGGGGTCGTCCGCGGACTTCGCATCGAATATGACGTCGTAGAACATGCATGCAAAATTTCAGCGAAATAACATATATCGGTACAAATTAGATGTTTCAAATCCATAGACTATAGCCTTACCATCTAGTTTCCCTTTAAACTAAAGTATCTCCGATCGCGCTGAAATTTTGCATGCATGTTCTAGGGCTTTATATTCGATGCGGAACCGGGAACGAGGCCAAAATATTCATTAGTAGGGTAGATATTTCACTTTAAGGGTGGTTTTCTGTATCTCCGAAATTAAGGGTCGTAGAGAAAAATGTTTCAACCAAAAGCTGTAGAGAATAAAATAATAAGGTACTTTTATTTGAAACATTTCATTAAAAAACCTCATAGTTTTGAAAAAAAGTTAAAAAACTATTGATTTTTTATGAAGCTCTGTTTCTGTATTGTATTCGATTTTTTATCTAATGTTACATGTATTTAGGGTTCACTTTAGTTTGATATTCTTCCTATTGGGATTAATAAAATATTAATTAGAAATTTACGTTAAAACTATGGCCTAATTAATTTTTTCAATAGTATTTTCGAAATCGACGATATCTATTTAGGGAGATAACGTTGTTAGCTCAATTTTTATTATTTTTTATTATTAATAAAGTTTCGAATTTTGTTGTGTGATTTCAGTGGCGTCACCACTTTATGTGTCGAAAATTTGAACTAACAATCACGGTGAAATATTAGCAATTTCCATCGAAACTAGACATTATTTGGAAAATTCTTTCAAATAAAAGATGTTTCTTTTTTTATTCTCTACAGCTTTTGGTTGAAACTATTTTCCCTACAACCCTTTATTTCGGAGATATAAAAAACCACCCTTAGAGTTAATTATCTTTCATACTAATGAAAATTTTGGGGATTTTAATTAAATATACGTTTAGCCTGAGATCCTAGAAGCTTAATAAAAATTTTCAGCGAAATCGAAGGTTTATTATTTGTAAAAAATAATAAAAATTGAGATAACAATGTTATCTCCCTAATTCGATATCGTTGAATTAGAAAATTCTAGTTAAAAAATTATTTGGGCCTTAGTTTTTGGGTAAATTACTAATTAATGTTTTAAAAATTTTTATAGGATGGATGTCAAACTAATATGAACCTTAAGTAAATATAATTTAAGATTGAATATCGCATACAAAACCGTAACACAACTGCAAAAAAAACATGATAGTTTTTTCAGTTTTTTTCAAAATCTAGAAAGTATTTGATAAAATGTTTCAAATAAAAGTAGCTTATTATTTTATTCTTTACAGCTTTTGGTTGAAACTTTTTTCTCTACAACCCTTAACTTCGGAGATACGAGAAACCACCCTTAAAGTGAAATATCTACCCTACTAATGCAAAATTTGGGGTCGTCCGCGGATTTCGCATCGAATATGACGCCGTAGAACATGCATGCAAAATTTCAGCGAAATAGCATATATCGGTACAAATTAGGGGTTTCAAATCCATGGACTATAGCCTTGCCATCTGTTTTATCGTTAAATTAAAGTATCTCCGATGGCGCTGAAATTTTGCATGCATGTTCTAGGGCTTTATATTCGATGCGGAACCGGGCACAAGGCCAAAATATTCATTAGTAGGGTAGATATTTCACTTTAAGGGTGGTTTTCTGTATCTCCGAAGTTAAGGGTTGTAGAGAAAAAAGTTTCAACCAAAAGCTGTAGAGAATAAAATAATAAGCTACTTTTATTTGAAACATTTCATTAAAAAACCCTTGGGTTTTGAAATATAGGTTAAAAACTATTGCTTTTTTATGATGCTCTGTTCCTGTATTGTATTCGATTTTTTATCTAATGCTACATGTATTTAGGGTTCAATTTAGTTTGACATACTTCCTATTGTGATTAATAAAATATTAATTAGAAATTTACGCAAAAACTATGGCTTAATTAATTTTTTCAGTAGAATTTTCGAAATCGACGATATCGAATTAGGGAGATAACATTGTTATCTCAATTTTGATTATTTTTTATTATTAATAAAGCTTCGATTTTGCTGAATTTTTTTATTAAGCTTTTAGGACCTCAGGTTAAATGTATGTTTTATGAAAATCTTCTAAATTTTTATTAGTATAAAAGATAATTCACTTTAAGGGTAGTTTTTTGTATCTCCGAAATTATGAGTTGAATAGAAAATAGTTTCAACCAAAAGATGTAGAGAAAAATACATATAACAATTCTTATTTGAAAAATTTCTTCAAATAACGTCTAGTTTTGGCATAAATCGCAAAATTAGGAATGTGATTTTTAGTTCAGTTTTGTGCCACACGAAGTGGTGACGCCACTGAAATTACAATTGTGTATTTGTAAAAAATAATAAAAATTGAGATAACAATGTTATCTCCCTAATTCGATATCGTTGAATTAGAAAATTCTAGTTAAAAAATTATTTGGGTCTTAGTTTTTGGGTAAATTACTAATTAATGTTTTAAAAGTTCTTATAGGATGGATGTCAAACTAATATGAACCTTAAGTAAATATAATTTAAGACTTAATATCGCATACAAAACCGTAACACAACTGCAAAAAATACATGATAGTTTTTTAAGTGTTTTTCAAAATCTAGAAAGTATTTGATAAAATCTTTCAAATAAAAGTAGCTTATTATTTTATTCTCTACAGCTTTTGGTTGAAACATTTTTCTCTACAACCCTTAACTTTGAAGATACGAGAAACCACCCTTAAAGTGAAATATCTACCCTACTAATGCAAATTTTGGGGTCGTCCGCGGACTTCGCATCGAATATGACGTCGTAGAACATGCATGCAAAATTTCAGCGAAATAACATATATCGGTACAAATTAGATGTTTCAAATCCATCTAGTTTCCCTTTAAACTAAAGTATCTCCGATCGCGCTGAAATTTTGCATGCATGTTCTAGGGCTTTATATTCGATGCGGAACCGGGAACGAGGCCAAAATATTCATTAGTAGGGTAGATATTTCACTTTAAGGGTGGTTTTCTGTATCTCCGAAATTAAGGGTCGTAGAGAAAAATGTTTCAACCAAAAGCTGTAGAGAATAAAATAATAAGGTACTTTTATTTGAAACATTTCATTAAAAAACCACATAGTTTTGAAAAAAAGTTAAAAAACTATTGATTTTTTATGAAGCTCTGTTTCTGTATTGTATTCGATTTTTTATCTAATGTTACATGTATTTAGGGTTCACTTTAGTTTGATATTCTTCCTATTGGGATTAATAAAATATTAATTAGAAATTTACGTTAAAACTATGGCCTAATTAATTTTTTCAATAGTATTTTCGAAATCGACGATATCTATTTAGGGAGATAACGTTGTTAGCTCAATTTTTATTATTTTTTATTATTAATAAAGTTTCGAATTTTGTTGTGTGATTTCAGTGGCGTCACCACTTTATGTGTCGAAAATTTGAACTAACAATCACGGTGAAATATTAGCAATTTCCATCGAAACTAGACATTATTTGGAAAATTCTTTCAAATATAAGATGTTTCTTTTTTTATTCTCTACAGCTTTTGGTTGAAACTATTTTCCCTACAACCCTTTATTTCGGAGATATAAAAAACCACCCTTAGAGTTAATTATCTTTCATACTAATGAAAATTTTGGGGATTTTAATTAAATATACGTTTAGCCTGAGATCCTAGAAGCTTAATAAAAATTTTCAGCGAAATCGAAGGTTTATTATTTGTAAAAAATAATAAAAATTGAGATAACAATGTTATCTCCCTAATTCGATATCGTTGAATTAGAAAATTCTAGTTAAAAAATTATTTGGGCCTTAGTTTTTGGGTAAATTACTAATTAATGTTTTAAAAATTCTTATAGGATGGATGTCAAACTAATATGAACCTTAAGTAAATATAATTTAAGATTGAATATCGCATACAAAACCGTAACACAACTGCAAAAAAAACATGATAGTTTTTTCAGTTTTTTTCAAAATCTAGAAAGTATTTGATAAAATGTTTCAAATAAAAGTAGCTTATTATTTTATTCTTTACAGCTTTTGGTTGAAACTTTTTTCTCTACAACCCTTAACTTCGGAGATACGAGAAACCACCCTTAAAGTGAAATATCTACCCTACTAATGCAAAATTTGGGGTCGTCCGCGGATTTCGCATCGAATATGACGCCGTAGAACATGCATGCAAAATTTCAGCGAAATAGCATATATCGGTACAAATTAGGGGTTTCAAATCCATGGACTATAGCCTTGCCATCTGTTTTATCGTTAAATTAAAGTATCTCCGATGGCGCTGAAATTTTGCATGCATGTTCTAGGGCTTTATATTCGATGCGGAACCGGGCACAAGGCCAAAATATTCATTAGTAGGGTAGATATTTCACTTTAAGGGTGGTTTTCTGTATCTCCGAAGTTAAGGGTTGTAGAGAAAAAAGTTTCAACCAAAAGCTGTAGAGAATAAAATAATAAGCTACTTTTATTTGAAACATTTCATTAAAAAACCCCTGGGTTTTGAAATATAGGTTAAAAACTATTGCTTTTTTATGATGCTCTGTTCCTGTATTGTATTCGATTTTTTATCTAATGTTACATGTATTTAGGGTTCAATTTAGTTTGACATACTTCCTATTGTGATTAATAAAATATTAATTAGAAATTTACGCAAAAACTATGGCTTAATTAATTTTTTCAGTAGAATTTTCGAAATCGACGATATCGAATTAGGGAGATAACATTGTTATCTCAATTTTGATTATTTTTTATTATTAATAAAGCTTCGATTTTGCTGAATTTTTTTATTAAGCTTTTAGGACCTCAGGTTAAATGTATGTTTTATGAAAATCTTCTAAATTTTTATTAGTATAAAAGATAATTCACTTTAAGGGTAGTTTTTTGTATCTCCGAAATTATGAGTTGAATAGAAAATAGTTTCAACCAAAAGATGTAGAGAAAAATACATATAACAATTCTTATTTGAAAAATTTCTTCAAATAACGTCTAGTTTTGGCATAAATCGCAAAATTAGGAATGTGATTTTTAGTTCAGTTTTGTGCCACACGAAGTGGTGACGCCACTGAAATTACAATTGTGTATTTGTAAAAAATAATAAAAATTGAGATAACAATGTTATCTCCCTAATTCGATATCGTTGAATTAGAAAATTCTAGTTAAAAAATTATTTGGGTCTTAGTTTTTGGGTAAATTACTAATTAATGTTTTAAAAGTTCTTATAGGATGGATGTCAAACTAATATGAACCTTAAGTAAATATAATTTAAGACTTAATATCGCATACAAAACCGTAACACAACTGCAAAAAATACATGATAGTTTTTTAAGTGTTTTTCAAAATCTAGAAAGTATTTGATAAAATCTTTCAAATAAAAGTAGCTTATTATTTTATTCTCTACAGCTTTTGGTTGAAACATTTTTCTCTACAACCCTTAACTTTGAAGATACGAGAAACCACCCTTAAAGTGAAATATCTACCCTACTAATGCAAATTTTGGGGTCGTCCGCGGACTTCGCATCGAATATGACGTCGTAGAACATGCATGCAAAATTTCAGCGAAATAACATATATCGGTACAAATTAGATGTTTCAAATCCATGGACTATAGCCTTACCATCTAGTTTCCCTTTAAACTAAAGTATCTCCGATCGCGCTGAAATTTTGCATGCATGTTCTAGGGCTTTATATTCGATGCGGAACCGGGAACGAGGCCAAAATATTCATTAGTAGGGTAGATATTTCACTTTAAGGGTGGTTTTCTGTATCTCCGAAATTAAGGGTCGTAGAGAAAAATGTTTCAACCAAAAGCTGTAGAGAATAAAATAATAAGGTACTTTTATTTGAAACATTTCATTAAAAAACCACATAGTTTTGAAAAAAAGTTAAAAAACTATTGATTTTTTATGAAGCTCTGTTTCTGTATTGTATTCGATTTTTTATCTAATGTTACATGTATTTAGGGTTCACTTTAGTTTGATATTCTTCCTATTGGGATTAATAAAATATTAATTAGAAATTTACGTTAAAACTATGGCCTAATTAATTTTTTCAATAGTATTTTCGAAATCGACGATATCTATTTAGGGAGATAACGTTGTTAGCTCAATTTTTATTATTTTTTATTATTAATAAAGTTTCGAATTTTGTTGTGTGATTTCAGTGGCGTCACCACTTTATGTGTCGAAAATTTGAACTAACAATCACGGTGAAATATTAGCAATTTCCATCGAAACTAGACATTATTTGGAAAATTCTTTCAAATATAAGATGTTTCTTTTTTTATTCTCTACAGCTTTTGGTTGAAACTATTTTCCCTACAACCCTTTATTTCGGAGATATAAAAAACCACCCTTAGAGTTAATTATCTTTCATACTAATGAAAATTTTGGGGATTTTAATTAAATATACGTTTAGCCTGAGATCCTAGAAGCTTAATAAAAATTTTCAGCGAAATCGAAGGTTTATTATTTGTAAAAAATAATAAAAATTGAGATAACAATGTTATCTCCCTAATTCGATATCGTTGAATTAGAAAATTCTAGTTAAAAAATTATTTGGGCCTTAGTTTTTGGGTAAATTACTAATTAATGTTTTAAAAATTCTTATAGGATGGATGTCAAACTAATATGAACCTTAAGTAAATATAATTTAAGATTGAATATCGCATACAAAACCGTAACACAACTGCAAAAAAAACATGATAGTTTTTTCAGTTTTTTTCAAAATCTAGAAAGTATTTGGTAAAATGTTTCAAATAAAAGTAGCTTATTATTTTATTCTTTACAGCTTTTGGTTGAAACTTTTTTCTCTACAACCCTTAACTTCGGAGATACGAGAAACCACCCTTAAAGTGAAATATCTACCCTACTAATGCAAAATTTGGGGTCGTCCGCGGATTTCGCATCGAATATGACGCCGTAGAACATGCATGCAAAATTTCAGCGAAATAGCATATATCGGTACAAATTAGGGGTTTCAAATCCATGGACTATAGCCTTGCCATCTGTTTTATCGTTAAATTAAAGTATCTCCGATGGCGCTGAAATTTTGCATGCATGTTCTAGGGCTTTATATTCGATGCGGAACCGGGCACAAGGCCAAAATATTCATTAGTAGGGTAGATATTTCACTTTAAGGGTGGTTTTCTGTATCTCCGAAGTTAAGGGTTGTAGAGAAAAAAGTTTCAACCAAAAGCTGTAGAGAATAAAATAATAAGCTACTTTTATTTGAAACATTTCATTAAAAAACCCCTGGGTTTTGAAATATAGGTTAAAAACTATTGCTTTTTTATGATGCTCTGTTCCTGTATTGTATTCGATTTTTTATCTAATGTTACATGTATTTAGGGTTCAATTTAGTTTGACATACTTCCTATTGTGATTAATAAAATATTAATTAGAAATTTACGCAAAAACTATGGCTTAATTAATTTTTTCAGTAGAATTTTCGAAATCGACGATATCGAATTAGGGAGATAACATTGTTATCTCAATTTTGATTATTTTTTATTATTAATAAAGCTTCGATTTTGCTGAATTTTTTTATTAAGCTTTTAGGACCTCAGGTTAAATGTATGTTTTATGAAAATCTTCTAAATTTTTATTAGTATAAAAGATAATTCACTTTAAGGGTAGTTTTTTGTATCTCCGAAATTATGAGTTGAATAGAAAATAGTTTCAACCAAAAGATGTAGAGAAAAATACATATAACAATTCTTATTTGAAAAATTTCTTCAAATAACGTCTAGTTTTGGCATAAATCGCAAAATTAGGAATGTGATTTTTAGTTCAGTTTTGTGCCACACGAAGTGGTGACGCCACTGAAATTACAATTGTGTATTTGTAAAAAATAATAAAAATTGAGATAACAATGTTATCTCCCTAATTCGATATCGTTGAATTAGAAAATTCTAGTTAAAAAATTATTTGGGTCTTAGTTTTTGGGTAAATTACTAATTAATGTTTTAAAAGTTCTTATAGGATGGATGTCAAACTAATATGAACCTTAAGTAAATATAATTTAAGACTTAATATCGCATACAAAACCGTAACACAACTGCAAAAAATACATGATAGTTTTTTAAGTGTTTTTCAAAATCTAGAAAGTATTTGATAAAATCTTTCAAATAAAAGTAGCTTATTATTTTATTCTCTACAGCTTTTGGTTGAAACATTTTTCTCTACAACCCTTAACTTTGAAGATACGAGAAACCACCCTTAAAGTGAAATATCTACCCTACTAATGCAAATTTTGGGGTCGTCCGCGGACTTCGCATCGAATATGACGTCGTAGAACATGCATGCAAAATTTCAGCGAAATAACATATATCGGTACAAATTAGATGTTTCAAATCCATCTAGTTTCCCTTTAAACTAAAGTATCTCCGATCGCGCTGAAATTTTGCATGCATGTTCTAGGGCTTTATATTCGATGCGGAACCGGGAACGAGGCCAAAATATTCATTAGTAGGGTAGATATTTCACTTTAAGGGTGGTTTTCTGTATCTCCGAAATTAAGGGTCGTAGAGAAAAATGTTTCAACCAAAAGCTGTAGAGAATAAAATAATAAGGTACTTTTATTTGAAACATTTCATTAAAAAACCACATAGTTTTGAAAAAAAGTTAAAAAACTATTGATTTTTTATGAAGCTCTGTTTCTGTATTGTATTCGATTTTTTATCTAATGTTACATGTATTTAGGGTTCACTTTAGTTTGATATTCTTCCTATTGGGATTAATAAAATATTAATTAGAAATTTACGTTAAAACTATGGCCTAATTAATTTTTTCAATAGTATTTTCGAAATCGACGATATCTATTTAGGGAGATAACGTTGTTAGCTCAATTTTTATTATTTTTTATTATTAATAAAGTTTCGAATTTTGTTGTGTGATTTCAGTGGCGTCACCACTTTATGTGTCGAAAATTTGAACTAACAATCACGGTGAAATATTAGCAATTTCCATCGAAACTAGACATTATTTGGAAAATTCTTTCAAATAAAAGATGTTTCTTTTTTTATTCTCTACAGCTTTTGGTTGAAACTATTTTCCCTACAACCCTTTATTTCGGAGATATAAAAAACCACCCTTAGAGTTAATTATCTTTCATACTAATGAAAATTTTGGGGATTTTAATTAAATATACGTTTAGCCTGAGATCCTAGAAGCTTAATAAAAATTTTCAGCGAAATCGAAGGTTTATTATTTGTAAAAAATAATAAAAATTGAGATAACAATGTTATCTCCCTAATTCGATATCGTTGAATTAGAAAATTCTAGTTAAAAAATTATTTGGGCCTTAGTTTTTGGGTAAATTACTAATTAATGTTTTAAAAATTTTTATAGGATGGATGTCAAACTAATATGAACCTTAAGTAAATATAATTTAAGATTGAATATCGCATACAAAACCGTAACACAACTGCAAAAAAAACATGATAGTTTTTTCAGTTTTTTTCAAAATCTAGAAAGTATTTGATAAAATGTTTCAAATAAAAGTAGCTTATTATTTTATTCTTTACAGCTTTTGGTTGAAACTTTTTTCTCTACAACCCTTAACTTCGGAGATACGAGAAACCACCCTTAAAGTGAAATATCTACCCTACTAATGCAAAATTTGGGGTCGTCCGCGGATTTCGCATCGAATATGACGCCGTAGAACATGCATGCAAAATTTCAGCGAAATAGCATATATCGGTACAAATTAGGGGTTTCAAATCCATGGACTATAGCCTTGCCATCTGTTTTATCGTTAAATTAAAGTATCTCCGATGGCGCTGAAATTTTGCATGCATGTTCTAGGGCTTTATATTCGATGCGGAACCGGGCACAAGGCCAAAATATTCATTAGTAGGGTAGATATTTCACTTTAAGGGTGGTTTTCTGTATCTCCGAAGTTAAGGGTTGTAGAGAAAAAAGTTTCAACCAAAAGCTGTAGAGAATAAAATAATAAGCTACTTTTATTTGAAACATTTCATTAAAAAACCCCTGGGTTTTGAAATATAGGTTAAAAACTATTGCTTTTTTATGATGCTCTGTTCCTGTATTGTATTCGATTTTTTATCTAATGTTACATGTATTTAGGGTTCAATTTAGTTTGACATACTTCCTATTGTGATTAATAAAATATTAATTAGAAATTTACGCAAAAACTATGGCTTAATTAATTTTTTCAGTAGAATTTTCGAAATCGACGATATCGAATTAGGGAGATAACATTGTTATCTCAATTTTGATTATTTTTTATTATTAATAAAGCTTCGATTTTGCTGAATTTTTTATTAAGCTTTTAGGACCTCAGGTTAAATGTATGTTTTATGAAAATCTTCTAAATTTTTATTAGTATAAAAGATAATTCACTTTAAGGGTAGTTTTTTGTATCTCCGAAATTATGAGTTGAATAGAAAATAGTTTCAACCAAAAGATGTAGAGAAAAATACATATAACAATTCTTATTTGAAAAATTTCTTCAAATAACGTCTAGTTTTGGCATAAATCGCAAAATTAGGAATGTGATTTTTAGTTCAGTTTTGTGCCACACGAAGTGGTGACGCCACTGAAATTACAATTGTGTATTTGTAAAAAATAATAAAAATTGAGATAACAATGTTATCTCCCTAATTCGATATCGTTGAATTAGAAAATTCTAGTTAAAAAATTATTTGGGTCTTAGTTTTTGGGTAAATTACTAATTAATGTTTTAAAAGTTCTTATAGGATGGATGTCAAACTAATATGAACCTTAAGTAAATATAATTTAAGACTTAATATCGCATACAAAACCGTAACACAACTGCAAAAAATACATGATAGTTTTTTAAGTGTTTTTCAAAATCTAGAAAGTATTTGATAAAATCTTTCAAATAAAAGTAGCTTATTATTTTATTCTCTACAGCTTTTGGTTGAAACATTTTTCTCTACAACCCTTAACTTTGAAGATACGAGAAACCACCCTTAAAGTGAAATATCTACCCTACTAATGCAAATTTTGGGGTCGTCCGCGGACTTCGCATCGAATATGACGTCGTAGAACATGCATGCAAAATTTCAGCGAAATAACATATATCGGTACAAATTAGATGTTTCAAATCCATCTCGTTTCCCTTTAAACTAAAGTATCTCCGATCGCGCTGAAATTTTGCATGCATGTTCTAGGGCTTTATATTCGATGCGGAACCGGGAACGAGGCCAAAATATTCATTAGTAGGGTAGATATTTCACTTTAAGGGTGGTTTTCTGTATCTCCGAAATTAAGGGTCGTAGAGAAAAATGTTTCAACCAAAAGCTGTAGAGAATAAAATAATAAGGTACTTTTATTTGAAACATTTCATTAAAAAACCTCATAGTTTTGAAAAAAAGTTAAAAAACTATTGATTTTTTATGAAGCTCTGTTTCTGTATTGTATTCGATTTTTTATCTAATGTTACATGTATTTAGGGTTCACTTTAGTTTGATATTCTTCCTATTGGGATTAATAAAATATTAATTAGAAATTTACGTTAAAACTATGGCCTAATTAATTTTTTCAATAGTATTTTCGAAATCGACGATATCTATTTAGGGAGATAACGTTGTTAGCTCAATTTTTATTATTTTTTATTATTAATAAAGTTTCGAATTTTGTTGTGTGATTTCAGTGGCGTCACCACTTTATGTGTCGAAAATTTGAACTAACAATCACGGTGAAATATTAGCAATTTCCATCGAAACTAGACATTATTTGGAAAATTCTTTCAAATAAAAGATGTTTCTTTTTTTATTCTCTACAGCTTTTGGTTGAAACTATTTTCCTTACAACCCTTTATTTCGGAGATATAAAAAACCACCCTTAGAGTTAATTATCTTTCATACTAATGAAAATTTTGGGGATTTTAATTAAATATACGTTTAGCCTGAGATCCTAGAAGCTTAATAAAAATTTTCAGCGAAATCGAAGGTTTATTATTTGTAAAAAATAATAAAAATTGAGATAACAATGTTATCTCCCTAATTCGATATCGTTGAATTAGAAAATTCTAGTTAAAAAATTATTTGGGCCTTAGTTTTTGGGTAAATTACTAATTAATGTTTTAAAAATTCTTATAGGATAGATGTCAAACTAATATGAACCTTAAGTAAATATAATTTAAGATTGAATATCGCATACAAAACCGTAACACAACTGCAAAAAAAACATGATAGTTTTTTCAGTTTTTTTCAAAATCTAGAAAGTATTTGATAAAATGTTTCAAATAAAAGTAGCTTATTATTTTATTCTTTACAGCTTTTGATTGAAACTTTTTTCTCTACAACCCTTAACTTCGGAGATACGAGAAACCACCCTTAAAGTGAAATATCTACCCTACTAATGCAAAATTTGGGGTCGTCCGCGGATTTCGCATCGAATATGACGCCGTAGAACATGCATGCAAAATTTCAGCGAAATAGCATATATCGGTACAAATTAGGGGTTTCAAATCCATGGACTATAGCCTTGCCATCTGTTTTATCGTTAAATTAAAGTATCTCCGATGGCGCTGAAATTTTGCATGCATGTTCTAGGGCTTTATATTCGATGCGGAACCGGGCACAAGGCCAAAATATTCATTAGTAGGGTAGATATTTCACTTTAAGGGTGGTTTTCTGTATCTCCGAAGTTAAGGGTTGTAGAGAAAAAAGTTTCAACCAAAAGCTGTAGAGAATAAAATAATAAGCTACTTTTATTTGAAACATTTCATTAAAAAACCCCTGGGTTTTGAAATATAGGTTAAAAACTATTGCTTTTTTATGATGCTCTGTTCCTGTATTGTATTCGATTTTTTATCTAATGTTACATGTATTTAGGGTTCAATTTAGTTTGACATACTTCCTATTGTGATTAATAAAATATTAATTAGAAATTTACGCAAAAACTATGGCTTAATTAATTTTTTCAGTAGAATTTTCGAAATCGACGATATCGAATTAGGGAGATAACATTGTTATCTCAATTTTGATTATTTTTTATTATTAATAAAGCTTCGATTTTGCTGAATTTTTTTATTAAGCTTTTAGGACCTCAGGTTAAATGTATGTTTTATGAAAATCTTCTAAATTTTTATTAGTATAAAAGATAATTCACTTTAAGGGTAGTTTTTTGTATCTCCGAAATTATGAGTTGAATAGAAAATAGTTTCAACCAAAAGATGTAGAGAAAAATACATATAACAATTCTTATTTGAAAAATTTCTTCAAATAACGTCTAGTTTTGGCATAAATCGCAAAATTAGGAATGTGATTTTTAGTTCAGTTTTGTGCCACACGAAGTGGTGACGCCACTGAAATTACAATTGTGTATTTGTAAAAAATAATAAAAATTGAGATAACAATGTTATCTCCCTAATTCGATATCGTTGAATTAGAAAATTCTAGTTAAAAAATTATTTGGGTCTTAGTTTTTGGGTAAATTACTAATTAATGTTTTAAAAGTTCTTATAGGATGGATGTCAAACTAATATGAACCTTAAGTAAATATAATTTAAGACTTAATATCGCATACAAAACCGTAACACAACTGCAAAAAATACATGATAGTTTTTTAAGTGTTTTTCAAAATCTAGAAAGTATTTGATAAAATCTTTCAAATAAAAGTAGCTTATTATTTTATTCTCTACAGCTTTTGGTTGAAACATTTTTCTCTACAACCCTTAACTTTGAAGATACGAGAAACCACCCTTAAAGTGAAATATCTACCCTACTAATGCAAATTTTGGGGTCGTCCGCGGACTTCGCATCGAATATGACGTCGTAGAACATGCATGCAAAATTTCAGCGAAATAACATATATCGGTACAAATTAGATGTTTCAAATCCATCTAGTTTCCCTTTAAACTAAAGTATCTCCGATCGCGCTGAAATTTTGCATGCATGTTCTAGGGCTTTATATTCGATGCGGAACCGGGAACGAGGCCAAAATATTCATTAGTAGGGTAGATATTTCACTTTAAGGGTGGTTTTCTGTATCTCCGAAATTAAGGGTCGTAGAGAAAAATGTTTCAACCAAAAGCTGTAGAGAATAAAATAATAAGGTACTTTTATTTGAAACATTTCATTAAAAAACCTCATAGTTTTGAAAAAAAGTTAAAAAACTATTGATTTTTTATGAAGCTCTGTTTCTGTATTGTATTCGATTTTTTATCTAATGTTACATGTATTTAGGGTTCACTTTAGTTTGATATTCTTCCTATTGGGATTAATAAAATATTAATTAGAAATTTACGTTAAAACTATGGCCTAATTAATTTTTTCAATAGTATTTTCGAAATCGACGATATCTATTTAGGGAGATAACGTTGTTAGCTCAATTTTTATTATTTTTTATTATTAATAAAGTTTCGAATTTTGTTGTGTGATTTCAGTGGCGTCACCACTTTATGTGTCGAAAATTTGAACTAACAATCACGGTGAAATATTAGCAATTTCCATCGAAACTAGACATTATTTGGAAAATTCTTTCAAATAAAAGATGTTTCTTTTTTTATTCTCTACAGCTTTTGGTTGAAACTATTTTCCCTACAACCCTTTATTTCGGAGATATAAAAAACCACCCTTAGAGTTAATTATCTTTCATACTAATGAAAATTTTGGGGATTTTAATTAAATATACGTTTAGCCTGAGATCCTAGAAGCTTAATAAAAATTTTCAGCGAAATCGAAGGTTTATTATTTGTAAAAAATAATAAAAATTGAGATAACAATGTTATCTCCCTAATTCGATATCGTTGAATTAGAAAATTCTAGTTAAAAAATTATTTGGGCCTTAGTTTCTGGGTAAATTACTAATTAATGTTTTAAAAATTCTTATAGGATAGATGTCAAACTAATATGAACCTTAAGTAAATATAATTTAAGATTGAATATCGCATACAAAACCGTAACACAACTGCAAAAAAAACATGATAGTTTTTTCAGTTTTTTTCAAAATCTAGAAAGTATTTGATAAAATGTTTCAAATAAAAGTAGCTTATTATTTTATTCTTTACAGCTTTTGGTTGAAACTTTTTTCTCTACAACCCTTAACTTCGGAGATACGAGAAACCACCCTTAAAGTGAAATATCTACCCTACTAATGCAAAATTTGGGGTCGTCCGCGGATTTCGCATCGAATATGACGCCGTAGAACATGCATGCAAAATTTCAGCGAAATAGCATATATCGGTACAAATTAGGGGTTTCAAATCCATGGACTATAGCCTTGCCATCTGTTTTATCGTTAAATTAAAGTATCTCCGATGGCGCTGAAATTTTGCATGCATGTTCTAGGGCTTTATATTCGATGCGGAACCGGGCACAAGGCCAAAATATTCATTAGTAGGGTAGATATTTCACTTTAAGGGTGGTTTTCTGTATCTCCGAAGTTAAGGGTTGTAGAGAAAAAAGTTTCAACCAAAAGCTGTAGAGAATAAAATAATAAGCTACTTTTATTTGAAACATTTCATTAAAAAACCCTTGGGTTTTGAAATATAGGTTAAAAACTATTGCTTTTTTATGATGCTCTGTTCCTGTATTGTATTCGATTTTTTATCTAATGCTACATGTATTTAGGGTTCAATTTAGTTTGACATACTTCCTATTGTGATTAATAAAATATTAATTAGAAATTTACGCAAAAACTATGGCTTAATTAATTTTTTCAGTAGAATTTTCGAAATCGACGATATCGAATTAGGGAGATAACATTGTTATCTCAATTTTGATTATTTTTTATTATTAATAAAGCTTCGATTTTGCTGAATTTTTTTATTAAGCTTTTAGGACCTCAGGTTAAATGTATGTTTTATGAAAATCTTCTAAATTTTTATTAGTATAAAAGATAATTCACTTTAAGGGTAGTTTTTTGTATCTCCGAAATTATGAGTTGAATAGAAAATAGTTTCAACCAAAAGATGTAGAGAAAAATACATATAACAATTCTTATTTGAAAAATTTCTTCAAATAACGTCTAGTTTTGGCATAAATCGCAAAATTAGGAATGTGATTTTTAGTTCAGTTTTGTGCCACACGAAGTGGTGACGCCACTGAAATTACAATTGTGTATTTGTAAAAAATAATAAAAATTGAGATAACAATGTTATCTCCCTAATTCGATATCGTTGAATTAGAAAATTCTAGTTAAAAAATTATTTGGGTCTTAGTTTTTGGGTAAATTACTAATTAATGTTTTAAAAGTTCTTATAGGATGGATGTCAAACTAATATGAACCTTAAGTAAATATAATTTAAGACTTAATATCGCATACAAAACCGTAACACAACTGCAAAAAATACATGATAGTTTTTTAAGTGTTTTTCAAAATCTAGAAAGTATTTGATAAAATCTTTCAAATAAAAGTAGCTTATTATTTTATTCTCTACAGCTTTTGGTTGAAACATTTTTCTCTACAACCCTTAACTTTGAAGATACGAGAAACCACCCTTAAAGTGAAATATCTACCCTACTAATGCAAATTTTGGGGTCGTCCGCGGACTTCGCATCGAATATGACGTCGTAGAACATGCATGCAAAATTTCAGCGAAATAACATATATCGGTACAAATTAGATGTTTCAAATCCATCTAGTTTCCCTTTAAACTAAAGTATCTCCGATCGCGCTGAAATTTTGCATGCATGTTCTAGGGCTTTATATTCGATGCGGAACCGGGAACGAGGCCAAAATATTCATTAGTAGGGTAGATATTTCACTTTAAGGGTGGTTTTCTGTATCTCCGAAATTAAGGGTCGTAGAGAAAAATGTTTCAACCAAAAGCTGTAGAGAATAAAATAATAAGGTACTTTTATTTGAAACATTTCATTAAAAAACCTCATAGTTTTGAAAAAAAGTTAAAAAACTATTGATTTTTTATGAAGCTCTGTTTCTGTATTGTATTCGATTTTTTATCTAATGTTACATGTATTTAGGGTTCACTTTAGTTTGATATTCTTCCTATTGGGATTAATAAAATATTAATTAGAAATTTACGTTAAAACTATGGCCTAATTAATTTTTTCAATAGTATTTTCGAAATCGACGATATCTATTTAGGGAGATAACGTTGTTAGCTCAATTTTTATTATTTTTTATTATTAATAAAGTTTCGAATTTTGTTGTGTGATTTCAGTGGCGTCACCACTTTATGTGTCGAAAATTTGAACTAACAATCACGGTGAAATATTAGCAATTTCCATCGAAACTAGACATTATTTGGAAAATTCTTTCAAATAAAAGATGTTTCTTTTTTTATTCTCTACAGCTTTTGGTTGAAACTATTTTCCCTACAACCCTTTATTTCGGAGATATAAAAAACCACCCTTAGAGTTAATTATCTTTCATACTAATGAAAATTTTGGGGATTTTAATTAAATATACGTTTAGCCTGAGATCCTAGAAGCTTAATAAAAATTTTCAGCGAAATCGAAGGTTTATTATTTGTAAAAAATAATAAAAATTGAGATAACAATGTTATCTCCCTAATTCGATATCGTTGAATTAGAAAATTCTAGTTAAAAAATTATTTGGGCCTTAGTTTCTGGGTAAATTACTAATTAATGTTTTAAAAATTCTTATAGGATAGATGTCAAACTAATATGAACCTTAAGTAAATATAATTTAAGATTGAATATCGCATACAAAACCGTAACACAACTGCAAAAAAAACATGATAGTTTTTTCAGTTTTTTTCAAAATCTAGAAAGTATTTGATAAAATGTTTCAAATAAAAGTAGCTTATTATTTTATTCTTTACAGCTTTTGGTTGAAACTTTTTTCTCTACAACCCTTAACTTCGGAGATACGAGAAACCACCCTTAAAGTGAAATATCTACCCTACTAATGCAAAATTTGGGGTCGTCCGCGGATTTCGCATCGAATATGACGCCGTAGAACATGCATGCAAAATTTCAGCGAAATAGCATATATCGGTACAAATTAGGGGTTTCAAATCCATGGACTATAGCCTTGCCATCTGTTTTATCGTTAAATTAAAGTATCTCCGATGGCGCTGAAATTTTGCATGCATGTTCTAGGGCTTTATATTCGATGCGGAACCGGGCACAAGGCCAAAATATTAATTAGTAGGGTAGATATTTCACTTTAAGGGTGGTTTTCTGTATCTCCGAAGTTAAGGGTTGTAGAGAAAAAAGTTTCAACCAAAAGCTGTAGAGAATAAAATAATAAGCTACTTTTATTTGAAACATTTCATTAAAAAACCCCTGGGTTTTGAAATATAGGTTAAAAACTATTGCTTTTTTATGATGCTCTGTTCCTGTATTGTATTCGATTTTTTATCTAATGCTACATGTATTTAGGGTTCAATTTAGTTTGACATACTTCCTATTGTGATTAATAAAATATTAATTAGAAATTTACGCAAAAACTATGGCTTAATTAATTTTTTCAGTAGAATTTTCGAAATCGACGATATCGAATTAGGGAGATAACATTGTTATCTCAATTTTGATTATTTTTTATTATTAATAAAGCTTCGATTTTGCTGAATTTTTTTATTAAGCTTTTAGGACCTCAGGTTAAATGTATGTTTTATGAAAATCTTCTAAATTTTTATTAGTATAAAAGATAATTCACTTTAAGGGTAGTTTTTTGTATCTCCGAAATTATGAGTTGAATAGAAAATAGTTTCAACCAAAAGATGTAGAGAAAAATACATATAACAATTCTTATTTGAAAAATTTCTTCAAATAACGTCTAGTTTTGGCATAAATCGCAAAATTAGGAATGTGATTTTTAGTTCAGTTTTGTGCCACACGAAGTGGTGACGCCACTGAAATTACAATTGTGTATTTGTAAAAAATAATAAAAATTGAGATAACAATGTTATCTCCCTAATTCGATATCGTTGAATTAGAAAATTCTAGTTAAAAAATTATTTGGGTCTTAGTTTTTGGGTAAATTACTAATTAAAGTTTTAAAAGTTCTTATAGGATGGATGTCAAACTAATATGAACCTTAAGTAAATATAATTTAAGACTTAATATCGCATACAAAACCGTAACACAACTGCAAAAAATACATGATAGTTTTTTAAGTGTTTTTCAAAATCTAGAAAGTATTTGATAAAATCTTTCAAATAAAAGTAGCTTATTATTTTATTCTCTACAGCTTTTGGTTGAAACATTTTTCTCTACAACCCTTAACTTTGAAGATACGAGAAACCACCCTTAAAGTGAAATATCTACCCTACTAATGCAAATTTTGGGGTCGTCCGCGGACTTCGCATCGAATATGACGTCGTAGAACATGCATGCAAAATTTCAGCGAAATAACATATATCGGTACAAATTAGATGTTTCAAATCCATGGACTATAATAGCCTTACCATCTAGTTTCCCTTTAAACTAAAGTATCTCCGATCGCGCTGAAATTTTGCATGCATGTTCTAGGGCTTTATATTCGATGCGGAACCGGGAACGAGGCCAAAATATTCATTAGTAGGGTAGATATTTCACTTTAAGGGTGGTTTTCTGTATCTCCGAAATTAAGGGTCGTAGAGAAAAATGTTTCAACCAAAAGCTGTAGAGAATAAAATAATAAGGTACTTTTATTTAAAACATTTCATTAAAAAACCTCATAGTTTTGAAAAAAAGTTAAAAAACTATTGATTTTTTATGAAGCTCTGTTTCTGTATTGTATTCGATTTTTTATCTAATGTTACATGTATTTAGGGTTCACTTTAGTTTGATATTCTTCCTATTGGGATTAATAAAATATTAATTAGAAATTTACGTTAAAACTATGGCCTAATTAATTTTTTCAATAGTATTTTCGAAATCGACGATATCTATTTAGGGAGATAACGTTGTTAGCTCAATTTTTATTATTTTTTATTATTAATAAAGTTTCGAATTTTGTTGTGTGATTTCAGTGGCGTCACCACTTTATGTGTCGAAAATTTGAACTAACAATCACGGTGAAATATTAGCAATTTCCATCGAAACTAGACATTATTTGGAAAATTCTTTCAAATATAAGATGTTTCTTTTTTTATTCTCTACAGCTTTTGGTTGAAACTATTTTCCCTACAACCCTTTATTTCGGAGATATAAAAAACCACCCTTAGAGTTAATTATCTTTCATACTAATGAAAATTTTGGGGATTTTAATTAAATATACGTTTAGCCTGAGATCCTAGAAGCTTAATAAAAATTTTCAGCGAAATCGAAGGTTTATTATTTGTAAAAAATAATAAAAATTGAGATAACAATGTTATCTCCCTAATTCGATATCGTTGAATTAGAAAATTCTAGTTAAAAAATTATTTGGGCCTTAGTTTTTGGGTAAATTACTAATTAATGTTTTAAAAATTCTTATAGGATGGATGTCAAATTAATATGAACCTTAAGTAAATATAATTTAAGATTGAATATCGCATACAAAACCGTAACACAACTGCAAAAAAAACATGATAGTTTTTTCAGTTTTTTTCAAAATCTAGAAAGTATTTGATAAAATGTTTCAAATAAAAGTAGCTTATTATTTTATTCTTTACAGCTTTTGGTTGAAACTTTTTTCTCTACAACCCTTAACTTCGGAGATACGAGAAACCACCCTTAAAGTGAAATATCTACCCTACTAATGCAAAATTTGGGGTCGTCCGCGGATTTCGCATCGAATATGACGCCGTAGAACATGCATGCAAAATTTCAGCGAAATAGCATATATCGGTACAAATTAGGGGTTTCAAATCCATGGACTATAGCCTTGCCATCTGTTTTATCGTTAAATTAAAGTATCTCCGATGGCGCTGAAATTTTGCATGCATGTTCTAGGGCTTTATATTCGATGCGGAACCGGGCACAAGGCCAAAATATTCATTAGTAGGGTAGATATTTCACTTTAAGGGTGGTTTTCTGTATCTCCGAAGTTAAGGGTTGTAGAGAAAAAAGTTTCAACCAAAAGCTGTAGAGAATAAAATAATAAGCTACTTTTATTTGAAACATTTCATTAAAAAACCCCTGGGTTTTGAAATATAGGTTAAAAACTATTGCTTTTTTATGATGCTCTGTTCCTGTATTGTATTCGATTTTTTATCTAATGTTACATGTATTTAGGGTTCAATTTAGTTTGACATACTTCCTATTGTGATTAATAAAATATTAATTAGAAGTTTACGCAAAAACTATGGCTTAATTAATTTTTTCAGTAGAATTTTCGAAATCGACGATATCGAATTAGGGAGATAACATTGTTATCTCAATTTTGATTATTTTTTATTATTAATAAAGCTTCGATTTTGCTGAATTTTTTTATTAAGCTTTTAGGACCTCAGGTTAAATGTATGTTTTATGAAAATCTTCTAAATTTTTATTAGTATAAAAGATAATTCACTTTAAGGGTAGTTTTTTGTATCTCCGAAATTATGAGTTGAATAGAAAATAGTTTCAACCAAAAGATGTAGAGAAAAATACATATAACAATTCTTATTTGAAAAATTTCTTCAAATAACGTCTAGTTTTGGCATAAATCGCAAAATTAGGAATGTGATTTTTAGTTCAGTTTTGTGCCACACGAAGTGGTGACGCCACTGAAATTACAATTGTGTATTTGTAAAAAATAATAAAAATTGAGATAACAATGTTATCTCCCTAATTCGATATCGTTGAATTAGAAAATTCTAGTTAAAAAATTATTTGGGTCTTAGTTTTTGGGTAAATTACTAATTAATGTTTTAAAAGTTCTTATAGGATGGATGTCAAACTAATATGAACCTTAAGTAAATATAATTTAAGACTTAATATCGCATACAAAACCGTAACACAACTGCAAAAAATACATGATAGTTTTTTAAGTGTTTTTCAAAATCTAGAAAGTATTTGATAAAATCTTTCAAATAAAAGTAGCTTATTATTTTATTCTCTACAGCTTTTGGTTGAAACATTTTTCTCTACAACCCTTAACTTTGAAGATACGAGAAACCACCCTTAAAGTGAAATATCTACCCTACTAATGCAAATTTTGGGGTCGTCCGCGGACTTCGCATCGAATATGACGTCGTAGAACATGCATGCAAAATTTCAGCGAAATAACATATATCGGTACAAATTAGATGTTTCAAATCCATCTAGTTTCCCTTTAAACTAAAGTATCTCCGATCGCGCTGAAATTTTGCATGCATGTTCTAGGGCTTTATATTCGATGCGGAACCGGGAACGAGGCCAAAATATTCATTAGTAGGGTAGATATTTCACTTTAAGGGTGGTTTTCTGTATCTCCGAAATTAAGGGTCGTAGAGAAAAATGTTTCAACCAAAAGCTGTAGAGAATAAAATAATAAGGTACTTTTATTTAAAACATTTCATTAAAAAACCTCATAGTTTTGAAAAAAAGTTAAAAAACTATTGATTTTTTATGAAGCTCTGTTTCTGTATTGTATTCGATTTTTTATCTAATGTTACATGTATTTAGGGTTCACTTTAGTTTGATATTCTTCCTATTGGGATTAATAAAATATTAATTAGAAATTTACGTTAAAACTATGGCCTAATTAATTTTTTCAATAGTATTTTCGAAATCGACGATATCTATTTAGGGAGATAACGTTGTTAGCTCAATTTTTATTATTTTTTATTATTAATAAAGTTTCGAATTTTGTTGTGTGATTTCAGTGGCGTCACCACTTTATGTGTCGAAAATTTGAACTAACAATCACGGTGAAATATTAGCAATTTCCATCGAAACTAGACATTATTTGGAAAATTCTTTCAAATAAAAGATGTTTCTTTTTTTATTCTCTACAGCTTTTGGTTGAAACTATTTTCCCTACAACCCTTTATTTCGGAGATATAAAAAACCACCCTTAGAGTTAATTATCTTTCATACTAATGAAAATTTTGGGGATTTTAATTAAATATACGTTTAGCCTGAGATCCTAGAAGCTTAATAAAAATTTTCAGCGAAATCGAAGGTTTATTATTTGTAAAAAATAATAAAAATTGAGATAACAATGTTATCTCCCTAATTCGATATCGTTGAATTAGAAAATTCTAGTTAAAAAATTATTTGGGCCTTAGTTTTTGGGTAAATTACTAATTAATGTTTTAAAAATTTTTATAGGATGGATGTCAAACTAATATGAACCTTAAGTAAATATAATTTAAGATTGAATATCGCATACAAAACCGTAACACAACTGCAAAAAAAACATGATAGTTTTTTCAGTTTTTTTCAAAATCTAGAAAGTATTTGATAAAATGTTTCAAATAAAAGTAGCTTATTATTTTATTCTTTACAGCTTTTGGTTGAAACTTTTTTCTCTACAACCCTTAACTTCGGAGATACGAGAAACCACCCTTAAAGTGAAATATCTACCCTACTAATGCAAAATTTGGGGTCGTCCGCGGATTTCGCATCGAATATGACGCCGTAGAACATGCATGCAAAATTTCAGCGAAATAGCATATATCGGTACAAATTAGGGGTTTCAAATCCATGGACTATAGCCTTGCCATCTGTTTTATCGTTAAATTAAAGTATCTCCGATGGCGCTGAAATTTTGCATGCATGTTCTAGGGCTTTATATTCGATGCGGAACCGGGCACAAGGCCAAAATATTCATTAGTAGGGTAGATATTTCACTTTAAGGGTGGTTTTCTGTATCTCCGAAGTTAAGGGTTGTAGAGAAAAAAGTTTCAACCAAAAGCTGTAGAGAATAAAATAATAAGCTACTTTTATTTGAAACATTTCATTAAAAAACCCCTGGGTTTTGAAATATAGGTTAAAAACTATTGCTTTTTTATAAAGCTCTGTTCCTGTATTGTATTCGATTTTTTATCTAATGTTACATGTATTTAGGGTTCAATTTAGTTTGACATACTTCCTATTGTGATTAATAAAATATTAATTAGAAATTTACGCAAAAACTATGGCTTAATTAATTTTTTCAGTAGAATTTTCGAAATCGACGATATCGAATTAGGGAGATAACATTGTTATCTCAATTTTGATTATTTTTTATTATTAATAAAGCTTCGATTTTGCTGAATTTTTTTATTAAGCTTTTAGGACCTCAGGTTAAATGTATGTTTTATGAAAATCTTCTAAATTTTTATTAGTATAAAAGATAATTCACTTTAAGGGTAGTTTTTTGTATCTCCGAAATTATGAGTTGAATAGAAAATAGTTTCAACCAAAAGATGTAGAGAAAAATACATATAACAATTCTTATTTGAAAAATTTCTTCAAATAACGTCTAGTTTTGGCATAAATCGCAAAATTAGGAATGTGATTTTTAGTTCAGTTTTGTGCCACACGAAGTGGTGACGCCACTGAAATTACAATTGTGTATTTGTAAAAAATAATAAAAATTGAGATAACAATGTTATCTCCCTAATTCGATATCGTTGAATTAGAAAATTCTAGTTAAAAAATTATTTGGGTCTTAGTTTTTGGGTAAATTACTAATTAATGTTTTAAAAGTTCTTATAGGATGGATGTCAAACTAATATGAACCTTAAGTAAATATAATTTAAGACTTAATATCGCATACAAAACCGTAACACAACTGCAAAAAATACATGATAGTTTTTTAAGTGTTTTTCAAAATCTAGAAAGTATTTGATAAAATCTTTCAAATAAAAGTAGCTTATTATTTTATTCTCTACAGCTTTTGGTTGAAACATTTTTCTCTACAACCCTTAACTTTGAAGATACGAGAAACCACCCTTAAAGTGAAATATCTACCCTACTAATGCAAATTTTGGGGTCGTCCGCGGACTTCGCATCGAATATGACGTCGTAGAACATGCATGCAAAATTTCAGCGAAATAACATATATCGGTACAAATTAGATGTTTCAAATCCATGGACTATAGCCTTACCATCTAGTTTCCCTTTAAACTAAAGTATCTCCGATCGCGCTGAAATTTTGCATGCATGTTCTAGGGCTTTATATTCGATGCGGAACCGGGAACGAGGCCAAAATATTCATTAGTAGGGTAGATATTTCACTTTAAGGGTGGTTTTCTGTATCTCCGAAATTAAGGGTCGTAGAGAAAAATGTTTCAACCAAAAGCTGTAGAGAATAAAATAATAAGGTACTTTTATTTGAAACATTTCATTAAAAAAACCTCATAGTTTTGAAAAAAAGTTAAAAAACTATTGATTTTTTATGAAGCTCTGTTTCTGTATTGTATTCGATTTTTTATCTAATGTTACATGTATTTAGGGTTCACTTTAGTTTGATATTCTTCCTATTGGGATTAATAAAATATTAATTAGAAATTTACGTTAAAACTATGGCCTAATTAATTTTTTCAATAGTATTTTCGAAATCGACGATATCTATTTAGGGAGATAACGTTGTTAGCTCAATTTTTATTATTTTTTATTATTAATAAAGTTTCGAATTTTGTTGTGTGATTTCAGTGGCGTCACCACTTTATGTGTCGAAAATTTGAACTAACAATCACGGTGAAATATTAGCAATTTCCATCGAAACTAGACATTATTTGGAAAATTCTTTCAAATAAAAGATGTTTCTTTTTTTATTCTCTACAGCTTTTGGTTGAAACTATTTTCCCTACAACCCTTTATTTCGGAGATATAAAAAACCACCCTTAGAGTTAATTATCTTTCATACTAATGAAAATTTTGGGGATTTTAATTAAATATACGTTTAGCCTGAGATCCTAGAAGCTTAATAAAAATTTTCAGCGAAATCGAAGGTTTATTATTTGTAAAAAATAATAAAAATTGAGATAACAATGTTATCTTCCTAATTCGATATCGTTGAATTAGAAAATTCTAGTTAAAAAATTATTTGGGCCTTAGTTTTTGGGTAAATTACTAATTAATGTTTTAAAAATTCTTATAGGATAGATGTCAAACTAATATGAACCTTAAGTAAATATAATTTAAGATTGAATATCGCATACAAAACCGTAACACAACTGCAAAAAAAACATGATAGTTTTTTCAGTTTTTTTCAAAATCTAGAAAGTATTTGATAAAATGTTTCAAATAAAAGTAGCTTATTATTTTATTCTTTACAGCTTTTGGTTGAAACTTTTTTCTCTACAACCCTTAACTTCGGAGATACGAGAAACCACCCTTAAAGTGAAATATCTACCCTACTAATGCAAAATTTGGGGTCGTCCGCGGATTTCGCATCGAATATGACGCCGTAGAACATGCATGCAAAATTTCAGCGAAATAGCATATATCGGTACAAATTAGGGGTTTCAAATCCATGGACTATAGCCTTGCCATCTGTTTTATCGTTAAATTAAAGTATCTCCGATGGCGCTGAAATTTTGCATGCATGTTCTAGGGCTTTATATTCGATGCGGAACCGGGCACAAGGCCAAAATATTCATTAGTAGGGTAGATATTTCACTTTAAGGGTGGTTTTCTGTATCTCCGAAGTTAAGGGTTGTAGAGAAAAAAGTTTCAACCAAAAGCTGTAGAGAATAAAATAATAAGCTACTTTTATTTGAAACATTTCATTAAAAAACCCTTGGGTTTTGAAATATAGGTTAAAAACTATTGCTTTTTTATGATGCTCTGTTCCTGTATTGTATTCGATTTTTTATCTAATGTTACATGTATTTAGGGTTCAATTTAGTTTGACATACTTCCTATTGTGATTAATAAAATATTAATTAGAAATTTACGCAAAAACTATGGCTTAATTAATTTTTTCAGTAGAATTTTCGAAATCGACGATATCGAATTAGGGAGATAACATTGTTATCTCAATTTTGATTATTTTTTATTATTAATAAAGCTTCGATTTTGCTGAATTTTTTTATTAAGCTTTTAGGACCTCAGGTTAAATGTATGTTTTATGAAAATCTTCTAAATTTTTATTAGTATAAAAGATAATTCACTTTAAGGGTAGTTTTTTGTATCTCCGAAATTATGAGTTGAATAGAAAATAGTTTCAACCAAAAGATGTAGAGAAAAATACATATAACAATTCTTATTTGAAAAATTTCTTCAAATAACGTCTAGTTTTGGCATAAATCGCAAAATTAGGAATGTGATTTTTAGTTCAGTTTTGTGCCACACGAAGTGGTGACGCCACTGAAATTACAATTGTGTATTTGTAAAAAATAATAAAAATTGAGATAACAATGTTATCTCCCTAATTCGATATCGTTGAATTAGAAAATTCTAGTTAAAAAATTATTTGGGTCTTAGTTTTTGGGTAAATTACTAATTAATGTTTTAAAAGTTCTTATAGGATGGATGTCAAACTAATATGAACCTTAAGTAAATATAATTTAAGACTTAATATCGCATACAAAACCGTAACACAACTGCAAAAAATACATGATAGTTTTTTAAGTGTTTTTCAAAATCTAGAAAGTATTTGATAAAATCTTTCAAATAAAAGTAGCTTATTATTTTATTCTCTACAGCTTTTGGTTGAAACATTTTTCTCTACAACCCTTAACTTTGAAGATACGAGAAACCACCCTTAAAGTGAAATATCTACCCTACTAATGCAAATTTTGGGGTCGTCCGCGGACTTCGCATCGAATATGACGTCGTAGAACATGCATGCAAAATTTCAGCGAAATAACATATATCGGTACAAATTAGATGTTTCAAATCCATCTAGTTTCCCTTTAAACTAAAGTATCTCCGATCGCGCTGAAATTTTGCATGCATGTTCTAGGGCTTTATATTCGATGCGGAACCGGGAACGAGGCCAAAATATTCATTAGTAGGGTAGATATTTCACTTTAAGGGTGGTTTTCTGTATCTCCGAAATTAAGGGTCGTAGAGAAAAATGTTTCAACCAAAAGCTGTAGAGAATAAAATAATAAGGTACTTTTATTTGAAACATTTCATTAAAAAACCTCATAGTTTTGAAAAAAAGTTAAAAAACTATTGATTTTTTATGAAGCTCTGTTTCTGTATTGTATTCGATTTTTTATCTAATGTTACATGTATTTAGGGTTCACTTTAGTTTGATATTCTTCCTATTGGGATTAATAAAATATTAATTAGAAATTTACGTTAAAACTATGGCCTAATTAATTTTTTCAATAGTATTTTCGAAATCGACGATATCTATTTAGGGAGATAACGTTGTTAGCTCAATTTTTATTATTTTTTATTATTAATAAAGTTTCGAATTTTGTTGTGTGATTTCAGTGGCGTCACCACTTTATGTGTCGAAAATTTGAACTAACAATCACGGTGAAATATTAGCAATTTCCATCGAAACTAGACATTATTTGGAAAATTCTTTCAAATAAAAGATGTTTCTTTTTTTATTCTCTACAGCTTTTGGTTGAAACTATTTTCCCTACAACCCTTTATTTCGGAGATATAAAAAACCACCCTTAGAGTTAATTATCTTTCATACTAATGAAAATTTTGGGGATTTTAATTAAATATACGTTTAGCCTGAGATCCTAGAAGCTTAATAAAAATTTTCAGCGAAATCGAAGGTTTATTATTTGTAAAAAATAATAAAAATTGAGATAACAATGTTATCTCCCTAATTCGATATCGTTGAATTAGAAAATTCTAGTTAAAAAATTATTTGGGCCTTAGTTTTTGGGTAAATTACTAATTAATGTTTTAAAAATTCTTATAGGATAGATGTCAAACTAATATGAACCTTAAGTAAATATAATTTAAGATTGAATATCGCATACAAAACCGTAACACAACTGCAAAAAAAACATGATAGTTTTTTCAGTTTTTTTCAAAATCTAGAAAGTATTTGATAAAATGTTTCAAATAAAAGTAGCTTATTATTTTATTCTTTACAGCTTTCGGTTGAAACTTTTTTCTCTACAACCCTTAACTTCGGAGATACGAGAAACCACCCTTAAAGTGAAATATCTACCCTACTAATGCAAAATTTGGGGTCGTCCGCGGATTTCGCATCGAATATGACGCCGTAGAACATGCATGCAAAATTTCAGCGAAATAGCATATATCGGTACAAATTAGGGGTTTCAAATCCATGGACTATAGCCTTGCCATCTGTTTTATCGTTAAATTAAAGTATCTCCGATGGCGCTGAAATTTTGCATGCATGTTCTAGGGCTTTATATTCGATGCGGAACCGGGCACAAGGCCAAAATATTCATTAGTAGGGTAGATATTTCACTTTAAGGGTGGTTTTCTGTATCTCCGAAGTTAAGGGTTGTAGAGAAAAAAGTTTCAACCAAAAGCTGTAGAGAATAAAATAATAAGCTACTTTTATTTGAAACATTTCATTAAAAAACCCCTGGGTTTTGAAATATAGGTTAAAAACTATTGCTTTTTTATGATGCTCTGTTCCTGTATTGTATTCGATTTTTTATCTAATGTTACATGTATTTAGGGTTCAATTTAGTTTGACATACTTCCTATTGTGATTAATAAAATATTAATTAGAAATTTACGCAAAAACTATGGCTTAATTAATTTTTTCAGTAGAATTTTCGAAATCGACGATATCGAATTAGGGAGATAACATTGTTATCTCAATTTTGATTATTTTTTATTATTAATAAAGCTTCGATTTTGCTGAATTTTTTTATTAAGCTTTTAGGACCTCAGGTTAAATGTATGTTTTATGAAAATCTTCTAAATTTTTATTAGTATAAAAGATAATTCACTTTAAGGGTAGTTTTTTGTATCTCCGAAATTATGAGTTGAATAGAAAATAGTTTCAACCAAAAGATGTAGAGAAAAATACATATAACAATTCTTATTTGAAAAATTTCTTCAAATAACGTCTAGTTTTGGCATAAATCGCAAAATTAGGAATGTGATTTTTAGTTCAGTTTTGTGCCACACGAAGTGGTGACGCCACTGAAATTACAATTGTGTATTTGTAAAAAATAATAAAAATTGAGATAACAATGTTATCTCCCTAATTCGATATCGTTGAATTAGAAAATTCTAGTTAAAAAATTATTTGGGTCTTAGTTTTTGGGTAAATTACTAATTAATGTTTTAAAAGTTCTTATAGGATGGATGTCAAACTAATATGAACCTTAAGTAAATATAATTTAAGACTTAATATCGCATACAAAACCGTAACACAACTGCAAAAAATACATGATAGTTTTTTAAGTGTTTTTCAAAATCTAGAAAGTATTTGATAAAATCTTTCAAATAAAAGTAGCTTATTATTTTATTCTCTACAGCTTTTGGTTGAAACATTTTTCTCTACAACCCTTAACTTTGAAGATACGAGAAACCACCCTTAAAGTGAAATATCTACCCTACTAATGCAAATTTTGGGGTCGTCCGCGGACTTCGCATCGAATATGACGTCGTAGAACATGCATGCAAAATTTCAGCGAAATAACATATATCGGTACAAATTAGATGTTTCAAATCCATCTAGTTTCCCTTTAAACTAAAGTATCTCCGATCGCGCTGAAATTTTGCATGCATGTTCTAGGGCTTTATATTCGATGCGGAACCGGGAACGAGGCCAAAATATTCATTAGTAGGGTAGATATTTCACTTTAAGGGTGGTTTTCTGTATCTCCGAAATTAAGGGTCGTAGAGAAAAATGTTTCAACCAAAAGCTGTAGAGAATAAAATAATAAGGTACTTTTATTTGAAACATTTCATTAAAAAACCTCATAGTTTTGAAAAAAAGTTAAAAAACTATTGATTTTTTATGAAGCTCTGTTTCTGTATTGTATTCGATTTTTTATCTAATGTTACATGTATTTAGGGTTCACTTTAGTTTGATATTCTTCCTATTGGGATTAATAAAATATTAATTAGAAATTTACGTTAAAACTATGGCCTAATTAATTTTTTCAATAGTATTTTCGAAATCGACGATATCTATTTAGGGAGATAACGTTGTTAGCTCAATTTTTATTATTTTTTATTATTAATAAAGTTTCGAATTTTGTTGTGTGATTTCAGTGGCGTCACCACTTTATGTGTCGAAAATTTGAACTAACAATCACGGTGAAATATTAGCAATTTCCATCGAAACTAGACATTATTTGGAAAATTCTTTCAAATAAACGATGTTTCTTTTTTTATTCTCTACAGCTTTTGGTTGAAACTATTTTCCCTACAACCCTTTATTTCGGAGATATAAAAAACCACCCTTAGAGTTAATTATCTTTCATACTAATGAAAATTTTGGGGATTTTAATTAAATATACGTTTAGCCTGAGATCCTAGAAGCTTAATAAAAATTTTCAGCGAAATCGAAGGTTTATTATTTGTAAAAAATAATAAAAATTGAGATAACAATGTTATCTCCCTAATTCGATATCGTTGAATTAGAAAATTCTAGTTAAAAAATTATTTGGGCCTTAGTTTTTGGGTAAATTACTAATTAATGTTTTAAAAATTCTTATAGGATGGATGTCAAACTAATATGAACCTTAAGTAAATATAATTTAAGATTGAATATCGCATACAAAACCGTAACACAACTGCAAAAAAAACATGATAGTTTTTTCAGTTTTTTTCAAAATCTAGAAAGTATTTGATAAAATGTTTCAAATAAAAGTAGCTTATTATTTTATTCTTTACAGCTTTTGGTTGAAACTTTTTTCTCTACAACCCTTAACTTCGGAGATACGAGAAACCACCCTTAAAGTGAAATATCTACCCTACTAATGCAAAATTTGGGGTCGTCCGCGGATTTCGCATCGAATATGACGCCGTAGAACATGCATGCAAAATTTCAGCGAAATAGCATATATCGGTACAAATTAGGGGTTTCAAATCCATGGACTATAGCCTTGCCATCTGTTTTATCGTTAAATTAAAGTATCTCCGATGGCGCTGAAATTTTGCATGCATGTTCTAGGGCTTTATATTCGATGCGGAACCGGGCACAAGGCCAAAATATTCATTAGTAGGGTAGATATTTCACTTTAAGGGTGGTTTTCTGTATCTCCGAAGTTAAGGGTTGTAGAGAAAAAAGTTTCAACCAAAAGCTGTAGAGAATAAAATAATAAGCTACTTTTATTTGAAACATTTCATTAAAAAACCCCTGGGTTTTGAAATATAGGTTAAAAACTATTGCTTTTTTATGATGCTCTGTTCCTGTATTGTATTCGATTTTTTATCTAATGTTACATGTATTTAGGGTTCAATTTAGTTTGACATACTTCCTATTGTGATTAATAAAATATTAATTAGAAATTTACGCAAAAACTATGGCTTAATTAATTTTTTCAGTAGAATTTTCGAAATCGACGATATCGAATTAGGGAGATAACATTGTTATCTCAATTTTGATTATTTTTTATTATTAATAAAGCTTCGATTTTGCTGAATTTTTTTATTAAGCTTTTAGGACCTCAGGTTAAATGTATGTTTTATGAAAATCTTCTAAATTTTTATTAGTATAAAAGATAATTCACTTTAAGGGTAGTTTTTTGTATCTCCGAAATTATGAGTTGAATAGAAAATAGTTTCAACCAAAAGATGTAGAGAAAAATACATATAACAATTCTTATTTGAAAAATTTCTTCAAATAACGTCTAGTTTTGGCATAAATCGCAAAATTAGGAATGTGATTTTTAGTTCAGTTTTGTGCCACACGAAGTGGTGACGCCACTGAAATTACAATTGTGTATTTGTAAAAAATAATAAAAATTGAGATAACAATGTTATCTCCCTAATTCGATATCGTTGAATTAGAAAATTCTAGTTAAAAAATTATTTGGGTCTTAGTTTTTGGGTAAATTACTAATTAATGTTTTAAAAGTTCTTATAGGATGGATGTCAAACTAATATGAACCTTAAGTAAATATAATTTAAGACTTAATATCGCATACAAAACCGTAACACAACTGCAAAAAATACATGATAGTTTTTTAAGTGTTTTTCAAAATCTAGAAAGTATTTGATAAAATCTTTCAAATAAAAGTAGCTTATTATTTTATTCTCTACAGCTTTTGGTTGAAACATTTTTCTCTACAACCCTTAACTTTGAAGATACGAGAAACCACCCTTAAAGTGAAATATCTACCCTACTAATGCAAATTTTGGGGTCGTCCGCGGACTTCGCATCGAATATGACGTCGTAGAACATGCATGCAAAATTTCAGCGAAATAACATATATCGGTACAAATTAGATGTTTCAAATCCTTACCATCTAGTTTCCCTTTAAACTAAAGTATCTCCGATCGCGCTGAAATTTTGCATGCATGTTCTAGGGCTTTATATTCGATGCGGAACCGGGAACGAGGCCAAAATATTCATTAGTAGGGTAGATATTTCACTTTAAGGGTGGTTTTCTGTATCTCCGAAATTAAGGGTCGTAGAGAAAAATGTTTCAACCAAAAGCTGTAGAGAATAAAATAATAAGGTACTTTTATTTTAAACATTTCATTAAAAAACCTCATAGTTTTGAAAAAAAGTTAAAAAACTATTGATTTTTTATGAAGCTCTGTTTCTGTATTGTATTCGATTTTTTATCTAATGTTACATGTATTTAGGGTTCACTTTAGTTTGATATTCTTCCTATTGGGATTAATAAAATATTAATTAGAAATTTACGTTAAAACTATGGCCTAATTAATTTTTTCAATAGTATTTTCGAAATCGACGATATCTATTTAGGGAGATAACGTTGTTAGCTCAATTTTTATTATTTTTTATTATTAATAAAGTTTCGAATTTTGTTGTGTGATTTCAGTGGCGTCACCACTTTATGTGTCGAAAATTTGAACTAACAATCACGGTGAAATATTAGCAATTTCCATCGAAACTAGACATTATTTGGAAAATTCTTTCAAATAAAAGATGTTTCTTTTTTTATTCTCTACAGCTTTTGGTTGAAACTATTTTCCCTACAACCCTTTATTTCGGAGATATAAAAAACCACCCTTAGAGTTAATTATCTTTCATACTAATGAAAATTTTGGGGATTTTAATTAAATATACGTTTAGCCTGAGATCCTAGAAGCTTAATAAAAATTTTCAGCGAAATCGAAGGTTTATTATTTGTAAAAAATAATAAAAATTGAGATAACAATGTTATCTCCCTAATTCGATATCGTTGAATTAGAAAATTCTAGTTAAAAAATTATTTGGGCCTTAGTTTTTGGGTAAATTACTAATTAATGTTTTAAAAATTCTTATAGGATGGATGTCAAATTAATATGAACCTTAAGTAAATATAATTTAAGATTGAATATCGCATACAAAACCGTAACACAACTGCAAAAAAAACATGATAGTTTTTTCAGTTTTTTTCAAAATCTAGAAAGTATTTGATAAAATGTTTCAAATAAAAGTAGCTTATTATTTTATTCTTTACAGCTTTTGGTTGAAACTTTTTTCTCTACAACCCTTAACTTCGGAGATACGAGAAACCACCCTTAAAGTGAAATATCTACCCTACTAATGCAAAATTTGGGGTCGTCCGCGGATTTCGCATCGAATATGACGCCGTAGAACATGCATGCAAAATTTCAGCGAAATAGCATATATCGGTACAAATTAGGGGTTTCAAATCCATGGACTATAGCCTTGCCATCTGTTTTATCGTTAAATTAAAGTATCTCCGATGGCGCTGAAATTTTGCATGCATGTTCTAGGGCTTTATATTCGATGCGGAACCGGGCACAAGGCCAAAATATTCATTAGTAGGGTAGATATTTCACTTTAAGGGTGGTTTTCTGTATCTCCGAAGTTAAGGGTTGTAGAGAAAAAAGTTTCAACCAAAAGCTGTAGAGAATAAAATAATAAGCTACTTTTATTTGAAACATTTCATTAAAAAACCCCTGGGTTTTGAAATATAGGTTAAAAACTATTGCTTTTTTATGATGCTCTGTTCCTGTATTGTATTCGATTTTTTATCTAATGTTACATGTATTTAGGGTTCAATTTAGTTTGACATACTTCCTATTGTGATTAATAAAATATTAATTAGAAATTTACGCAAAAACTATGGCTTAATTAATTTTTTCAGTAGAATTTTCGAAATCGACGATATCGAATTAGGGAGATAACATTGTTATCTCAATTTTGATTATTTTTTATTATTAATAAAGCTTCGATTTTGCTGAATTTTTTTATTAAGCTTTTAGGACCTCAGGTTAAATGTATGTTTTATGAAAATCTTCTAAATTTTTATTAGTATAAAAGATAATTCACTTTAAGGGTAGTTTTTTGTATCTCCGAAATTATGAGTTGAATAGAAAATAGTTTCAACCAAAAGATGTAGAGAAAAATACATATAACAATTCTTATTTGAAAAATTTCTTCAAATAACGTCTAGTTTTGGCATAAATCGCAAAATTAGGAATGTGATTTTTAGTTCAGTTTTGTGCCACACGAAGTGGTGACGCCACTGAAATTACAATTGTGTATTTGTAAAAAATAATAAAAATTGAGATAACAATGTTATCTCCCTAATTCGATATCGTTGAATTAGAAAATTCTAGTTAAAAAATTATTTGGGTCTTAGTTTTTGGGTAAATTACTAATTAATGTTTTAAAAGTTCTTATAGGATGGATGTCAAACTAATATGAACCTTAAGTAAATATAATTTAAGACTTAATATCGCATACAAAACCGTAACACAACTGCAAAAAATACATGATAGTTTTTTAAGTGTTTTTCAAAATCTAGAAAGTATTTGATAAAATCTTTCAAATAAAAGTAGCTTATTATTTTATTCTCTACAGCTTTTGGTTGAAACATTTTTCTCTACAACCCTTAACTTTGAAGATACGAGAAACCACCCTTAAAGTGAAATATCTACCCTACTAATGCAAATTTTGGGGTCGTCCGCGGACTTCGCATCGAATATGACGTCGTAGAACATGCATGCAAAATTTCAGCGAAATAACATATATCGGTACAAATTAGATGTTTCAAATCCATGGACTATAGCCTTACCATCTAGTTTCCCTTTAAACTAAAGTATCTCCGATCGCGCTGAAATTTTGCATGCATGTTCTAGGGCTTTATATTCGATGCGGAACCGGGAACGAGGCCAAAATATTCATTAGTAGGGTAGATATTTCACTTTAAGGGTGGTTTTCTGTATCTCCGAAATTAAGGGTCGTAGAGAAAAATGTTTCAACCAAAAGCTGTAGAGAATAAAATAATAAGGTACTTTTATTTGAAACATTTCATTAAAAAACCTCATAGTTTTGAAAAAAAGTTAAAAAACTATTGATTTTTTATGAAGCTTTGTTTCTGTATTGTATTCGATTTTTTATCTAATGTTACATGTATTTAGGGTTCACTTTAGTTTGATATTCTTCCTATTGGGATTAATAAATTGGGACAAAAAAATTGAAATGTTAATTAATTTAATTAATCTTCTCACAGCTTAATGTCCGAAAAACGAAGTAGTCACAATCAATTTACACGATGTAGAAGAGCAGTCATATTTTGTACAGCACATCAGACCAGCTTAGATTTATTTTTTATTTAACTTGTATACACGAAATAAAAGAATATAATTTATTTTCAATTCATTTATTGGCATTTTAATAGTGTACAAGACAAATATTTATATTACAAGTACAATTTAATACAATACATAGTAAATATTATTTTATTTTTGGGGGGATCTTCTAGTTGATGTGACTGACACCTGGTGTCGGCTCCGGGGGACGGTGCTGGCTCTGAGGGACTCTGCTGGGTTGCAGACACGATTCCAAGACCGCGGACGCTCTATAAACATAAAGACAAAGTATTACATCACAATTAACAATAATTACGAACAAAATAGCGATATTTATAATATAAAATTAATTTTAAAAGATGCTGAATGAGTGTTAGGAATATTTTAAGAGAAGATAACTGACTGGAAATGATTCAGGAATTTTTTAAGAGTTGAAGAATACGTTATAAATGTGTTAGGATTTTTAAAAGGGAAGATAAATAAAAATAAATAAAATGTAACAAGGTAAAATTAATGATCAAACACGTGAAACAACTCACAAATAAATATCTGCATTGTTTTCATTCATTTTACCTTGTTACATTTTGTTTAATACATGGCAGGGTGACAATATTATTTGGGGCACTTATTTAATTTTTTGGGGGGAGGGGGTCTTCTGGTTCTTGAGTTTGACTTTATAGCTAATGGAAGTCAGTTTCAAGGATTTTGCGAGTAATCCAGCGGACGATGCTGACTCTGAGGAAGTCTGCAGATGGTGACGATGCTGTTGACGAGATCAGCGACTCCAAGACAAACCCTGAGCCCCAGGTAGATTGTAGCAGGAATTCCAAGTCCATAGAGGCTTTCTAAACATAAAGACAAAGTGTTATATTAAAATTTCCAATAATTACGAACAATATGGAATTATTTATAATAAAAAATTAATTTTTAAAGGATACTGGATGATTTAAAAATGTCCTAAATTAATTAAATGGCATTCACGTAAGACACAGATGTACAGCAAGATATCCCATGGCTGCGTATAATAAAAACTATATATTTAAACTACTAATATCACAAATAATTTCTTCAAAAAAATATATATTATTCATAATTATTTTCTCATGTTTATATATATATACGATATAAGATCATTGCAATACATATATTATATTTAACAAATTTTCTATAAAATTAAAAAGTAGAAATTATTATAGAAAAAATTAAAATATCATCACGCCTCTTACCTATTATTAGGTGTAGCATTCTACCGTAGCAGATCTCAGTAAGTGATCTATTTCGGCTCTTAAAATTGTTAATGAACTGGGATAATTTTAATATATACTACAGAGCCACCTATTTAATATTTACCAATAGAAATATTTTTTAAACTTTTAAATGATATAAATAATAAAGTCTGTTGCAATAATAATAACATATCGATATTGCACACTATATTCTTTTATTTTTACAATTGTGAATATTTTAATTAAATTGTTTAAATGTATATAAAAATAATATAAATAAAGTGGTTCTGTTTCTTTCCTCTCAATTCAGTCAAGAAGCTTGAACCCTTAAACATTGTATATTCACAAATAAATAAATTGAATATCACAAAATATACCCTTGTCTTTGATTATATTATACGAGTAATTACAAATCAATATAAGTATTTAGAAGAAAGAAATCTTAATGTAGGAATGTTAAAAGTATTGATTCTTCAATTCTGAGCTTAAAAGCTGCTGCCACCTCTCTTCGGCAGAGTACCACACCCAATAATGGGTAAAAGGCGTGATGATATATTTTAATATATAATTAAATGGCTTTTACGTAAGACACAAATGTACGGAAAGTATGCCATGGCTGCAAATGATAAATATAAATGTATTTATAAAACCAATTATTACCAAATAATTTATAATTTGTTTTCTCATACGATTTAATTGAACATGGAATAGGTGGCTCAATGGTATCGAGTCGGCCTGTGGATCTTGAGATCACTGATTCGATCCCCACAGTCGACAAACAATTTTCACCAATTTAAATCTATCCTTGTGGCTCCCCCTCTACTAATATCTTTGAGGGCCGTGATTTGACGGCTGGTAACCGCATTTCACGCGAAAAAATATATCACTTACCGAGATCTGCTTACGCAGAGTGCCACACCCAGTAATCGGTAAAAAGCATGATGATGATATTGAATTGAACATGTATTATTTCTATTTAATATGATTTTTTTTACCTGAAACAAATTGGATTCCTGTGACGATGTTGAAGACATCAGACGAGATGCATGCACCACGTCGACTTGATGGTATCAGGACGGGTGTTGGAAGGATGTGTAGCTCAGAAGGATTTGAGGAATAAGGGATATGAAATGCAATAGAAAAACTGTTTATTTACACAACAAACATATACAAAATGTAAGAATGATTTCACAAAACAAAACCATACTTAAACAATTGACAATTGTATTTTGTTTTTCATCCACGTGAGCGTGAGTCGCACGCAGCGCTCTATACAGAACAAGTGACAAACGCAAGACAACTAAAACGTCGTGAGACAATTGAAAATCAATTATATTCTATTCACGTCCAAAAATCGGATGCAGTAACATTCATCATATCTTAATATTCACAAGTCAATGTTTGTGGTTTGGTTTGTTTACTGTCCTCAACAAAACTCTCTGCCAATTCAAATCTTCTCAAGAGAAATGCTTGAAATAAAAGTGCTAGATCATGGTTTCCTTGTCAGTAGCTTTTATTTCAAGTGTTTTTCTTATAAAATAGTTTAGAAATGAATGAGTGAGTGAGGACAGTAACAAATATAATACAATTAGTTGGAAATGACGATGATATTTTACAAAATATATTCAATTAGTGTTTGAACACACTGAATAGTTATTGAAATAGTGAGCGTATTTACACATGAGGTCCTAACTTACGAGATATTTACACATTATGTACACACGTCGGATGAGGTTACAATAATGATATTGAATATTACGATATTACAACCGCTCACTTCGAGGGATGGGCGACAGAGCAAAAATGCACATTCCATTCAACTATTTGATACACTTTTTATCACATTTAAACTTCATTGAATATGAAATATTTACAGAAAATCTTTGATTGACAAAACACGACTTGATCTTCCTGTTGTGTTCACTTGTCTCATGTGTGATTGTCAACACACACACGCGCACACACACACAACAACAAAAATATACTTTAATAACAAGTGACACAAACACTGACCTAACCAAGCCATGCACGCATGCACGCTGCTGGTTACGTCACTGGATTCATTAGAAGAAAAGTCGTTGGAATATTTAGAAACAGATTGTTAAATAGTGGTACATTTTTACAGCGGGGTACAGAATGCAAACATTTCATGTCTCTTTACACATTTTACTTGAATTTTCACAGATTCTTCTAACGGTCTGTAAACGCTGCTTTACAAAAGACACTGGAAGAGAATGATGGGAATGGGAGGAGAATTTTGGTTTGTGTTTGGCACAAAGTTCCGATTATTTTCCAAATATAACACATACAAAATCAAAAACCAATATCTAAGATCAATCGCCAAATAAACGTTCATAAATTATTCTACAAAAGATTCCTTCAAATAGTACAACACTTACAGAAAATTATTATTTTTGTATTAAAGCACACTTCTATCAAATAATTTAAGAACGTTTTATTTCTTAATCAGCGTTCATTTTATAAGATAGTGATCACTAGTTTCAGGTGACCAATTAGCAGTTGACTCATTTTATTGTTTCTAAACGATGGAATATTTTCTCGATCTCTAAATTTTAATAAATAAATCAAAAAATTATAGTATACAATTTGAAATTTTATATTTAATGTTTATTTCGTAAGCAAGTAATAATTAAAATGGACCCTAATTACATTTAAAATATCTTTTGTTTGAAACATTTTTCTAAATTATTAACGTTTTATTTTGTTCGCTGTTGTGAAACATGTGAAGAGCAAAAATTACCTTTAAACGTTCGTCAATTTTCGTTATTCAAAATCTATTGAGTTTGGTACAAATGAAAGCTAGTAAGTGTCAAAAATGATAATGAAACAATTGTCAATTATTTTAAAAATGAAAATTATGGTCGAGAAATAAAGTGAGTGAACTGCTAGTAGTTAAAAGTAGAGGTTTATTTTGAACAAATCTGTGGAATGTAATTGTGAGTCAATGCAGACGTTTACAGCTGAGTGACTTGTCAAACTGTACTCTCCCTCTTCTGGTGCATGAGCGGCGTATCCGCCGTAGGCTCCTCGGGATCCTGTAGCGGGTGCAGCTGAATTGGCGGCTGCTGGTGCTGGGGCGGTTGACGCGGCAAGGTGCGGTACGTGGCTACGCCAGCTGCTGGCCCCGGGTACATCACTCCGGGCCATGGTTGCGGCCCGGGCCAAGGTTGTCTAGGTAACGTGCACATGCCTAAACCACCGTTCCGTAGTGTGCAGTAGCCGACGTGAGGCGGTACTGGACCTGGTGCGAGGTGGTGGCCGTGCAGCATACTCACACCTACAGGAAGGCAGCAGTTGCTGGTGATATTTCCTTAACGATGTGTACAGTCAAACATTGCTTGTATTTATTTACTATTGGCCATCATTTAAATGAGCACCAAAACTATTTTAAATATTCATTACTTGAGCTACTTATTCTAACAAAATTATATCAATAATGAAATAAATAAATATATCATCACGCCATTTACCCATTACTGAGTGTAGCACTCTGCCTAAACAGATCTCGGTAAGTGATATATTTTTTCGCGTAAAGTGCGGTTACCAGTCGTCAAATCACGGCCCACAAAGATATTAGTGGAGGGTAGATTTAAATTGGTGAAAATTGTTTGTCGGCTGTGAGGATCGAACCAGGGTTCTCAAGATCCACAGGCCGACTCGATACCACTGAGCCACCTACCCCATATATATATCAATAATTGACCATCAAAAATCAAAAATGGAGTTGATGGTCTAGTAAGTGGGTATGCAATCGGCTTGCGGTTCTTGAGGACCCGCGTTCGATTCCCGCAACCGACAAACTGGCTTTCATCAATTTCAAATCTACCTCTGTGGCTCCCCCTCCACTAACAACTTTGGGGACCGTGATTTGACGGCTGTTCACGCGCACTTACCGAGATCTCCTACAGCAGAGTGCCACATCCAGTAATGGCTAAAAGGCGTGATGATATATTTATATTTTATTTATTTATTTAAAAATAGTATAATAATAATAAGTTCCTTGAAAAATTAAGTGGCAATATAAAATCATAAATAATAGTTATCAAAAAATATTATTTTTAGGATTTCCAACATTCCAATACGAAAGTGTTAAATATTAAAAACAAAAATTGTCTAATTATATCTATTACTTTTGCTAAACCAAATTTATTAAAATATAAAAATATAATAATAAATGGGGTAGATGGCTCAGTGGTATCGAGTCGGTCTGTGGATCTTGAGAACCCTGGTTCGATCCCCACAGGCGGCAAACAATTTTCACCAATTTAAAAATCTACCCCTGTGGCTCCCTCTCCACTAATATCTTTGAGGGCCGTGATTTGACGGCTGGTAACCGCACTTCACGCGACAAAATATATCACTTACCGAGATCTGCTAAAGCAGAGTGCCACACCCAGTAATGGGTAAAAGGCGTGATGATATATTTATTTATTTATTTTATATAAAAATTCCTTAAATTTGAACGCTTTGCTTAAGTGTCTTAATATATTAATTCTGATGATGATTTTGTATTTAAGAAACGGTTTTTTATAAAAGAACTCAATATAAATTTGGTGCTCGATTAAAAACAACCCTTGGGATAGGATGGTGTAAGATGAATGTTGTGACTTACCTACTCTACTAGGCGACGACGTCTCAATCGTCGACACCAGCTGCCTCTTCCCTCGCACAAACTCCTCATCAGTATCTGGTGGTTGAGGAATGACATCAGGGTTTTTCTCATCACTGTCACACTCGCCACCGGACGAGTCATGTTTGGAGACAGGTGAACCGCCACAAGCCGCGGTGGCGGTCTTGTTGTCACCGTCTCCACTGCCCCCGCTACCTCGACGTTCCAGTGATGCTGCTGAGCCTTTAGCGTGGCCTCGTGAACTGCTGCCACCACACTGGAAGCGGACTACCACTAGGACAACTAGAGCGACGATGACTAGAGCAGATGCGACGCCGATTAACACGCTCATGGTTGGGGTGAATTTCCATGGCAGCCCTCGAGGATGCTCTGGAGATAGAGACATTACATTAGACAAGAATCTTAAAATCAACCCGGTTTACTGTTTGGAGATATTACTGGATTCAATCATTTTTTAAGAATATTTTGGAGGATTTTTTTTTTTGAGATATATATTTATTGTACCATATACAAGCGCAGGAGATGCTGCCTTCATTTCTTATAGATTCGTTGTTAGAGAAGTAGGCGTAAGTAAAGATTTACGAAACAGGTGTACAGGAGCGAATGAACGAATGTGAATGAAGGTTTTCGTAACACATGCACAAGAAACACGTTCTTATTCCCTAATTTTAGAGAGAAACACTGCTTTTCTCCCCTAGGGAAACATTATGTTTCTCTCCCTAGGTAGGATGTTTCTCTCCCTAGAGAGATTAGCTGTTTGCGGTGTTTCCTGGGTAACTAGTTACGCGACCCATATTTGACATTTGTCCCGATAAGACAGTAATTTTTGTGCACTTGTTACGAAAAGTATAATATGCTTCACGGGAGGGCGTGATTATCCCTTATGTGAAGTTGGAAAACCTCGACTTCTGCTCGAGCCTTCGGCCCTCGCTTACGTCTCGGTTTGTCAACTTCACACGCGGGAATAATCGCTTATTTCCCTCCCTTGATGCATAATATACTATTGTTGCGTGATGATGGATTTTGGTTGTGAGAAAAGGAAGAGTTCGTATGGAGGAAGTGTTAATGTGATCGAAACGAGTACCGTATGTCAGGATGAGAATGTTTCAGGGGTTCGTGCTACCCCATTTAACGGGATATAGCGTGATATTATGTATGTATAAAATGAATAAAAACTAGAAGAAATGAATAGAGTCTCTTGACTTCCGTGTCCAGTAAAAAGTTCTTGGCAAACTTTTAATCATGTTACCCGCCTGAAAAATCTCTCTCATTCCACACTCTCGCTTTCAGCAAGTCTTTCAGTTTTTCTCAACACTCATTAACTGTAACTTGCCCGTTAACGGTAATAATATCATGAGCAGTTAAGTACGCAATTAGCTGCTACAACAAACTTCTAACAAACTCAATCGCACCAATCTTCTCAAACGAACAAACATCAACGAAAGAATTTACTTTATTTTCTGTTGGAATATTATAAATAAATACAAGAGAGCTTGCATGATTATGAATGTGGATGAAGAATGATGCGCAGGAATGTTTGTCATGAAAGGAATTAATTAATAAGTGCACGTTTGAAGAGTACTATACAGGGTGTTTCAGGACTAGTGTAACAAACTTTAACAGCTTATTCCTGAGGTCATTTTGAGCCAAAAATGTCGTATAAACATATGTCCTATTCCTTCTAGTTACCAAAATACAAGAAAATGAAATTTTATAAATAACACGAAATTTTCAAATTTTTGTAATCAAGATACTTTCGGAAAACAAGAGTTTTATTGAAAAGTCATACCTTATTTGCCTTAATTAATTTTATTTATTAATAATAACATACATACGAGTTCAAGGCGCTCATTTTGAACACTAGCTGTAATTTTTAAAAAATTTGTTATCTTATTTCATATTGTGTTAACCTATTCCATGTTTGGTTATGTTGTTCTGTGTCTATTTAATTGTGTCATTTTATGTTTTGTTCTCTAAATCGTATTCGTTTATATTAATAAATAAAACTAATTAAGATAAATAAGATAAGACTTTTTAATAAGACTCTTGTTTTCCGAAAGTATCTTGATTAAAAAAATTTGAAACTTTCGTGGTATTTATAGAACTTCAACCTCTTGTATTTTGGTAACTAGAAGGAATAAGATCTAAGTTCATATGACATTTTTGGCTCAAAATGACCTCAGGAATAAGCTGTTAAAGTTTGTTACACTAGTCCTGAAACACCCTGTATATATAGCAAATATAGGCGTTGTGTTGATGACAAATGACAGTTCGATAGTGTATTGTCAGTAGTGTCGCCTCCAGAGATAGTTGAAGCGAGTGCAACGTTTGTTAGTTCAACGTGATAATTTTGTAATAATATAGCTTTATGTTATAACATAGTACAGGTCCGGATTACCATTAAATTATACCCATGGGAAACATGAAAATGATTGTTATTATTAGTTCAATTACAAATTAATAGCATTGCAATTATGGTTTCATTATTTAGTTTATGAAATGCGAGCAGAGAAAAGTTAATTTTCAGTTCATTTTGTCTAGCAACGTAAAAGACTTTCGACCTCATTTTGTGCGTCACACACCTTCCATCTCTTTCTGCTCTACTTTACACCGTGTATCCATCTTGCTCTAATGTAGTTTGCTCAGCAAAAAAACAAAAAAAAATCGCTGGGTAACAGCCGAAGGAGTGGAAAAAAATGAGCGCCAATAACAAAGTAATATCGGCGCGTGCAGTGCGATGCTCTTTTTTCTGGGTTATTTATAAGACGGTGGCGCTAACTCACGGGTAAATTGTGAAATACTTCGCGTAGTTTGTTAGATAAATACTACTCTCTCTGTCTGAGTGTGTGTGAATGCAATTTCTTTTTATGGGTTTATAGGCGAACGAGGTTTAAATTTGTGGTTTATGGGCAAAGAAATGCGCCGAGGAAATCTTATTTATGAGAATGAAACGCACACGAAGAAAAGAAAATACGACCATCTCGTTTTCTACTGCACTTGTAACATACACCACATTTATTTTACATCATTTTCACCCACTTCGTTTCTAAATATACATACATACATACATAACATCACGCTATATCCCATTAAATGGGGTAGCACGAACCCGTCAACATTCTCATCCTGACACACGATACTCGATTCGACCACATTAACACTTCCTCCATACAAACTCTTTCTTTTCTCACAATCCATCAACACACAACAAACATTCATCCATTCGCTAGTGTACACTGCGCTTGTTTCTGAAGATGGTCTCCACACAATTGCAGGTAAACACTCAAAACATCTAACCAATTAATCTAAAATTAAGAATCATATGCTTGTCTTCATTCATCATATTTATCCCGCAATTAATTCCTATCCTGACACACCACTTTTGCTTCAACCACATTCATAATTCTTTTCATACAAGCTCGTTTATTCTTCACGCTCAGAATCTTTCGCTCACGCAACAACCCTTCAATCATATTCATCCATTTGTTCCTAGGCCGTCCACGCAAACTTTCACCCTCAATTTCACCAACATACACCTGTTTCACCAATCTGTCATTCGACATACGTTCTACATGACCAAACCATCTCAACTGACTTATTCCCACTCTTCTTACAACATTCTTCCCAATCTCACATTCATCATACCCCAATGTATTCCGGACACGATCTCTTCTAGTATATCCACACACACTCCGCAAATATCTCATTTCCACAGCAGTTATACGCCGTTCATGTTTCTTCATCCATACCCAACATTCACTACCATACATCAACGTAGGCACTAACACACCATTATAAACACTCAATCGAGCATCTCTGGATACATTCACGTTCCGAGTAAAGGTTCCCAGAGCACCCAATATCTTACATCTTTCAATCTCTCGATCAATACGTCCATCCCTCGAAAACACACTCCCCAAGTATACAAACTCATTTACTTGACCCAATCTCACACCATTCACCGAAACATTGCAATCAGTCACCAAATCACTCTTCTCAAACACTAACACTTTACATTTATCAACATTCAGTAATAGATTTAAACCTTTTCCTACTTCATTTATACTTAGAATCATTCTTCTCAATATATAAATAATGAACTTACCCTTCTCAGCGGTGAGTTGTTTTTCTGGAAGTCGCAGCGTGGCAGCCTGGAGCACGACAGGCTCGCTGCGTCCTTTAGCGTTATACGCAAACACAGCTGCTTGGTAGTGTGCACCAGCCTCCAGGCCTCCAGCTACGGAGAAGCGTGCCACTGGGCTTGACAGATTCGCGCGGAGATCTTGCGTCTGTGATTCTCGGACCTTAACAGACAACAACAAACGTACAATTTGAATCACTCAAGACACAATCATATTTTTTAGGGGGTTAGTTGAACGCGTCAATTTACAAGTTATTTATTTATACTAGTCTGTACTAACCACACCACCGTACTGGCAGACACCCCCTTGAGGGGGACATTTTTAAAATGTTTTCATATAATTTCATTTTGAAATTCATGAAAATAAATTTATATTTTAAAATTGTTCAACGTGACATTTGTTTCGAGTTTTTTTCTCGACCGTTGTTATACAGGGTGTCTTATAAAAACTACACTGTTGGCAACTGGAACAAGTTTTAAACAAAAGTTTCATTACTGTTAAAATTAATTTAAAAAAAAATTGATATCAAAAAAAGGTATCAAATCGTACCATTAAAAACATACGTTTCAAATTTATTTTTTTTAAAATTTATATACCGGACCAAATACTTAGGTCATATGCCACGGGCGGGACTCGAACCCACGACCTTATGGTCGTCAGTCAAGCCCTCAACCCGCGCGGCCATCACGCGGGACTAATTTGAATTTTTTTTTAAATTTATATATCGGACTAACTACTTAGGTCATATGCCGATATGTTTTTTGTATGACCGCCACAGGCTGGACTCGAACCCACGACCTTATGGTCATCAGTCAGGCCCTCAACCCGCGCGGCCATCTCACGGGACTAATTTGAAATTAATTACGTAATTATCTGTCATAATTGATAACGAAAAATGTCACCGATTCTTCAATTTAGACGGACTAATAATGAAATAAATGTAAATGAAAAGCCATAAGGTTTAATGTTACAATTATCAATTAGATTAAAATCACAAAATAGTTATTTGTGTATTAACAGCGTAAAGTGATTCTTTGTTACTCGAGCACGGTAATTGCAGCGCGAGCCGAAGGCGAGAGCTGCAATAGTGCAAGAGGAACAAAGACACTTTACGCTCGTGATACACATATAATTTTTTCTACGATTGCATCTTAAAGTTATTAAAAAACGTACGTATACGTCTAAAACTAAATTCGTTTTGTTAACTGTCAATATGACAAGTTTCTGTTTTGTTTGTATCCCTGGTAACTATTGAAATAATCTTTTTAGCGCGTTGCCATTGGAAACGCGCGAATTTAACGTCTTTTTCGCGCGTAGCCATTGGAGACGCGCAAAAAAGATATTTTTCGATTGTTTCACAGAAAACGTCAACTTTACGATGACAAATGAGAGCGTAATTGTCATCTTTTCATAGCAATCGTAGAAAAAAATGTTTTTGAGGGCACGATTTTGAATCAACTGCCACACAAGTGCATATTTTAAACTTGATTTAAACAGTAAGTAATTAAGTAAATTAATGTAATATTTACCTGCAGAAGAAACGACTGAGGCAAGCCTCCATTAAAGCCCTCATTACACCTGATGGAAAATGACGTCATGGAAATATTGGACACACTACAATTGTGTACCTGATCCGGCCGTCCTGCAACAACACAAACAATTTCCATTTACAATCCATCTAACATGACTCCATCCCTAAATAATTAAAATCACCTTCTCATTCTATCCTGCCATGATATAAAAACAAAAGACAACGTAGCAGCTATTGTCTCGGCTTCGCGCTGAATTAAAAGATTATAAAATGAAACGACTTCTTGCTCACACGGACCAACGAACAATGATATTGTATTTAAATACGGCAGGGTTAATGCCACTGTGGTTTTTAGGGATGATGATATGGGGATGCTAATCTAGGAGAAGCCGAGGGACTGGATAGGAATTAAGATATGGCAAATGTTCACTGCTTTAACATTAAATGTTCAAATAGTTATTAGAATGCCAAGAGAAGAAAATGAGCCATTTTATTTTTCGAGAAAGTAGTTTACTAAAATAAATTAGAATTATCGTTAGGTACATAGAATTTACGATTCTTTGACAGTCAACTAGAATTGTATAAAACTACAGTATTTAGAAATTTACTAATTGTAATTACTCATTGAATTTTGCACAACAATAACTGAATCCTAATTCTCTCAATTACAGTCGTTTTTACTTCCTTGTACAAAGCAAAAGAAGTATTGTAATTGCGAAAATTTTCGGTTCTCAGATTTCAGTGTAAATACGCATTTTGGCCCTCCCTGAGTCCATTTTGACTAATTTCGTCGTACCGTCTGTACGTACTTATGTATCTCGCATAACTCAAAAACGGTAACCCGTAGAAAATTGAAACTTTATATTTAGGACTGTTATAACATCTAGTTGTGCACCTCCCTTTTCGGTCATTATACAACTTCCGGAAGTGGTACTTTACTTGAAGCCTATAATAGATTTTCATGAAAAACTATATTCAAATATAATTTAAAACTTTCCAAATTTGGTATATAAGACTACTATATCAATGGAAATAACATAATAGATTTTGGTTAAAATTCACTAACCGAAAGTGACATATTACATGAAGCTGCTAACAGTTTTCCTTGAAAAAAATGGTATTATTTTAATTTTAGAAATAAATGCTGTAAATAAAAGTTTTAGAGAATTAAATTCTGCGTCTAGCACATTAAGAATTTTTAAATTAGCCTTTTGCATAAGCGAGATATCTAAATTTAAATATTATATATATATTTTTTTAATTAAGTTTGCTATGGATTAGAACAAAAAATAAAAGATTTAATGTCAAATATGTGCAATTAAAAAAATATCTATAGTTTAATACGCGGACAAGGAAGTCATGTGGTGTCCACATCAGATTTTTTTTCCAAGTAAGTGAGATTTGAACGCGGAACTCTTGCAAGTCATTCTTAAACAGGTGATTAAATAATGTATATGAAAAAAATATGATTTGTGAACGAAAGCGTAGCTTACGTGATTTGCGGTTCAAACAAAATAACTCGAATAATTCTAGTAAAGTTTGGAAGAACTAAAACCCTGGTTCGTTTGAAATTCCAGTACCGGTCACATTCCTAAAAGAATCGTCAAGACAAATTAAAGAAATTGATCGAGAAACGAAGACAAAAAAAGGCCAAGAAGAAATTAAAAGCCTTAAACATCAAAGTGACCTGGAGATGAAAGACAACAAACAAATACGCGCGAACAAATGAATCACCTGGTTGTTATTTGCGGAACAGACCCGCATTAAGTTTTAGTTGAAGATGTAAGGCGGCTAATTCTCCTCGTATGGGGTGCTATGAATATTTTTACTGTGGAAATTTGAATAGAGAGTGGATTTTTTTGAATTATGGTATAATTGCGAGCGGACAGTTATACCAATGTGTGCACAGGGAGGTAAACTTCCCTGCTCTGCAGCTATTTTCCATGATGTTCATTTTTTCTGTATTCTTTTGTTGAATTTGCGGCACGGGACTCGTTTGTTTTCCAATAGAAATGTTACGCGTTGTAAGATACACATTTCTGTAATTATTTTTCTCTCACTACATTCATAAATATATTATTATAATAACTAGCGCACTACTCAACTAAATTATTTAATTACTTCATTAATAGAGCTCTCCTTTCACTAACATTTTTGGAGGTCCTGAATTGACGACCGGTAACTACATATGCTACAAAATAGTATATCCATAACATTAATTGTAATTGAAACTTAGTACTTATAATAACTGTCTTAATTTAATTAACATCCTTGGAGGCCGTGATTTGACGGCTGGTAACCGCACTTCACGCGAAGAAATATATCACTTATCGAAATCTGCCACACTCAGTAATGGGTAAAAGGCGTAATGATATATTTATTTAATTAATTTCAGGAGATGCTACCTTCATTTCTTACAGATTCGTTGTTAGAGAAGTGGGCGTAAGTGAAGATTTACGAAACAGGTGTACAGGAGCGAATGGATGGATGTTTGTTGCGTGTTGATGGATTTTGGTTGTGAGAAAAGAAAGAGTTTGTATGGAGGAAGTGTTAATTTGGTCGAAACGAGTATCGTATGTCAGGATGAGAATGTTGACGGGTTCGTGCTACCCCATTTAATGGGATATAGCATGATGTTATGTATGTATGTATGTGTGAAATCTATCATTATTTGACATATGATAAACTGTGACTATTAATTGTAATTACTAATTGAATTAGTGTTTAAATGGATAAAAAAAACTCTCCGATGGCTTGCAAAAAATAATCCGGGGTTGTTCCGGGTCTGTTATCCAACCGGACTTTGCACTATGTTCGACCCGGACTCTTGTCAGTTTAAAACTGGAGTATTCGAGATAGCAGAGGAGTGTCGCGTCAGCATCTGCCACTAGAGCAACCCCTAGAATGAGGCAAGCTAAGGGAAAGTTTAAATGGCTCTAGGCAAGGAACTGTTCGCACCCCTTGTCACTTGTTTCTACTTAGTCGATGAACGAGAGATCCTTCTGTTCGAATTCATTTTTGCCTCGAGATATTGGAAACAATTTCAAGTTTAAGACAATTGGAACAACATACATTTTATCGGGAATTATTGTTACATCTTTAAAATAACTTTGTTAGTTATTTAATTATGAGAGGGTTAAAAAGATTATTAAAACAGCTGTAAGTGAATTTGAGGGTTCGATCCCCACAGCCGATAAACAATTTTCACCAATTTAAATCTACCCCTGTGACTCCTCCTCCACTAATATCTTTGAGGGCCGTGATTTGATGGATGGTAACCGCACTTCACGCGAAGAAATATATCACTTACCGAGATCTGCTTAGGCAGAGTGCCACACCCAGTAATGGGTAAAAGGCGTGATGATATATTTATTTATATTTCGTGGATGAACCCTAGGAATAAATGGATGGATATGATTGAAGTTAAAAATACAATAAAATGTGTGAAATAGTCGTTCGAATGTGGAGAAAGACAGAAATTCTGTGAGTAATATAAAATGTTTTTAGGCAATAACTCGGGTAATTTTTGTCGTTAATTCTAAAGGCGCGTAACGCGTGATATACCTAATAAAATTTTACGTGTAAAGTTTTGATTAGCAAACTTCTAGATTATAGTTTGCGCAGTAAAAATACCAACTATAATATCCTAATCAAACACTTCCGTCTTGCAAGAAGTTAATGTCAACTTCCGTTAAGAGAAAAGCACTTCCGGATTTTTAATATTCTTAGTCAACACTTGACTTTCGCAGAGTTTACCTACTAATTATAAATGTATGAAATTTGAAGAAAACTTTTAAACTTGCTACGTTAATTCGATTTTAAAACCGACATAGTTTGAATAGTTAGTGTACTCACCAGCCGCGATGATATGAAACACACAGGGAACTCTTTGAGTTCCGACTCTGTTTGAAGCATAACACAAAAGTGTTCCGTAATCCAGTTCTGTCATCGGTGTGTAACTAACCAACGAGGATGTGCCAGCTCTTGCGATGTGCGAGGCAGCAACATCAACACTCTCTGCACTGTTGTTGAACGTCCACCGGAACGACACGTCGGATGGATTCGCGTCGACTTGACAGCGGATCTCAGCTTTTTCTTGTTTGGCAACACCGTGCACTCGAGGTTGTCCAGGTTTACATGTGGGCGCAACTACCAAACAGACAGATGAACATGTTGGTATCTGTCTAACTGACAGGGGCGTTCCAACCCAGGGATCTTGGGGTTCCCAGAACCCGGGCGCCAGCATAAAAGGGCGGCAGACGGCAAAAAGTTAAAATAAATATGAGTATATTAAAAGAACACAAATACTGCATCTTATTATTATTTGTAAAATAAATAAAGTAATTAAATGAGTACCAAATGTAGGTACCTACTATCGTACTAAGGCCTTTAATTACAAAAGATCGCGAAGTAATGTGATTAATGTTTGAAATATAAAGTTAACTGTCAAGATTTCTTAATATTCACAACAAATCTTGACGGTTATAGTGACAGCTTCTGTTTCTATGACAAAGCTGTCACAAAAAATCATAATTAGTAGGCGATTTTCTCGAACTATTTTTATTAATTTCTCTAATTTGTGGCATTAAAATGAAGTAATCTGTATGAAATAATGTGTGTGGATAGGTCTAGTATGGTCATGTGCAATATTATACCCTAATTTTTTACCGGACACTTTTTATTTACAAAAACCTTTTTTCCCATGTTATTTCCCTATGCCAACCTTTACGTGGTTATTATTAGTTATTTTTCTAGACAAACAATGTTCTATTATTCTACGCTAAGGTGAATAACATATTGTTTGTCATGAGTTTGCTTATTGCTCTAAATCTACACGCAAGTTTCGCATAGTACGGCGTGTCGGCTTACTGCCTTACTCTTTCTGTATCGTAGAGCATAAAATTCCACGTATTTTGAGTACCATATCGCATTTTTGTGCTCCGCACGCCTCGGGGCGCCACATTCTGCTTCAGAACCCAGGCGCCAAGTACCCCAGATACGCCCCTGCTAACTGGAGTCGTGCTAGTGTTACTTACACATGACGTTCAGAAAGAAAACGTTACTTTCGCCATCGCCTTCTGTGTTGTAGCCGACACAAGTGTAGTTACCAGCTGTCGCTCGACTAACCCCTTGCAGGACTAAGCTTTGGTTGCTGATGATGACGCCTTGACCGACGTTGTGATTTAGAGTTCGGCCCTGTACACACAAATTCATTCAATTACGCTAAAGCTTATTATGGCAATTTTTCGTGACTTTTTATTTCCTTGTACGAAGTAAAGGAAGTATTGTAATCGCGAAAATTTTCGGTTCTCAGATTTTAGTGGAAATACGCATTTTGGTCATTCCTGAATCCGTCGAGACGTATGTACATATGTATGTATCTCGCATAACTAAAAAACGGTAAGCCGTAGAAAATTGAAATTGTATATTTAGGACTGTTATAACATCTAGTTGTGCACCTCCCTTTTTGGTCATTATATAACTTCCGCGAGTGGTACTTTACTTGAAGCCTATAATAGATTTTCATGAAAAACTATATTCAAATATAATTTAAAATTTTCCAAATTTGGTATATAAAATAGACTAACCGGAAGTGACACATTACATGAAGCTGCTAACAGTTTTTCTTGAAAAAAATGGTATTATTTTAATTTTAGAAATAAATGCTTCAAATAAAAGTTTTAGAGAATTAAATTCTGCGTCTAGCACATTAAGAATTTTTAAATTAGCCTTTTGCATAAGCGAGATATCAAAATTTAAATACTATATATTTTTTGATTTTTAAAAAAAAGTTTGCTATGGATTAGAACAAAAAATAAAAAAATTAATGTCAAATATGTGCAATTAAAAAAATATCTATAGTTTAATACGCGTACAAGGAAGTCATGTAATACATTTCATTGCGCCTCGCTTATTATGACCGTTTCATAATTTCTAGTTTCAAATTTACAGAGCGGGCACGTCAACTAGCGCCTCTGACAAGATACGCGGTAACTAAACTAACAATATTGAATGTATAAATAAAATATCCAATTCCATTCAATGTATTTAAACTTTAATTTTTAAATATTTGACGGGTGTTTTTGTAACGTAAACAAAATTTTCGTGCTGTAATCACCAAAAGGAGGTTCATTTGAACACACCTCTATTAAACATAAATAAAAAATAATATGTGAAACAAAATGAGAACAACAAAGCCAAAATAAAAACGTGACAAACAAACGCGCTAATTTTTCCACAGCGCACAGTTCCAGATCACTAATTTTGTATAATAGCCAGCGAGCAGATTAAAAATCTCTCTCTGTTTCTGCAAATAGGCGTTGCTACCTTTCTCGTCATTACCAACAAAAGCCTAATCATTTTACTTACATTATGTCGCCATTCGACTTTGTACACTGGCGGATGTGCATTGATTATACAATCGAAGTAAACATCAGTTCCTTCTCGTATTGTGTCTGGCTCCAGGGATGTACCGAGGATGATTCTAGCCTCGGGCACATCTACAAACAAACCATATTGCATTATTATGAGTGTAATAGTTTATATTTCACAAGGTAGACTCAATACATTTTGATAATGTTTACTACTGTTTCAATACACAACTTAATAGTCAATACAATTATTCTCTGTTTAGTCGATTATGTACGAGAATAGATTCGAATGATTGTTCATCAATTTAAACGTAATAAAAGCATTCTTACATTGTATTTCAAGTCGCCAGCCATCTTCAAGTCCTTCTGATTCAATGACGTTGTTCTGCGCCCTGCAGGATAAGTATTTTCCTGCATCGTCCTTGCTTGCCACGAACGTCAAAGTCGATGTTGTTGTATTTCCGTCATTTGATGTCTACAAACATACATAATTATATACAGGATGATTCTGCGAAGACGAACCTCCCCTTAACTTTTTTATTATAACAAATAGAAAAATTTTCTTCATATGGAAGTTTTAGTATATTAAATATACTATTTTATGACACATATAAAGTCAGGTTTACATGATACGACTATCAACTTTTATTTTATTAAAATAAAAACCGCCATTTTTTTCTCTTTTCAACGATGTATTACTTGTCATAAATGTATATCTACTTTATTATTTAGAAAAATATATAAATGAAGTTTAAATAACTTTTGTGGTAAATGCATTGCTATCAGTTATTTCAGAAAGACAAATGAATAAACTGATAGATTATTTTAGTCAAAGGTTTGATTACTACTGGTATAATTTCCGTAACGTATTAATTAATTAAGAAATAATATATATGTATCTAAAATTCTGTATACAATGACGTAAACATAACAATAATCTGAAAATTATAATGACTTTTAAAATAAATCATAAAACTTGACATATTGTTGTTGTCTAAACTTGTTACGTAATATACTATTAATACAACTAATTTCTAGTTTTGCTGAATTGATTTATACAGGGTGTTTCAGGACTAGTGTAACAAACTTTAACAGCTTATTCCTGAGGTTATTTTGAGCAAAAAATGTCATATAAACATAGGTCCTATTCCTTCTAGTTACCAAAATACAAGAGATGGAAGTTTTATAAATAACACGACATTTTCAAATTTTTTTAATCAAGATACTTTCGGAAAACAAGAATTTTATTGAAAAGTCATACCTTATTTGTCTTAATTAAAAATTGTTGTACTTTTGATTGTATTATTGTTTCATAATGGATGGTTATAGTACTGCTGAATATGCAGATATGATTTTTATTTATGGATTATGTAATGGTAATGCCCGTTATGCGTCCAGAGAATACCAAGGCAGATATTCAAATAGAAGCCAACTTTCCCATCCCCTATTTGCGCGCATTTTTGTTTTCCAAAAGTATCTTGATTACAAAAATATGATCATTTCGTGTTATTTATAGAACTTCAACCTCTTGTATTTTGGTAACTAGAAGGAATAGGACCTATGTTCATATGACATTTTTGGCTCAAAATGACCTCAGGAATAAGCTGTTAAAGTTTGTTACACTAGTCCTGAAACACCCTGTATATTTTCCATCATGTACTTAGTTAGAGTAAAAAATGATTAGCATAAAAATATAGAATTTGTTTCGCGCATTACGATTCTCGTAGTGTCCTTGTTCGCCCTCCCCAACGTTGTCAAATCACAGAATTAGATATTAGGGGTTGGGGTGGTGGCGGTGATGTCGTAACGAATGTTAAAGATCAGAGGAAGATTGTGATTCAAGTCGGTAGAGCGCAAGGAAAGTTTTATTCGCGTCAGAGCCAGATTCGAATTTTCTTTGCCGTTCTCTTTTGTCAATCAACGAACGAACACTACCATGGAGATTTTGTCTGTTCTCTTCTCTCACTTTGTCTCTCTCACACATCGAACAGATTATTTGTGTTGTGTGTGGATGACAGAGAAGGAAACACAACAATGAGACATGAAAAGGAATTTGTTCATTAGCCGCGGGACAATTTTTTGCGCTATTCGTTTAGCGATGTTTTCAAATTATATGATTGATTCTTTCTTTGGAATTAGATACAAATATTCTTCGGTATTGCAACGAAATAACAACAAAGACAAAATTAATTGTCATCCATACACTTGGTGAAACTAGGTTTAATAAAATTAATTAAATATAAACTCTTGGCTAAGTCTCACAAAATTCAGCCTCCAAGTCACCTTATGAGGGTATCGTCAGAGGCTGGCCAGTATAGTTAGTAACCATAGACGCGTTTCGCTCTTATTAGAGCTCATTAGTGCAAAGAAATACTCTGCACAACAGTCCCTGGGAATTTATTTCGTTTAATTCCAAATTTAAGGATTTAACTGCGCGCAATTCATTAATATTAATATGCATAATGTTACCAGTGAATTTAATTCAAGTTTAGAAACAAGTGCAATGCGTGCGGTACTTTTAGTAACAAAGTACTCTGGCATTGCGGTTGGTTCACCACGCTTTGCATACAAGCTTAGCCCGTTGCAGTTTTTGCCAACGCGAAATTAAATATTTCTTCAACTAATTATGTTGGTATTACGTGCTTATGAAGAATAACGCTAACCACAATTATACATTTTATGCTAATTATTTTATATTACAGCGCTCGGGTGAGTTTCAGTGTTTTCAGCGATCGTTTTGAAATTTTCAGGAGGGTTCAGAAGAGGTTTCAGCTCCTCCCAACGCCACGCGATGCTCTATTGTTTCTTTGTTATCATTGTAAATTTAAACAGAAGAATTTATTACTACGACCCCGTCATAAATGAGAATAAAAATTTGTTATGCAAAATTTTGATAACGGAATATTTTAAATATTCATTTCTGGTGGTACGTCTTTAGGGACATTTAGTATTTATTGCTATTTTTATTTACGACAAAGTCTGACATGATTTTCATGATTCATTTCATTTTTTTATAAATCCGCTCGTATCAGTTTATATATTATTTTATTTATTCTTATTATCTACAAATACGAAAAGAACGTCCAAGTCTATACATACCGTCTCTTTGGTGCGATCCAGCCGCTGTCCATTTCTCCACCAGGTGATGCTAGCTGGAGGTCGTGACCCTGATGATTGACACAACAGTTCGTATCGTCTTCCAGCACTTAGTGGTTGATTAGCGCCCAGAATCTTTACGTCTAAAGGACCAACTGCGCAGAACAAGAAAAAAACATCAACATAAAAAACAATTCATCATTGAAAACAATGTACAGTTCTAGAAAGTCTTCATGTAAATGTAAAACAGCGGAGCTCATATATAATTGTAGTCACATATACGATCTATTTTATCATTTAAAAAAATATGTAAATGAAGTTTAAACATTAAATATTGAAAGAATTGTTATACAATTTTAATTAAATTAAATTAATTTTAATGTTTACTAATTTTTATTCATTACTGTAATATATTAAGCCAGTGGTACAAAAAATATTTGCTTCAAGTAATGTGCAATTATGTTTGCGTTATATTCAGTACATCAAATAATATTATAACCTTTAATTTTTTGCAAACTGCAAACGTTTTTTATTGAATTATAGTAAATAAATGTTATGTTATATTTTACTAAATTTACAGATTAAATGATATTTAATAGAACTTATACTGAAGATGGCAAACAACAACAACATATGAACTAAAGTGACTACATGGCAAGACTACATCTTGTCAATCCAAAATCTAAACCACCACGGACTATTTGTTGTTGTTTTCCATGCGACGTGCTGACAAGGGGTAAGAGGGTGAAATCGTTGACTTGCTTAGAGATAACTGTTCCCATGCACGAGTTTACATAAAAAAAAACACCAGACGCTTCTATGGGATGAAATACAAGGATCAAAAGCTATCTCAGACCAACGCACAGTTAATAATTTACCCAGATATGTCATCACATAATAGCTAACAAACGCGACAATTCAGAGAAACCATAAATTCGATAAATAATGATCGAAGAATACTGAAATAAATTTGATAACCAAAACTTAGTCAAGTCAACTTTACATAAAAAGTAAAAAACAACAAAGACAAAATTAATTGTCTTTAAATGCTCACTTGGTGAAACTAGGTTTAATAATAAAATATCAAAATAAACACTTGTCTAAGTCTCACAAAATTCAGCCTCCAAGTCACCTTATGAGGGCATCGTCAGAGGCTGGCCAGAACAGTTGGTAACCATAGACGCGTTTCGCTCTTATTAGAGCTCATCAGTATGGTATAACCTACTTCTTCACCTAGAAGCTGGTGACGAAGGACTGTGCCAGCAGAGAATAAGATGTCTAAAGAACGGTAAGATGACATGAGAAGTTCTATCGAACCAGTAATGCCATCTACCGAAAAAAAGCAAAAGCTATGAAATAGCAATTTAAATAAAAAACAACAAAGACAAAATTAATTGTCTTTAAATGCTCACTTGGTGAAACTAGGTTTAATAATAAAATATCAAAATAAACACTTGTCTAAGTTTCACAAAATTCAGCCTCCAAGTCACCTTATGAGGGCATCGTCAGAGGCTGGCCAGCACAGTTGGTAACCATAGACGCGTTTCGCTCTTATTAGAGCTCAACAGTATGGTATAACCTACTTCTTCACCTAGAAGCTGGTGACGAAGGACTGTGCCAGCAGAGAATAAGATGTCTAAAGAACGGTAAGATGACATGAGAAGTTCTATCGAACCAGTAATGCCATCTACCGAAAAAAGCAAAAGCTACGAAATAGCAATTTAAATAAAAAACAACAAAGACAAAATTAATTGTCTTTAAATGCTCACTTGGTGAAACTAGGTTTAATTTTGTGAGACTTAGACAAGTGTTTATTTTGATATTTTATTATTTTATTATTACAAAAAAAGATACTTAAGATAATATTTAATTTGTCTGTATCTTTCGAAGCTGAGTTGATAGTGAAAAATCCTAATTATAACAAAATTAATTCTGAATTGTTTCACTTAGTTACAATAGTAGAAACTAAATAAACTAGATTTGCGAGAGATGCTCTAACGCCCGACTTAATGGCATTAAAAACTTAAATATCTTAAAGACCAAAAACATCTTTGAAACTTTGATTGTCTCTAGTACGATACTTTTGGGTTTAGTCTCAATATAAATAACACCCCATTGCATACAATTTGTTTAATATTTAGTTTGTAGCTTAGTAGTCAATAAGTAACAGTTTGTATTGAATAAAATTGACATAAAAGTTAATTTGAAGCAATAATATCGTTCATTTCCGTGTGAACTAATTTATGTTTGAAAGTAACAATTGCATAAAATAGTGAATAGCGTATAGTTCCAGGATGCGCCAACGCGAACGTACAATATAAAGCGTCGCAGAGCAAACACAGTTCAGTTCTAATCTCGCTGTAACGTAACATAACGTAACATAACATTAAAAACATAAAGTTGTTTGTATCTCTGGGCGTGTGATATGCGATGTAAACCCGTAACGCAACATTAACGCAAGTTAGCGTTAAGCCGGCTAACGGTAATGGATGTGCCCGGTACGATGTTACAACTGCAAAGACTATTATTAAAACTTACTAAATTAAATACAAACCAAGATCGTGAACCTTTTATTGTAGGATTGAGGAAAATTGTCAGAGAAAAGATCAAGGTGATTATGATAGCTGGTCAGATATTTTTTTTAGTTTTTGTCTGTGTATGGAGAGCGCAACCATAGTGCTATAACTACCAAGTTATAGATATATGTATAGTCATAGTTTAACCATAGCTAGTATTAACTGGATCTGCAGTTGCAGAACTTTGATATTAATACTTTTTAAAGTAGTAGAAACTACATTTAGTGCGGGCGCAAACTATACTTTAGGAATGCTAGAAAATATACTCATTTTGGATCAAAAAGAATTTCACATAAAGTACAAATTTTTAGCGCAATTGGTTTGATAGTTATTTATAATATTGTAATAATTAAATGACAATTGTAAACATTACAATAATTAATTATTTGATGTTGTATAATTAATAAATTGATTATTGTAGTGTTTTCAATTATAATTATTTTTATTAATATATTCGTAAAAACTATGATAGTAAAAATGTTTACTGTATATGAAATGCCAACAATTTTACGAATTTTGAAAATTTCACTTGATCTTGAGAACCCTGGTTCGATCCCCACAGCCGACAAACAATTTTCACCAATATAAAAAATCTACCCCTGTGGCTCCTCCACCACTAATATCTTTGGAGGCCGTGATTTGACGGCTGGTAACCGCACTTCACGCGAAAACATATATCACTTACCGAGATCTGTTTAGGCAGAGTGCCACACCCAGTGATGGGTAAAAGGCGTGATGATATATTTATTTTATTTATTTTATAATCTATTTGTTTATTTATTTATGGAATTTAATCCCAATTACAGTACAGGGTCCGGACTCACCAAGCCGCAGTGTCAGTTTTTTAGCTTGAGTGCGATTCAAATTCGGGATATCCGAATTTCTTGTCTATCACTGATCATGTATTAAGTCTGCAATTGCAGATCCAGAGAAATAATTAAACTAATCTGTCTTTGTCGCATAATTTGAAGTCATCTAAGTATGGACACTTTTACAACAAATACATTTTCTTAATTTTAGCTTGTGAGTGGAGAGCGCAACCATAAAGCTACAACTACCTACTTATAGATAGATATTCAGAGTTGAACCATAGCCAGTATTGACTAGCTCTACAATTGCAGATCTTTGTAAGTAGTACATTTTTAAATCATCAGAAACGAAATTTGGTGGAGGTGCAAACTAAATCAAATCTGCAACTGCAGATTTTGTAGGGTAATTTAGCTTTTCATTTCCTGTCTCATTCATTGAAGTTAGCGGGGTTTAAACCCGGGAACTCTAAGAACAGTTACAATAAAAATAAATGATCAGAAAAGTTGAAACGATGAAATACTTTGTGTACAATTTTAAGTTTGTGGCCATTTACATTTCTCAGCAACATTACTCGTTGCAGTGAAGTAGCACAGCATTTGTGTATGGGTGTATGAAAGCTACCTGTGTGTGTGTGTGTGTGTGTGTGTGTGTGTGAGTGTCGGTATAAATAAGATCCGATCGCGAATAACCGGCAGTGTAACGCGCTCGTAATTTCCCGCCGGTTTAAATTAAGATCCGCGGTCTGCTGAAATTTACCGTACTCACTTCTGCAACGAGGAGAAGCTATGCTATCCACAGCCATAGAAAACTACAGATCCGGACTCATACACAATTCAAACAAGCAGGACGATATCATCTCATCTGTGGCGCTACAGCCCAAATCGGGCCTGGGCCTACCGGACACACCGAGCCGCAGTTTTTACACTGCCGTACTGCCGGTTTTCGTAGTCGAATGCAGGACGATATAAGCAAAAATAAATATACATACTCTGCCGTAACAGATAATATATTTATGCGCGGAAAGCGGAAAATTGTAGGAATCCAACTCAGACTCTCAAATCTACAATCTAAGTTGATATCACTAAGCCTCTTAGACAGGTGGCAAAAATATTAGTAAAATAATAAATAAATATATCATCACGCCTTTTACCCATTACTGGGTGTGGCACTCTGTCCAAGCAGATCTCGGTAAGTGATATATTCTTTCGCGTGAAATGCGGTTATCAGCCGTCAAATCACGGCCCTCAAAGATATTAGTGGAGAGGGAGCCACAGGGGTAAATTTAAATTGGTGAAAATTGTTTGTCGGCTGTGGGGATCGAACCAGGGTTCTCAAGATCCACAGGTCGACTCGATACCACTGAGCCATCTACCCCAATATAAAAAATATTAAATAAATAAATATAAATATATCATCACGCCTTTTACCCATTACTGGGTGTGGCACTCTGCCTAAGCAGATCTCGGTAAGTGATATATTATTTCGCGTGAAATGCGGTTACCAGCCGTCAAATCACGGCCCTCAAAGATATTAGTGGAGAGGGAGCCACAGGGGTAAATTTAAATTGGTGAAAATTGTTTGTCGGCTGTGGGCATCGAACCAGGGTTCTCAAGATCCACAGGTCGACTCGATACCACTGAGCCATCTACCCCAATATAAAAAATATTACAAAATATATTTTAGGGTTTACAATGGAATATAAACTAATTTTTTTTTTAAGTTTTAAAACAATTATATTTCTGATGGTGGCTATTGAAAATATATTCAATATTGTTCTTATAAAAGATGATAGTCTTTGCAAGTACTAAGAATTTGTTTGTTTTTATTTCACAAGATATTTCTTTTAATTAAGATGATTTTATTGTATAACAATATACGACATAATAACAGTTGCTAAGTAAGTTTCTAAGTGCTCCAGAATGTTTTCAGAAATGTTGGATCAAACAGATTCAAGATTTTTTATTAAAGAAGTTCAAAGTTCTGATCAGATATCAGCGATGTGTGTTAAGTACGGCCCTGTGAAACTATGGCACCACTACGACTACATGCAGCCATGTGTGTGTGTGTGTGTGTGTGTGTGTGTGTGTGAAGGACGAACGCCACTGCCTCCTGGTGCTAACAAATTGAACCAAGTCGCTACCAAATTCTCGGCATTAATCTCCATTCTAATAAGATATATGGAATAGTGGTTTTCATCACAGAATACTTACTTGTTACATCATTAATCTATATTACTACGTTACGTGAACGTCGCTACGGCGCCGCGACGCGTCAACGTGAGATACGCGTCAACATACCGGAACCCGGACACCGGAAATGCAGCCAGGAAATCACTCAAACTCACTTGCGCTGTACTTATATAAATACTACTTGTACCTAACTACATCAGTACGCTATTTTAGTAGCCAGTAGCAGATCTGCAATTGCAGATTACATGAACGTGTTGCCATTCATCGAATTTTGAATGTAATGCTCGTTGCAATCAAATAAACTTAAATTTTAACTTTAATAAATTTGACGGCTGGTAACCGCCCTTCACACGAAAAAATATATCACTTGCCGAGATCTGCTACGGCAGAGTGCCACACAGTAATGGGTAAAAGGCGTGATGATATATTTATTTATTTTATTTTATTTAAATTAAAGCAAATTGAAATGTTACTTTTTGATACAATTAAATAAAACCGTTTTATTCCACGCTGTATGATAAACAATCACTGTTTATTACAAATGCACCTCCCTTCAATGCCATTTTATTTGTTGAACAAATTTTCGAGGAACAAAAAGAATCACGTCGCGTTCTTAACCAAACTACACTCCCTGACATGAAGTTAGTCATTTGTCTTGTTTTATGACGTAATTATTATTACCGCCCAGTTTTAGAGCACAATATTTTTACCGGCCAGAAACGGAGAGATTATGAAACTACCTGAAAAAGACGGTCATTCCAGTGCACGTGTGACAAAACAGAATTGAACAGCATAATAGTATGTTATGCATCAAGGGAGGGAAACAAGCGATTATTCCCACAAGGGATAATCGCGCCCTCCCGTGAAGCATATTATATTTTTCGTAACAAGTGCACAAAAATAACCGTCTTATCGGGACTAATCTCAAATATGGGTTGCTTAACTAGTTACCTACAAAACGCCGCAAACAGCTAATAATCGTAGTCTCTAGGGAGAGAAACATGCTACCTAGGGAGAGAAAATATTTCTCTGTATAAAATTAGGGAATAAGAACATGTTTCTTGAGCATGTGTTACGAACATATACTACGATCGTTTTTCCCTTTTCCAAATAGTCGATGAAGATGATTCCGCGTGCATTCCAAAAGACCGTTGCCATAACCTTGCTAGCCGATTTCTCCGTCTTCGCCTTCTTCGGAGCCCGTTCGTCTTTAAAAATCCACTGTTTTGACTGTTCTTTTGTCTCTGGAGTGTAGTAATGTATCCAAGTCTCATCCACAGTTATGTATCGACGCAGAAAATCTTCAGGATTACGACGGAAAAGCGCCAAAACAGCCTCAGAGTCCACCACACGATTGCGTTTATTCTCCACTGTGAGCAACCGCGGCACCCATCTTGCCGAGATTTTTTTCACACCTAATTTTTCGTGCAAAATTAAAGCGACTGTGCCTTGTGATATGCCTGTAGCCTCAACTATTTCGCGCACTTTGATTCGTCGGTCACTTAAAACCATATCGTGGATTTGGTCAATCATTTCGGGGGTAGACACTTCTACAGGGCGTCCGGAACGATGTTCATCTTTTGTGGATGTACGGCCACGTTTAAACTCATTCACCCAATTGTAAACAGTTGCAAACACAGGAGCAGATGTGCCATGAACTTCATCCAACTCACCTTTAATTTCTTTCGGCGTTAAGCCTTTTAAATACAGATGTTTAATCACCGCTCGAAACTCACTTTTATCCATTATTATAAACAATCAAAAGTTTTTTACTACAATTGACAACAACAATGAAACTACGTGACGGCTAAAGCTAAAACTCTAACAGTTGACTTGTTAGGAGTGCTGCTTACTGGAAAAAATTCATTTTCGATACTACGAGCACCATCTCTTGGATTTTCTAAGGACTTATTGAACGACCCTCGTATGATTAAAATGGCAAGATCTTTGAAAAACCTCCCTTCATGTACATAAAATTCTGATGTAAATTGAATTGAAATATGTTAGAAGCTCAAGTCAGCCAGCTTGTGATTCATTACAATTAGAAGGTAGCTAATAAGTATTGAATCGTTGATGAAGCGGAACCGGTAAAATGTCCGCACGCTTCACTGATCATATCTCGCTTCACATCTGCATTGGAAATGCAGTGAATAATCTCCAAGTGCAGCACGCCTCGCGCTCCTTTCTTTCTTCCTATCATATCTATATTATTTAATTAGTTCCTCGGGGGATGGCGGCCATTTGCGTGATGGTAGAAAACGACAAGGCGACACAAGCAAAGCGTGAGTAGATTCATAATCAACCCTACTCTTTTACCAAATAGAAAAAGAATTTTATCGCGTTTCTATGTTAGTGAATTTTACTTCCGAGTAATTTGAGCCAATCGCACGGGACCGCCGGAGGAGTCGTTCAATTTTCTGTCTGACGTCACATACACACGTGCACCAACTGTTTCCAGTAATGAAAATGAATTGAACAGCGCTTTGAAGCTACAAGAACACTGAATCGACTCAACTATGAACACGACTGATCACAAATTGTTTTCATTTTTTTTTATTTCACAATTAACAACAATTGATAGATTAGTTAATAAACTATGTAAATATATTTATGGAGAATATATCGGCGCTTTAATAGTTTAAATTTTAATATTAATGATTTGATTTCAACCACGTTAACCCGATTTATAGACTTAACCAAAACTATGCTGTTAAATGATTTCTCCTGAGAAATGACATGTGAAATGAAATACGTAAAGTCATACTACTTATACGCACAAATTGTATTATTGGGCGCTTGCCTGTTCGAATTAAAAAATAAATAAATAACAACAAAGACAAAATTAATTGTCATTCATGCACTTGGTGAAACTAGGTATAATAAAAAATATTAAATAAAACTCTAGGCAAAGTCTCACAAAATTCAGCCTCCAAGTCACCTTATGAGGGCATCGTCAGAGGCCGGCCAGCACAGTTAGTAACCATGGACGCGTTTCGCTCTTGTTAGAGCTCATCAACATGGTATAACTCACTTCTTCACCTAGAACAAAGTTCATGTGAAGAAGCTGGTGCCCTCATAAGGTGACTTGGAGGCTGAATTTTGTGAGACTTTGCCTAGAGTTTTATTTAATTTTTTTTTTTATAATAAATAAATATAAATAAACTTACAGTTCATATCGAGGTGTAGTGTAGCAGCTAAAGGCGGCGTCCGGATATTATTTTTAGCTTGACACGTGAGCTCTGAATGGACATCTCTTCGTGAAAGTGCAGACACACGTAGTTCATTTCTCACGTGTGATTGTGTTCCACTAGGAAGTACCACGGACGCGTTGGAGACGATGACGTCGTTGCGGTACCATGTCACTACTGGTAAAGGTTTAGCTGTAACAAACAAATCATAATCACTCATTTTTTCATTATTATTAACGTATAAAAGAAGACACTTTACACTCGGGAAACATACATAATTGCATCTTAAATTATTAAAATATCTGATGTGGACACCACATGACTTCCTTGTACCCGTATTAAACTATAGATATTTTTTTAATTGCACATATTTGACATTAAATCTTTTATTTTTTGTTCTAATCCATAGCAAACTTAATTTTTTTAAAAATCAAAAAATATATAATATTTAAATTTAAATATCTCGTTTATGCAAAAAGCTAATTTAAAAATTCTTAATGTACTAGACGCAGAATTTAATTCTCTAAAACTTTTATTTGCAGCATTTATTTCTAAAATTAAAATAATACCATTTTTTTCAAGGAAAACTGTTAGCAGCTTCATGTAATGTGTCACTTCCGGTTAGTCTATTTTAACCAAAATCTATTATGTTATTTCCATTGATATAGTAGTCTTATATACCAAATTTGAAAAGTTTTAAATTATATTTGAATATAGTTTTTCATGAAAATCTATTATAGGCTTCAAGTAAAGTACCACTTCCGGTAGTTGTATAATGACCAAAAAGGGAGGTGCACAACTAGATGTTATAACAGTCCTAAATATAAAGTTTCAATTTTCTACGGCTTCCCGTTTTTGAGTTATGCGAGATACGTACGTACATACGTACGTACAGACGGCATGACGAAATTAGTCAAAATGGATTCAGGGAGGGCCAAAGCACCTATTTCCGTTGAAATCTGAGAACCGAAAATTTTCGCGATTACAATACTTCCTTTACTTCGTACAAGGAAGTAAAAACGAATACATATCTTTTTCTACTCCCGTTATTAAAATAACATCTTAATCCCATGTTGACAAACCGTGGCTTCGAACGTTTTAGTCACGGCTTGAAGTTAGCTTCAGACACCTGTCGCTTTTTACATAATTCATTAACTTGACTTTTTTATTGACTTAAATTGAGATCGCTGAAAACTATAGTATGTGACTTGTTAACTACTTTTATTAAAACTTGTTACATAATATAATTACCATTTGAAACACGCGCATTTAATATCTTTATCGTACATTGTCATTGGAAACGCGAAAAAATTATATTTCGACTGCTCCACGAAAAAAGTCAATTTTATGTTGACAAATGAGAGCGTAATTCTCAACTTTTCATAGCAATTGTACAAAAATTAATTAACTTTAGAGTAGGTGCATTTAAGAACCTGGATTCGATTCCTACAGACGACAAACAATTAAAACTACTCTCGTGGCTTTCCCTCCATTAATATCTTTTAGAGGGGTCGTGATTTGGCGGTTGGGAACCGCACTTTACAGGAAGGAATATATTAATTACCCAAATTTGCTACGGCAGAGTGCCACACCCAGTAATGAGTAAACGTCTGAGACGAAATGTGTCTTAATTATGTAGTGTACTTATTTACTAATTAGTTAGTATCACATGAATAAAATTAGTGCTTAATTGCGTACAATGTTTCATCAGAATATTAATATGTTTTAATTTAGCGTTTGAAAACTTCGAATCATAGTTTTGTAATTGCGTTCACGTTTCATAAATGAAGACAAATATAATTTATGTCGTACAAAGTTCGTAAAACACTAATTGCCCATGTGTTGAAGCAATAATGAAATAACGGCAAACCAGCAAGCGAACACTTTGACTTGAACCAAATGAAGATTTAACCAAGAAACTAACTTGACTAACTTTACGTTAATTTGTATCATTTAGCGATACTTTCCCTTCCTTTAGGGGTAAATAATCTGCCACACAATCACCAGAGCTGTACTCGTAAATTATTACAGCAATATGTCATAACGGGTTTAATTATCTATGTGTAAATATCAGCGTTGTCCTCCTGGGAAAAAGCAGGAGTAGCTCGCCGCAACTAGTGCCAGGGTCGTCTCTAGGGGAGAACCCGCACCCGCACCACCGCTACCACAGGACCGTACAACTAACATTATCTAAATTGCTTACTTGCGGTGAAGACAAGGAGTTCATTAAAAGAACACTCAATACAATACTGGAATATTTTTCAAGAACAGATTCAAATCATGTGATAACGTTAAGGGGTTGCTCTCTCCAGGGTCGGCTCTAAAGGGATTTATGTTGCGAAAGGGTTCGGACAAGCATTGTTCGCTTCTGATTAGAGGTGTGATATATTGGCTACGCTGGATAAAGCGTACCAACATTTTAATTATAAATATAGCTTACGCACAGACGACATTTGGTGGAGGCGCGGTATTGTCGCGTTGCTGCAATGAGGTTCATTCATTTTTAATTATGTGATCATAATTACGAATTCATATTTGTTTATTTACGCCTTTTTATCTATTATTGGATGTAGCATTCTGCCGTAGCAGATCTCAGTAAGTGATATATGTCGTAGCGTGACATGCGATTACCAACCGTTAAATCGCACCCTCCAAATATGTTGATAGAGGGGGAGCCACAGAGGTAGTTTGAATAAAAATTGTTTATTGTCTATGGGAATCGAACCCGGGTTTTCAGATCCACAGGTCGACTCGATACCATTTAGACCCAATTATATATTTTTATACTAGTTGAAAGATATAATAAAATCTGTAATTGACAGACCGTTGTGTAACTTGCTTTTTCTACTTCCGTTAGAAAATAGACGTTTTATTTCACTTATTTGAGTTAGGTAATGAACTGCATTATTTAACTGGTGAAATAATGAGGTAACATAGCAACACAATAGCTATTTATGAAACAAGTAAGGAAATGAAGGTTATTACCTTACGCATGTGAAATTTGCAGAACGAGGCGTAGCCGAGTTATGTAAACACATAAGTAAGGTAATAACCTATTTTCTTACTAGTTTCATGCAATATTTTTTCTACTTCCGTTCTAATATAAGAAAGAGCGTTTTTGAAATTATGAAATTTTGACATATTAATGACAGTTCTAAATTCAAACACATTAGAATTCGTCTACCAAGATATCTCAATTTTTTTTCTACTTCCGTTAGGAAATAGACGTTTTATTTCACTTATTTGAGTAAGGTAATGAACTGCATTATTTAACTAGTGAAATAAAGAGGTAACATAGCAACACAATAGCTATTTATGAAACAAGTAAGGAAATGAAGGTTATTACCTTACGCATGTGAAATTTACAGAACGAGGCGTAGCCGAGTTATGTAAACACATAAGTAAGATAATAATCTATTTCCTTGCTAGTTTAATACAATATTTTTTCTACTTCAGTTCTAATAAATACGAAAGAGCGTTTTTGAAATGATGAAATTTTGACATATTAATGACAGTTATAAATTCAAAAAATAAAAGAATAACACATCAGAATTCGTCTACCAAGATATCTGTTGCTATGTTACCTCATTATTTCACTAGTTAAATAATGCAGTTCATTACCTCACTCAAATAAGTGAAATAAAACGTCTATTTCCTAACGGAAGTAGAAAAAAATTGAGATATCTTGGTAGACGAATTCTGATGTGTTATGGTTTTATTTTTTGAATTTATAACTGTGATTAATATGTCAAAATTTCATAATTTCAAAAACGCTCTTTCGTATTTATTAGAACGGAAGTAGAAAAAATATTGTATAAAACTAGTAAGGAAATACTAGTTTCATAAATAGCTATTTTTCCTTTTTGAATTTGGTTTGCGTTTCGACCAATCAGAGGGCAGAAAATATTGGTTCTAAGTAGAAAAAATATTGTATGAAACTAGTAAGGAAATGAAGATTATTACCTTACTTATGTGTTTACATAACTCGGCTACGCCTCGTTCTGTAAATTTCACATGCGTAAGGTAATAACCTTCATTTCCTTACTAGTTAATAGCTACTGAGATCTGCAACAGCAGATAGGCCACAGCTATAAAGAAGTATAGACGGATGTTTTTGAAGTTGAAATAATTGTGCAAGTAATTGTGCAGTTTATTGATTGAATGATGTTTTTGCTTGTGAAGGTCTTTCTCCGCGCGGAGAGACGGAAATGTATTCACATTCGCGTAACTAATAATGACTGTATGTATAAGTAATGAGGCGATACTTGTGAAGCGGGTTAATGATAAAACTTTTTTGTAGCGCGCCGCGCGTCTTTTAATTAAACTTCTTCAAACATCGGACATCAAACGTGAGACAGAGACAACATTATACTGGGTAAAGTGTGTGCGCGAGAGAGAGTTGTGATGTATTCAAATGCGCTGCCAAAATGTGCACGATGAATAAACGTGAAAATGAGGAAATAAGAGCAACTTGGGCAAATGGCTTTTTTAAATGTTGCCTCGGGGTGAACTGGAAGCACAACACGCCAGAATTATCGACATTCTAATTTATCTACGACACTCGACTTAATTCACCACTTATATACTTTCACAGCCATTCAAGTACCAATTACGATTAACAATTAGTGAGATGCGTCTTAAATCTAAATTACAATTACTATAAATATAAAATTAACACTTGGCTAAGTCTTTCAAAAAAGCCTGCAAGTCACCTTATGAGGGCATCGTCAGAAGCTAGCCAGCACAGTTAGTAACCATATTAGAGCTCATCAGTATGATATAACTCACTTCTTCACCTAGAACAAAGTTCACGTGAAGAAGCTGGTGTCGAAAAACTGTGCCAGCAGAGTATAAGATCTCTAACAAACGGTAAGATGACATGAGAAGTTCTGTGGAACAGGCAATGCCATCTACCGAAAAAAGGAAAAGCTACGCAATAGCAATCTAATAAGAACGAAACGCGTCTATGGTTACTAACTGTGCTGGCCAGCTTCTGATGATGCCCTCATAAGGTGACTTGGAGGCTGAATTTTATGAGACTTAGCCAAGTGTTTATTTTATATTTTATTAAACCTAGTTTCACCAAGTGTATGGACGACAATTAATTTTGTCTTTGTTGTTATTTAAATTGCTATTGCGTAGCTTTTCCTTCTTTTCGGTAGATGGCATGATCTGTTCCACAGAACTTCTCATGTCATCTTACCGTTTGTTAGAGATCTTATTCTCTGCTGGCACAGTTTTTCATCACACAGCTTTTTTACGTGAACTTTGTTCTAGGTGAAGAAGTGAGTTATACCATACTGATGAGCTATAATAAGAGCGAAACGCGTCTATGGTTACTAACTGTGCTGGCCAGCTTCTGATGATGCCCTCATAAGTTGACTTGGAGGCTGAATTTTATGAGACTTAGCCAAGTGTTTATTTTATATTTTATTAAACCTATTTTCACCAAGTGTATGGACGACAATTAATTTTGTCTTTGTTGTTATTTAAATTGCTGCGTAGCTTTTCCTTTTTTCATGGCATTGCCTGTTCGACAGAACTTCTCTTGTCATTTTACCGTTTGTTAGAGATCTTATTCTCTGCTGGCACAGTTTTTCGTCACACAGCTTCTTCACGTGAAATTTGTTCTAGGTGAAGAAGTGAGTTATACCATACTGATAAGCTCTAATAAGAGCGAAACACGTCTATGGTTACTAACTGTGCTGGCCAGCTTCTAATGATGCCCTCATAAGGTGACTTGGAGGCTGAATTTTGTGAGACTTAGCCAAGTGTTTATTTTATATTTGATTAAACCTAGTTTCACCAAGTGTATGGACGACAATTAATTTTATCTTTGTTGTTAATTACGATTAACTATTACAATTATCAATTAGTGAATGCGTCTTAAAACCAAATTACAATGAATAGAAATTACATTTCTAGAGATTCATTGCAGGATCAATCTAATGTTAGACCACTTTTTCATCTAATAAGTAAATAAAACAAAAAAAAGCACTCTTGTTAAAATAACTCATGTTGTGTGCTGTATCCAGGGGACTTGAACCATCTACCTGATCGAAATTTAGTCGCATGTTTGCTATATAAACAAAATAACATCATAACCCGGATGTGACGTCACGCCTCGTGGAACTTATCGTCGGAGGCGACATTCTATTAAGTTCTTGTTTTGTTTTTATTTGAATTACTTCGTAGTTACGGCCGCCGTTCTGCTGTTCTGTTGTTGTTGTTATGGACGAGCCAGCCGATGAAACTTGATCGGAAAATCAACTTCCGGGAAGATGGAAAATATTTTTGTATCATCGTCTTGCACACAGTCAACACTACTTCTTAATAAGTAATTTATTAGAGTGTTCTATGGACCTTGTTCAGATTCAATTACAAGGCAATGTCATATTATTTTAATAACAAGTGATACTAATCTATAATTTACAGGATATATTGCTAGTATGGTAGTGTACGAGTTCATATCCCACTCAAACTAAAAAGTGTATAAACTACCACACTGCAGTTTGGTAAAATATTCTAAGCAAATAAAATAAATAAATAAATATAGCATCACGCCTTGTACCCATTACTGGGTGTGGCACTCTGCCTAAGCAGATCTTGGTAAGTGATATATTTTTGTCGCGTGAAGTGCGGTTACTAGCCGTCAAATCACGGCCCTCAAAGATATTAGTAGAGAGGGAGCCACAGGGGTAGATTTTTTAAATAGGTGAAAATTGTTTGCCGGCTGTGGGGATCGAACCAGGGTTCTCAAGATCCACAGGCCGACTCGATACCACTGAGCCACCTACCCCATATGTGCTACTTATATGGATTGTTATAAAAGTTCAAACAACATAGAACATCGATTAAAAGAAAATAAGAGCTGTGAAGATAGCGTGAACTCTTGCAGGGTTTAAATCCTGCACTTGTGTCTGCGGGGACGGCGGGGGTGGCAGCGGCAGCCTAGTCGTGTTTGCTTCAAGGCGCGTTAAACCGTGACTTTCGAATCACCCTATAAAGTATTTTTTCAGCGACAAGTTTCCCGGCGGCGCGAGAAGTAGAAGAAGAACCGGCGCCGGCGCTGCCACCCCCAGCCACCGGCCCCACCGCCTCCAGCCATGGCTGACTGATTAACATCTTTGTTTTGTTCGCTCATTAGTCCCTCGAGTAATCTCGATGCTAAGTTTCGGAGTTATGGGTGTTGTGCTGCCTCCCTAAGCCACCCCCAATCCCCAGCCACCTTCTGGCGAACTTACCCGAACTTGTTCGGACACTCACGAAACTAAAAATACTACCTTATACGCCGGAGAAGTTAGTGAACCATTCCATTTGCGTTTAACATTTTTTTTTAGTTTCAAGCAAAACAATAAACATTTATTTAACTAATTTAATAATAATTTACTAAAATATACTATTAGTAGAACCTAATTCAACACTGAAAACGTAATTTTAATATCTATAATAGTTCTAGAGATATATCTGATTAAAAATGTCTAGCAGGAAATATTTAATGTTACTTTTTAACGAACTATTTAAAATTAATTACTCATTTTTATTTTGATAGTACAAGTAAATTACGATAAATTTAATGGTGGAAACAGAATTTAAATATCTTTTGTAGTTTTGTAGATATCGGACAATAAAAGTTTTAGCAGGAATATAATTTTAATTAGTTATACATTACTTTTTTTTTTGTTAAATATTGTTCTATATATTATATTTAACTAGTTTAATTTATATTTATTTAATTATTTCTAATTACAGTAGCTTCTAGTGGAACTTGTATCAACACATATATTTGGTTAGTTAGTGTGCTTTCAATTCGTATATTCTAGCTTGTGAAACTAGAGCGAAACTATGCTGCAACAACTGTCTGTTAATTAATGTATCGATTTATCTTATTTAGTATTTAGTAGCTCTGCAAATTGCAGATATTAATTACTAAATATTTTTGAAGCATCAAAAAATAAATTTAATTTTGATACAGAAAATTAACTAATATGTGTACCAGTTTTTGCAATTGCAGATCTTGATAGATGTCACACAAGAGTTCATTCACTATTCGTAAATATTATTGCGTAACTTTTTTTTGACAGTTTTAGTTTATATTTAACGGCTCTATAATTTCAGATCTTGTTAGACTATCACAAAAGGGTTAAAACATTCCCAAAATAATACATTAACACTCGTTTATGAAGCGACAGTCCTACCACTTGGCTACAACTATTATAAATATTATCGCATTCGTAAATATAGGGTAGGTGGCTCAAATTTGAGAACTTGGGTTCGATTCCCAACCCGACAAACAATTAAAATTACCCCTGTGCCTCCTTCTTTAATAACATCTTTGGAGGCTGTCATAAATATATCATTTACTGAGATCTGCTACAGAAGAGTGCCACACCCAATAATGGGTAAAAGATATAATGATATATTTATTTACAAGTAAAATTTTTTGATGATAAAAATAAAATGTGTATCAGCATTAAAGAGAAGGGTTAAAATTCGTATAAAAATGTTGATGTTTTTATGGGGTAGGTGGCTCAGTGGTGGATCTTGGAACCCGGGTTCGATCCCCACAGCTGACAAACAATTTAAATCTACCCCTGTGGCTCCCTCTCCACTAATATCTTTGAGAGCCGTGATTTGACTTCACGCGAAGAAATATATCACTTCTCAAGATCTGCTACGGTAGAGTGCCACACCCAGTAATGGGTAAAAGGCATGATGATATATTTATTTACAAGTAAATTTGAATAGAAAGGTTCAAAATTCGTATAAAAATGGTTATGTTTGTGTTGGTTGAAATATATCACATCTCAAGATCTGCTACGGCAAAGTGCCACACCCAGTAATGGGTAAAAGGCGTGATAATATATTTATTTACAAGTATATTTGAAGAAGTTCGTATAAAAATGTTTATGTTTGAGTTGGTTGTGGAAGACAATATATAATGCAGGGAGGTAAATAATGATGAATAATATTTGTATCCGTTAAGAAAACAGCATATTAAACACGTTCCGTTAATGTGCTTACATTTTATCATAATTACAAGGCGATTAATTCAGAAAGCAGTGCTGCGCGTAGCTAAACTAAACTACCCTAGCGCTGTGTGCGCTGTACGCTGTACACTGTGCAGGAAAGAACGAACGATTACATGTTGGCTAATTGTTATCTCACGTTTCAGACTCATTTTCATAATTACACTGGTGATAATTCGCCGGCCAGCACGCACCGCAACACACACACAAACTAATAGTTTATTTACTAACTGCGTTCACATACAAACACATACTATAGTGAACAATATATCAACAAGTACCTAATTTGAATGAAACATTTCGAACGAGCAAGCAGGTATTAAAAAGAATGAATTTGGTTAGGGCTGAAATAAAATATTAAAACCAGATATAATCTAACCCGTCTAATTACTAAACTAAATACTACAAGTCAACGTAAGGATGACGACGGAGCGGATGCTGCCTCAGCGGTACTCTGGTGCGCGGTTAGTCAGCTGAAAAGAGAAATAACATAAGAAGTTACTCAGTGAGGAATCAACTGCCACCACACACACACCCACAATCACTCAACAGGTGATCGCTCGAAATAACACATACAACAACACGTCACTCTGAGAGTCGTCTCAAGGACAGCGCCAACCAGAGTAACCAGAACCAGTGCTCAACACCCACCCACCTGGGCACCGGGAGTGTAGATTGAAAGCCAAGTAGAAACCCACACACCACCCGCAATCGCGGGGTGTTAGCGAAACGTTGGGCACCTCCTGAGTTAACACTAAAGATGGCAGGCCAGGGCACCGTTGGCACGAGGGCTAGCGGGTCGTGCTTCGTTGGCTGCATACTTGGCTGTCACTCCCCGTCAACCCCGCAGGGGACTTCCCTGGAGTGACCGCAGCATATACAAGGAAAGGATCACATACTCATACACCACGTGTGGTAACACCACTTGACTCAACTCACCAATTCGTGCTCAAGCAATCTCCCTCCTAACACAACACGATATACAACCACTCACTGTCAAATCTCACCATAAACTAGAATGAAATGCATAGTTAATTAGCTATTTAAATGAAGTTCTTATCCAACAGCACTCGTAATCCACCTAAACGCTAGAATAAAGTAGAAAACATAATCAATTAAGAAATAAAGACCTTACGTTTAAAAATTACGCTAACACAGGAGTTCAAATCGTGTGCTAACTTCAACTTCTATTCAATTTTTTGGTAAAATCTGTATTTATTGAGCTAACATCTTTGAGGGCCGTGATTTGACGGTTGGTAACCGCACTTCACGCGAAGAAATATGTTACTTACCGTGATCTGTTACGGCAGAGTGTAAGGGCGGATCCAGACTTCGAATTAGGGAGGGGGATGGAGTAAATTTTGTCTCTGGGGGGAGGAACAGGGGGTATTTTTTTCCCCAAAGAACGCCAACACTTTTTAAATAATAAAGTTTTAATATCTAAACGGTTCTTTGATAGAGTACAAAAATGATTGAATTAGAAGTGTAAATGTTGGCAGTCACATACTTGACTAGGTCTTAAATAGAATACCTCTTCCATCTGCGGGTCGAAATAATATCCCCACAAAATATTGGTTTTTGGCATTTATTAGAATAATAAATCAAACACTAGTTCTTAATTATCTTAGAATTTTAATTTCTTAGATAATATTTTCTATTTAATTTGTTTAACAAATTGAGTTATCGTATATAATGACATCATTATTATGTATTAAGGCCAACATTAGTTTGTAATCTCGTTGACTTCAACTTTTTTTTTTCTATTTTTTTATTTTTCTCAATTGTTGTCTAATCTGTAATTGTGGAACTAACAGTATAGACTACTAATATTTTCAAACGAGCAATTGTTATTTAATTGCACAAATAAATGTTTAGTGCATGTTTCATGTATTCGAGTGTGATGTTATATAATTTTTGATTTGTATATTTAGCAAATTATATGCATAGAATGAATAAATATAAATAAAATAATGTAGTACTGCAGGTGAAAATATGAAATGACTATTTACTTGCGGGTTTGTGTAGATGTTTATGTAAATTATGAAATAAAACTGTAGTAATATTGTTGTTAATATATTTTTATTATCTTGAAACAATGGATGTAATTTAATCTGAAGACAAATGAACAAAAACAATTCATTTATTTACACGGACAATTTAATTTTTATTTTATTGAAATAAAATCCACGTGTCTGTTTATTTTTCAAAACATATTTTTTGTGCAATTGATACAAAAACAAATACGTATGGATGCCATTGTTTTTTCAAACATAAATGAATGTTTTTTTTTTCATTGGTGAATATAAAATACATTTAAAATGTTCAACATTAATTTATAGTCCCAGTGAAACAATACTTCCCACACTTTGAACAGATTTCATTATTATTTATTGACACAAAACAAATTTATTTATTTTACAAGGACTGACAAATAAATTCACAAACATTTATTTATTAAATAACATTATTTCTTTTATACATACTCGTATATTCCTTTCAACTTCAATCATATTTATTCATTTATTCTTGCAATTTCTCCTTCGCAATTTCATCTATATTTAATTGGACATACGTTCCACATACCTATCTTAATACATATCCACTTCAAAATGATTGTTAGTTAAACCACTTTACATGCAAGTATACATTCGGTAAGTGGTTGCATATCTAGGTAAAACAGAGAAACGTTTCAAGTTCAATGACCTCAACTGACAGTTCTAAAACGCAACTAGCAACACATCTATGTTATACGCACGTGGCGGTTGCATATAAAACAGTTTTTCTATTTCCGTCAGGAAATAGACGTTTTATTTCACTTATTTGATTTGGGTAATGAACTGCATTATTTAACTAGTGAAATAATGAGGCAGGGGAGGATCCAGACTTCGAATTAGGGCGGGTCATGGAGTGAATTTTGTCTGGTGGGGGGAGGGGGTATTTCCCATCTTCTAAATATAAAAAACGGTTCTTCGATAGAATACAAAAATTATTGAATTAGAAGTTGATTTTCTAAATGCAAATATCGGACTAGGTCTTAAATAGAATACCTCTCCCATCTGCGGGTCGAAATAATATCCCCACAAAATATTGTTTTTTTGCTATTTATTAGAATAATAAATCAAATAATAGTTCTTAATTATCTTAGAATTTCAAGTTCTTAGATAATATTTTCTATTATTTCACTTATTTGATTTGGGTAATGAACTGCATTATTTAACTAGTGAAATAATGAGGCAGGGGAGGATCCAGACTTCGAATTAGGGGTGGGTCATGGAGTGAATTTTGTCTGAGGGGAGGTATTTCCCATTTTCTAAATATAAAAAACGGTTCTTCGATAGAATACAAAAATTATTGAATTAGAAGTTAATTTTCTAAGTGCAAATATCGGACTAGGTCTTAAATAGAATAGCTCTCCCATCTGCGGGTCGAAATAATATCCCCACAAAATATTGGTTTTTGGCTATTTATTAGAATAATAAATCAAATAACAGTTCTTAATTATCTTAGAATTTCAAGTTCTTAGATAATATTTTCTATTAAATTTGTTTAATAAATTGAGGTATCGTAAATAATGACATCATTATTATGTATTAGGGCCAATTAACTATTTATAAAAGTCCATGACCCCCATGACCCCCTGGATCCGCTCCTGTAATGAGGTAACATAGCAACAGATATCTTGGTAGACGAATTTTGATGTGTTATTCTTTTATTTTTTGAATTTATAACTGTCATTAATATGTCAAAATTTCATAATTTTAAAAACGCTCTTTCGTATTTATTAGAATGAAAGTATAAAAAATATTGCATGAAACTAGTAAGGAAATGAAGGTTATTACCTTACTTATGTGTTTACATAACTCAGCTACGCCTCGTTCTGCAAATTTCACATGCGTAAGGTAATAACCTTCATTTCCTTACTAGTTTCATAAATAGCTATTATTATACATCTAGGGAGAGAAATGCATTGTTATTTATGAGGTGTAATTTGTAGACATCATTTTTTTTCACGACCTAAGTAAGATTAAAAAACGAAAATAGTATATTATATTTTTATATTTATTAATTTAAAATTATTACTTTCAGATCCACTACGCTTCATCCACATTCATAATTCCTTTCATACAAGCAACACACCTTCAATCATATTCATCCATTTATTCCTAGATCCTAAACCGTCCACGCACTCTCATATTCACCAATCCTTCTTCCGACATCCATTCCCAATATTATCAATTGTTTACTATATCATCCTTCCTGCAAAAATTAATTTCAGGATTAGATTTCAGGTTTCAAGATCTCAGAAGATACGTTTATCTCTTCCAGTTTTCAGAGTTGCTGAAAGAAAACAGGATGAACAAAATATCCTTGTTAAAAGTAATCAAGGTATCCAGGGCCGGCTCGGGAATGCAATAAAAACACGTGAAGGTATCTAGGCCACGCAGGGGGTGGTTAGTGGGGGCAGCGGGGTGAACGATACCCACGTCACTTTGACAAGTTGGCTCAATTTGGCGAACGAGTGATCTTATTCGTCACGAAGAAGGGAAGGCTAACTGCACTGGGCTGTTACGTTTACCCCTTACTCCTGCCCTGGCACTCACCAGTGCAAAAATGTTCAAAACTCATACATACAATAGTTATTTCTACAACTAGTAATAAAAGCAATACTGTTTTCATTAATTAAATCAGTGGAAAAAATGTGCTTCATTTGAATATTAATATGTATTATTTAAATATGTCAAATATTTGAATAAAGTTTAATTTAGTTTCTTTTTACAATGAAACATACACTTATACATGGATGAGTTCAAAATGTCTTGAAGAAACTATACAAAGTGTTCAATTTAAAATAAGGAAGTTGGGATCGCTTCCGGTTATACCGGAAATAGAATATTATTACTTTTATATAGTTTTTAAATCTGTAATATGAATGCAATTGATTTAAAAAAATGTATTCTTTTTCTAAGATTGCTTTGAAAAGTTGACAATTACATTTGTCATCGTAAAATTGACGTTTTCTGTGGAACAATAGAAAAAGATATTAAATGAGCGCTTATTTCAATAGTTACCAAGGATACAAATAAAACAGAAACTTGTCATATTGACAGTTGACAGAATGAATTTATTTTAAATACGTATACGTTTTAAAATAATTTTAAGATGCAATCGTGTGTATCACGAGCGTAAAGTGCCTTTGTTCCTCTTGCACTATTGCTCGAGTAACAAAGAATCACTTTACGCTCTTAATACACAAATAACTATTTTGAGGCATAAGCCTGTTTTTTAAGACTCCCGAAATATCATGTGTATGTGTGTAAACCTATTAATTTGTATATTTACAATTTGCGACCACATAAAGACGACATTTGGTTAGTTAATCTGTATTTTTTTAATGAGTTAATCAAGAACTTACCGAAAATACTTCTGCAACAATTTCTGTGATAATTAAAGGTTAAAAGAAAACTTCAATGGGTAAAGAAGCAAAGGTAGATGAACAAAGTTGAAAATATAAAGTTAGAATAATAAGTACTTGAGACAGTAACACTGAAAGCTCTGTGCGCGAGGACGTAAGCTCTACAAAGCTCCAACACTGAACTTAGCAAAACAATTCAACTAAGAAGATCTGCTCAAATTTCGGTAACATTCGAATGTTTCATTTTCTAACAAAACACGACTATATTTTCAACAAATTTTATTTTAAAAATACAGGAAATGTGTCTGAAATTGTAGATCAGTCTGACTCTTGCTTGTGAAGCAAAGGTGCAACCATTGTGCAACAATTAACAGTTTACAGATAAATCATTATAGTTTTACCCTACTTAGTATTGAGCAGCTCTGCTGTTGCAGATTTCCGCGAAATAATATAAGTTTAGGTATAAGTTGATATCAACTAGGTTTGACTCAAAGAACTCGTAAAGCAAGGGCGCAACCATTGTGGTACAATTAAAATTATGTAGATATGTTACTACAGTTTAACTCTACATAGTATTGAGTAATTCTGCTGTTGCAGATCTCAGCGAAATTATATATGTTTAGTTATAAGTTAAAGTCAACGAGATTTAATTGAAAGAACTCTTGCGCAACCATTGTGCAACAACTAACAGTTTACAAATAAATCATTATAGTTCTATCATACCTAATATTTCCCAGCTCTGCTGTTGCAGATCTCTGCGAAATAATACATGTTTCAAATATTAGAAACAAAATTTGGTGGATGCACGAAACTAAATAATAATTATGTGTGTATTTAAAATTGTATTGAAAATTTGATCAAAATAATTTATATCTCCGCAAATTCAAGTTAATATCAATAAAAATTTTCGTAATGAAAGCTATTTTTTTTTTCATTTAATTTAATGAAAAAAATATTGCTTCATTATTTAGTTGTACAAATAATTATAAATACATAAATATATCATCACGCCTTTTACCCATTACTAGATGTGGCACTCTGCCTAAGCAGATCTCGGTAAGTGATATATTTTTTCGCGTGAAGTGCGGTTACCAGCCGTCAAATAACGGCCTCCAAAGATATTAGTGGAGGGAGAGCCACAGGGGTAGATTTAATTGTTTGTCGGCTGTGGGGATCGAACCAGGGTTCTCAAGATCCACAGACCGACTCGATACCACTGAGTGTGAAATCTATCATAATTTGCTAGTTGACTGTCTGCAAGAAACAAGTGAATAGAGCACGCACAAACAATATTCCATTGTTTCATCTTATATTTAATAAGTTCAACTCCAAGTTGGAAATATAAAAAACGTGTTCGTTTATCGCGTCGCGTCGCGTAGACAACAACAGTTCGACTGTTCTGCTGCTGGTTGGCCGGGAATCGTATTCGATTTAAAGCGTACGTTTTTGATAACATAATCGTTTTTCGGGGCGAATCGATAAAACTAAAACGATCTTAAACGACACAGAAACACATGGAACGCAGCCTCGGCGGAAACGGATAAAACACAACCGGAAGAGGACGATGGCGAAAGATACGCGGAAACGAAACAAAGAAACGCACAGGGACGCACTCGCCCAACTAAACAATTACCCGGGCTCGACCCGGACCCGGTTTTATGCGTCATAAACTTGCACATTATTCATTGCCTTTTTTTGTTACATTTTAATTTGATGCTTTACACAGCGCCAACACGAGTTTATGATGAAAACACCGCGAACTTTCCCTCGTCAAAGCCACATACTATCACTAAAAGTAAGAGACACAGCACATTTGATCTTGATTTTGATTAGCTGATCAATACGACAAAATGAACCATGTTTAAATAGTATAAAAGTTTGTGACAAAATGAGCGAATGTTTGCTTGTGATGCAAGAGCGCAACCATTGTGCTACAACTGACAGTTTACAAATATATTATTATAATTTTACTGGTATTGAGTAGCTCTGTTGTTGCAGATCTCTTTGAAGTAATATATATTTAATTATAAGTTGATATCAATTATTAGGTTTGATTCAAAGAACTTGTTAAGCAAGGGTGCAACCATTATGTTGTAACTAAAAGTGTGTAAATATTTTATCCTAATTACCCAGTACTAAGTAGCTCTGCTGTTGCAGATTTTAACGAACTAATATATGTTTAGTTATAAGTATTATTAGTTATTTAAAACTATCTCTGTGGTTCCCCCTCCACTAACATCTACGAAAGCCATGATTTGACGGCTGGTAACCGCAATTCATGCGAAGAAATGTATCACTTACCGAAATATGCTTACGGCAGAGTGCTACACCCAGTAACGGGTAAAAGGCGTGATGATATATTTATTTATTTATTGAAGTCAATATTGTCTGAATCATAAAACTCTTATTTGTAAAGCAAGGGTGCAACCATTGTGCTACAACTGATAATTTACTGTAATATCATTATAGTTTTACCCTACCTTGTATTGAGTAGCTCTGCTGTTGCAGATCTCACCGAATGACTTATGTTTAAAATATTTGAATCAAAATTTGGTGGATGCGCCATACTAAATAATAATAATAATGTTAGAATTTTTGAAAAATCATGAATATTCGCCGGGTATTTGTAGCTCAAGTGGTAGAGCAGTCACCTAGCAAGTGAAAGGTTCTGGGTTCAAATCCCGGCGAATGCTCATGAGACATATTTACTGGACAGACAGAGATGTTGAATATATAATTCTTAAATAATAATAATGTATATCAATTCAAGTATTTCAGATTTTAATCGATGATTACGTGGAGTAATTGACCTCTTGATGAGTATTTTGAGCTAGTACGTCTCTGGGTAGTAATAGACGAACACATCGCGATCTTGGCGTTCTATAAACATTGACTTTGAGACGCAAATGTTCACCGTCGACGCCGGTGCCCGGACTGCCATCTGTTTACGTGGTGCGACGCATGAAATATATGAGCCGCGTTTCCGTCGTCTGCCAGTGCCGTACTTTTAGTTTGAACAGAGGGGGCACACAAGAAATTAAGCCTAATTACAGTAGCTTACAATGAAATCTAATCCACTCGGACTCTTGAGCAACAACTTCATTAGGGAAGTAACAAAAAATACTCTTGTATTTCCTACATTCTACACCACTAATTAATAATTGTAATTTAATATCTATTATATTTCGTTGTTATTAGCTGCGCTGTAAAATCAAAAACTGAACGATAGTAAAGTTGTAAAAGTTTTTTGTAATAATTGAATTTTTATTACAAATAATAACAATTGATGGCATCGAAAAAAAAGTAACACAATTTAATTCTATCAACATGACTGTTTCGTTTCGTATCGTTTCGTTCGAGGTAATTTCAATAAAAATAGTCGCTCTAGCTTTCAGTTCAGTTCAGTTCAGTTCTGTTCTGTTCTGTATGTGATGTGAACAGTGTTCGGTGATTTAATATCCGGTATTAATCCGGAAGTAGGGGTCACATCCGGTTCAGTGAGAGTTTATTACCGAGGGTGGAGTGTAGACACGACGGTGGTGCCAAGTTATTTAGCGGACGTTCAACGAACCAACAACTCCTGCTCTGTCTGTTATTGACTTTATACCATCACACTCGCCTATCACGTGTCAATAAAATCAACACCTATCAAACAATCGACTATCAACAGTTGGAAAGAGATGAGTGAAGTATATGTTGGAGGGTGACAGAGAATAAACGAGCTTATATGAAAGGAATTGTGAATGTGGATGAAGCTACAGTTGAAATTGAAGAATAATTATAGGATAAAATGTTATTGAATATTTCAAGGGTTTCATGGAATAAAGCGTAATGTTACGTATGTATTTATAAACATATACAGGGTATTTCAAAATTATAATTTTTTTCCGAAATCTACAACAATAATTATTGTAAAATAAATAAAATAAATATATCATCACGCGTTTTACCCATCACTGGGTGTGGCACTTTGCCTAAGCAGATCTCGGTAAGTGATATATTTTTTCGCGTGAAGTGCGGTTACCAGTCGTCAAATCACGGCCTCCAAAGATATTAGTGGAGGAGGAGCCACAGGGGTAGATTTTTTCAAATTGGTGAAAATTGTTTGTCGGTTGTGGGGATCGAACCAGGGTTCTCAAGATCCACAGGTCGACTCGATACCACTGAGCCACCTACCTCATTACTTTAAGCAAACATTTTTCCTACCACTGCACTGATAGGTTAGAGTAATCAATAAAAATTAGTAAATATTAAAATTTATTTAAGTTTTGTAACAGATTTTCAAATATTTAATTTATATTAATTTGACGGCTTGAAATCAAGCAAAGATCTGCAATCGCAGATTAAGTACGTGTAGAAATGCATATTGAACTCAATAAAGTTTGTTTCATTCATTTGCAACATTTATTTTAGGCGTAATTATTTTTTTTTAAATTAGAGATAATATATTTCAAACAGATAGTAATATTTCAGACAAACAAAATAATATTTATTTCAATTCTAGTCACAGCTCGAAACCTATATAATTGCAATAGATAGTATTAATCGCGAAACACAACGTTCTAAGTGACAAGCTTGGACAGTACCAGTGACGTCACTCGACATCGCAGTTCAGCGCAATCAACAACAAAATTATTTTTCAGCCAAGCCCCTTAAACCTTTAAGCGTATGCAATCCCGTTACACTCAAAATAAATGCGGGTCTGTATACTTCTCTACCCGCTGTAAAGTTGGTTGCAGATCTCTTACAGCATTATTTAATTTCCTCGAGAATTAAGATATATGTAGATATGGGGGCCAATATAAACATGAATTTGTTTGAAAATCATGCAATGAAATGAATAAATAAACAAAAATATATCATCACACCTTTTATCCATTACTAGGTGTAGCACTCTGCTATAGCAGATCTGCGGTTACCAGCCGTCAAATCACGGCTTCCAAAGATATTAGTGGAGGAGCAGCCACAGGGGTAGATTTAAATTGGTGAAAATTGTTTGTCAGCAATGAAATGAAAGACATTTTAATCAGGGTTCGAAGATATATATCGATCGATATATATCATGATATTTATTTTGATAAATATCGTCATATTTTTGCAATGATATATATCCATTATATAAAAATATCAAATAGTTTTTGAGATATAGCCTCCGGAGAAGTGAAATTTTTCGAATTTTTCAGTTTTTCTACTTTTCCGAGGCTATATCTCGAAAACTAAATGTGATATGAAAACGCGCTCAACGGCATTAATTTTCTCGTGCTTCAGATAACTTATAAACATAGTTTCAGCGATTTTTATTTTTTTTCAATTTTCCGCCAAAAAAATCGCAAAAAGCGGTTTTTTAACATTTTCTCGAAAACCAGAAGTCATATGCATTTGAAGATTGCACCACTGGATTCAGTGGGTCAAAATACATATGTATGTAAATTTTCGTTTTAATAATCCTACGATTAAGGATTTTTGGGAAAATTGAATTAAAATCTGAAAAAACCAAAGGGGTACCCCTTAGGAAATAATTAAAAATATTAAATTGCATAAAATTGTATGAAAATTTGCTTACAAGTCAATTCGGACACGGGGAATTCAACGCCGTTGAGCGCATTTCCATATCTTGTTTACTTTTTGAGATATAGCCTCCGGAAAAGTGAAATTTATCGAATTTTTCAGTTTTTCTACTTTTCCGAGGCTATATCTCGAAAACTAAATGTGATATTAAAACGCGCTCAACGGCATTAATTTTCTCGTGCTTCAGTTAACTTATAAACATAGTTTCAGCGATTTTTATTTTTTTTCAATTTTCCGCCAAAAAAAATCGCAAAAAGCGGTTTTTTTACATTTTCTCGAAAACCAGAAGTCATATGCATTTGTAGATTGCACCACTGGATTCAGTGGGTCAAAATACATATGTATGTAAATTTTCGTTTTAATAATCCTACGATTAAGGATTTTTGGGAAAATAATTAAAAATATTAAATTGCATAAAATTGTATGAAAATTTGCTTATAAGTTAATTCGGACACGGGGAATTCAACGCCGTTGAGCGCATTTCCATATCTTGTTTAGTTTTTGAGATATAGCCTCCGGAGAAGTGAATTTTTTCGAATTTTTCAGTTTTTCTAAATGTGTACAAAAACTAAAATTAAAAAATAAATATCCAAAAAGTGACATTTATCTGATATATATCCTATATATCAGATATTTTGATATTTATTATAAATATCATGATATTTACGAACCCTGATTTTAATTAATCAGTGATGGTTATAAATAAAATAAATATATCATAACTTCTTTTACCCATTGTTGGGTGTAGCACTTTGTCGGTACAGATCTTCGTTTGTATATAAAATATTGTTGAAGTCAACGGGATTAGAATACGCGTCCTGTGATTGATTAACAAACGCAAGGGTTGTATCTGTCGGGTAAGATTTCCGATTATGAAAATATTGTTAAAGTATGTATGAGCTTTGGATGAATGTTTGTTGTTAGTGGGAATAATAAGTGAAGTGGAAGGTGTAACCGCATCCACCGATAACTAGATGTTGTAGTGCTGATTAAAAAGTAAGCAAATTTGCTTAAGTAACTTGTGATTGTATTAAAACTAAGTAATCCAAATTTATTACTTCTCTTTGGACATTAACTTACTTAGCAAGTTTTAATCAAAGTATCTGGCTTTAAAAGTAATTTAAAAATTTTCGGATTTAGAAAGTCATTCATCTTGCTCAGGAAAAAATGATAAATTTCTAAATCGACTTTGCTTTACTGTGCGTTCGTTCGCTTCCATTCTTTCTCTCATCTCTGTTCTCTCCGCAAACTCTCTCTACTCCGCTCCGCTCTGCTCCTTTTATCGCGAGATTTCTTCGTGTCGCTGTTATAAAAGCTAATTAAATTTTTTTTATACTTGTAATCAATACACAAATATTGTTTCGCTTCAAATATTTTCACGAAGCATATTTCATCGTTCAATCTAAGCGTGGTAGATCTGCAATTGCAGAGGGTTTTACACGAAAACTGTGCCATGGGAAATTAGCAGGGTTCGTAAATATCATAATATTTATAATAAATATCAAAATATCTGATATATAGGATATATATATCAGATAAATATCACTTTTTGGATATTTATATTTTAGTTTTTGTACACATTTATTATCACAATAGAAAATACAAAATAAATTATTACTCCTAAATAAAAAATTTACATAGGTAATGAAAAAAAGTAAATATACATTGAATGGATACACAAATATTATATAGTACTAAGAATAGTAAGAATATTTAAATAATCCTATATCCTAAATAGGGGCAAATCATCATCTTCTGATGAACTTCCTGAACAGCGTTGCAGATAGACTCACTTGGCCAAATCCAATCTAAATTAGTTTTTTTTTTTGTAGTTTCTTTTTGGTTTCAATATTTAAACATAAAAACTAATTTACCGGCATTGTCGTTACCGAGACGATTACGTAATTGAGATTGGACAATGCCAAAAGTGGAGAAATATCGTTCCAGCCCTGCTGTGGCTGCTACAGCAGTGTTCACATAGTTCAATAAATGTACTTTTATTTGGCCACTCTGACTCATTGATAGTTACACTTTTCCACCATATTAAAGGATTTGTATTTCTAAAATGAGTACCAAATAAAAATTTTGGAAATGGTTCCGGCTTTGCCGTTAATGACATCACAAATGGCACACAATTTGGATTTATGTCGTTGATGTGAAGTTAGTCAAAAGCTAGTAAAGTAAGAATTATCTTTAGAATATAATTTTAACTGAATTAATGAAAGTTTTTTGGCGGAAAATTGAAAAAAAATAAAAATCGCTGAAACTATGTTTATAAGTTAACTGAAGCACGAGAAAATTAATGCCGTTGAGCGCGTTTTCATATCACATTTAGTTTTCGAGATATAGCCTCGGAAAAGTAGAAAAACTGAAAAATTCGAAAAATTTCACTTTTCCGGAGGCTATATCTCCAAAACTAAACAAGATATGGAAATGCGCTCAACGGCGTTGAATTCCCCGTGTCCGAATTGACTTGTAAGCAAATTTTCATACAATTTTATGCAATTTAATATTTTAATTATTTTCTAAGGGGTACCCCTTTGGTTTTTTCAGATTTTAATTCAATTTTCCCAAAAATCCTTAATCGTAGGATTATTAAAACGAAAATTTACATACATATGTATTTTGACCCACTGAATCCAGTGGTGCAATCTTCAAATGCATATGACTTCTGGTTTTCGAGAAAATGTTAAAAAACCGCTTTTTGCGATTTTTTTGGCGGAAAATTGAAAAAAAATAAAAATCGCTGAAACTATGTTTATAAGTTAACTGAAGCACGAGAAAATTAATGCCGTTGACCGCGTTTTCATATCACATTTAGTTTTTGAGATATAGCCTCGGAAAACTAGAAAAATTGAAAAATACGAAAAATTTCACTTTTCCGGAGGCTATATCACAAAAACTATTTGATATTTTTATATAATGGATATATATCATTGCAAAAATATGACGATATATATCAAAATAAATATCATGATATATATCGATCGATATATATCTTCGAACCCTAGAAATTATTAATTACTTTCAAGAAAAATATTTCAGAATTACAATTTACACTTAAATCAATTACTTGTGACATTATTGCTAACATTGATTTAAAACTAAAACAAATATAAAATTAATAAATAGATCATCACGCCTTTTACCCATTACTGGATATGGCACTCTGTTTAAGCAGATCTCGGTAAGTGATATAATTCTCCGCGTGAATCAGCCGTCAAATCACGGCCCCCAAAGATGTAAGTGAAGAGAGAGCCACAGGGATAGATTTAAATTGGTGAAAATTGTTTGTAATAATTAAAATGTAACATCTAGACTGCTTTTTTTCTATGCTATCTTTGGCACAATTTTCACATCATGCCAGATCCCATTAAATGGGGTAGCGTACAAACGCTTGAAACAATGCCATCTAGTAATTTTAATTTCAATTAAATGAAAGTGACCACGCTGTCAAGTTACAAAAACAACCTTAAAACATTTAGTTTATGTGAAGTTTATGGGGTTATGATCCCCACAGCCGACAAACAATTTTCACCAATTTAAATCTACCCCTGTGGCTTCCCCTCTACTAACATCTTTGGGGACTGTGATTTGACGGCTGGTTTACGCGAAGAAATATATCACTTACCGAGTAAAAGGCGTGATGATATATTTATTTATTTTATTTAAGTTTATGTGATAAAATGAAATTTAATAGAATTACATATTTTATTTATACATTCAATATTATTAAGGGGGCATCTCTAGTCTAAATCGATGAAAAAATCAATTTTCCAAAAACACCGGTTTTGCATTTAGTATACTAATAGTAACATCGTACAATAGTTTATTTTAACTTGCGCGCTCTAAAAATTTTTACCTTTATTAAAAATCATGGAAACCATGGGTATTTCGATTGGCAGCATAGCAGTGGATTTTGCGCAGAGACAGGACGAAAATAGAATTAAGCAAGGAAATCGTCGCAGCATTGAAGCTTCAAAAGAACGGCGACTCGAGCTTAGAAAGGCTAAGGCGCAGGAAAATGAGTTTTTTGAGGACCAGGAAGGAATTATGTATGGAGCTGGTATCGCGGATTGAGTGTAAGAGGTTTATTTCTTCATTTTTTACACAGTTTTTCAAAAAATTATTTTAAACGCGTTTTTCTCGAAATAACATTTTTTGACCTGGCTGACATGATTTAACAAAAACTATTAAACCGATTGGGCTGAAATTTTGAGAGGTTATTCGTCACACATATAGTTATAGCCCGTACTAGAATTATGAATATTCGATTACATTTGAGCATTTTTTTAAACAACATAACCTCAAAAAATAAGCCGAAAATTAGAAAAGCCCGCCATTTTTTTTTTTTTTACTTAAACTTCTTGATTTTAGTACGGGCTATAGCCACTTTCTTATACTTTAATATGCTTTTTGAATTTTTCATTTAAGAGCTTCCTGTGTCAAGATATGATGTCAGCCAAAAAAAATCAAGCTTCGTTGTGGCCAGCCATATCTGGGCCATATTGGATGAAAAATGAAAAAAAATAATTTTTTTGCAGACTTCAATATGTATTTTTTTAATATAAAAAAAATTGTAGTGTGATAATAAAGTTTACTGCAAGAAAAAAAATCTTGAAAATTTATGCAAAAAGACTAGAGATGCCCCCTTAAGTTACATATCTCGGCAGAGGAGCTAATGTAAATTTGAAATTTTAATGACATGAAACGGCCATAATACCCGCAGCGCAATTCAGTAAAACCTAGTCTGAATAATTGTTAAATCAAAACCGATTTAAGCAAGCTTAGTTTAACATCGCAGTATCTTTGGTTTTATGTCTCAAAGCTTCAATTACAATAAATATAAAAACAAATGCATAAAACTCCTAGTGACGTCATAAAACAGTAGTTCCATAAGCACGGATTACATACAGCAATAACTGATAAATATTTATCTAAAACAACCGAAATAGGTAGCTATAAAGCAAGAGAGCATCATCCTGTTACAGTCTTACATATCTCCTTCACCCGTCGCCCAGATCGGGGTGTCGCCACTGCACCACACAGGAGTACAGAGCCGTAATAAGAAAATCAATAACAGGGCTTTGTTTTTATAATATTGATAACCTATTTTATGGCGGTTTTTACGGCCACTAAAAGCACAATAAAGCTCGCTTCGAGTAAGAATTTTCTTTGAATATAATGTGACTTGCAACTATGTTAGCACGTACACGTTCGCCATTATGTCAAGAGCTGATAGAACTTTTAATACTCTGTTACTGCAGTTTTCAGGAACTTTTTATTATATTAATTCTTGGTTCAAATATCGACAATTACTTTGTTGAAATTTATGTTATAAGTTCGAGAAATATGGACTGTAAGTTTACTAAAAGCTACGATGAAAGTAAACTTGATCGCGCGAATAAAACAAATGGTATTAAATCGTGTCATAAAATATAAATAAATATATCATCACGCCTTTTACCCATTACTGGATGTGGTACTCTGGTTAAGCAGATCTCGGTGCGGTTACCAGCCGTCAAATCTCGTCCCCTAAAGATGTTAGTGGAGGGGAAGCCACAGGGGTAGATTTAATTTGGTAAAAATTGTTTGTCGGCTGTGGGGATCGAACCAGAGTTCTCAAGATCCACAGGCCGACTCGATACCACTGAGCCACCTACCCCATGTTAATAGGCAGTGTTTATACTTTTATTTCATTAGTAAAATAATTATAAATAATTAAATGTACTATTATACCAGTGACAGTACAAATGTTCGCTAGGAATGAAATACCCTAATTTTTGCGAATTTCAAACAAATTCTTTTTAAATAAATAAATATATCATCACGCCTTTTACCCATTACTGGGTGTGGCACTCTGCCTAAGCAGATCTCCGTAAGTGATATATTTTTTCACGTGAAGTGCGGTTACCGGCCGTCAAATCACGGCCCCCAAAGATGTTATTGGTGGGGGAGCCATAGTTGTAGATTTAAATTGGTGAAAATTGTTTGTCGGTTGTGGGGATCGAACCAGGGTTCTCAAGATCCACAGGTCGACTCAATACCACTGAGCCACCTATACCATTTATAAAAATAAATAAATAAATATATCATCACACCTTTTACCCATTACTGGGTGCGGCACTTTGCCTAAGCAGATCTCGATGCGGTTACTAGCCGTCAACTCTCGTCTCCTAAAGATGTTAGTGTAGGGGAAGCCACAAGGGTAGATTTAATTGTTTGTCGACTGTGGGGATCGAACCAGGATTCTCAAGATCCACAGGCATAAAATGAGTACGAAATATTCAACTTATACTGAATATTAAAAAGCAAGAAAACCTTTCTGTTTCTAATATCTTTTGATTACATGTGTGTTCCCTACGATACAACTTTTTGATCACACATACTCGTACAGTAACGATAATACTATATACATGTATTTTGATTTGAAACAGCGAGTTTCTTTTAAGAAGAAAAACGGCGTTCCGTTTCAAGTTATTTGCGAATACAGGCGACGGCGCGCGGCGCGCGGCGTTATAATGAAAATACCTATGTCAGCTTTCAGAATTACAAAATGCAAAGTTTTTAGCCGAAGCCTCTGTAGGTTATTTAATTTTCCTGCACGAATTTCCATACGAAATAAAACTTGAAAGAGTTTTCATTTTCTCATGTCGTGCGGCGAGTTTCGTGTTATTTGATACGAGCAGAACAAGAACTTGGAATCATTACTTGGCTTCCTACTTTCTTACTTCAAACATTCTTCCTATTTTACTATGGTTTTATAACGACAAACACCCTAAGAATTTTATATAATTTTATACACAACGTCTAAGTTATGTTTAAACATATTATTAACTTTGTTATACTTATATTCAAAATACGATTGAGTGAAACGCTGTATTCCAATTACAGTACAGGGTTCAAACTCACCGAGCCGCAGTTTGATAGTTGATAGCTCGAGTGGGATTCGAACTCGGGATCTACGAACTTAAATTCCGTAACGCTATCCACACATCCGTACTCAAATTGAAATAATAACATCTTTGGGGGCCGTGATTTGACGACTGATAACAGCATTTCACGCGAATAATATATCACTTACAGAGATCTGCTTACTCTAAAATAGGCGGTATTTTATGCAGCCTAAATGTAAATAATTTGTTTTAAAAAAATAAACGAATCCTTTTTCTAATATTGATACTCGTATCTACTCTTCGTTAGAAAAAATAATCATTTTAAACAAAAATTAACGCACTAACACATCATTATAAACACTCAATTGAGCATTTTTGTGTAGAATGGATGAGATTTTGCAGTGTAGGGTGTGTAGAGTGTAGGGTGTTTTCGCAATGATAAAATATTCCTTTAGCAATATATGAGAAATGAGGGTGGCAGTACAGTCCCAGTTATAAATTTGCAAAGAGATCGAAGTTGAGTCATATAAAAGGAATATAAAAGCAGTGATTTTTTCTCGCGTCGAAACTAAACCCGGGGAAGTAAAAAATAAAAATGTGATCCGTGTATTTGGTTGGCGGAGGAAAGTTCTCGTTCCCCGGTAAAATGTGGCAGCACTCAAGTCCTAGTAGTTTATTCTCTCGCTGTAGTTTTTTTGTGTTTGCAAAGTTGGCAGTGTGAGTTATTTATACTGGACACTAGGCGACTACGCACCCCCGCGCTGATCGATTCGCTCTTGTTTCAGACTGAAACAAGTGAACTGCACGAAATAAAAGACAGTGCACAGTGCGCTCTTCCCCAGCTATTGTGATCGTAAATTATTGTATTGTACGCTGCGAGATGCTCGCACACTGCCGTATTGTTCGCGTTATTGAATTTATTTAAGAATAAGCTCAATGTTCAGTTTTATCGCTACAACCAATTTTATTTCCCTTATTTAAGACTTAATGTACAAATGAAATACGACTATTGCCACTGGATTTCATATCTTTCTTATTTGTCTCTCTCTTACAATATGTCTTTTTGGTCCATTCATAACAATCATTTCATTATATTTCACCAATTTTAAAAATCTACCCCTGTGGCTCCTCCTCTACTAATATCTTTGGAGGCCTTGATTTGACGGCTGGTAACCGCATTTCACGCGAAAAAATATATCACTTACCGAGATCTGCTTAGGCAGAGTGCCACACCCAGTGATGGGTAAAAGGCGTGATGATATACAACAGAATCCAGAGTCCTGAATTCGAATCCCATTCAAGCCAAAACATACTACGGCTCGATGTACTTGACACTTGTACTTGAATTAAGTTCTTGTTGTACAGAGTAACATAAATAATTCATATCGATAAATTTATTCCTCATCCCCAATTTCATCAATTGTTCATTCAAAATATATCATCACGCCTTTTACCCATTACTGGGTGTAGGTAAAATCACGGTCTCAAAGATGTTAGTGGAAGGGGAGACACAGGGGTAGTGACAATTGTTTGTCGGCTTTGGGAATAGAACCCGGGTTTTTAAATCCACAAGCTGACCGTCAGTACGGTGGTGTGGATAGCGATACGGAATTCGAATCCGGAGATCCCGAGTTCGAATCGCACTCAAGCTAAAAATTATATAAACTATCACACTGCGGCTCGGTGAGTGCGGACCCTGTACTTTAATTGGGATTAAATTCCTGTTGTACAGCGAAACATAAATAAATAAATACCACTGAGCCACCTACCCCTATTTATTCCTAAACCCAAGCTATTCCTCACCCTCGACTTGACAAGTAAGTTCAAATGAAACTAAGATAACATAATTAAAATATAGATCAACCCCAATACGTGAAATATCTTGGCATGACTTCAGCCACCCGATAGTATTGAATCTCGGGGAATTCGACGGCACGGCAGTCATCTGCTACCTCTTGTCAATGAGGCGCGTTTAAAGAGAAAAGTTCCCAACTAGTCCCTTGCCCCCGGCTGTCACGAGGGTGGTTGCGGTGGTGGTGGCGTTACACTTGTTAGTGAATTAATGATAGGGCGCAGATTCTCCCGGTGAGACTTGTAGCATGTCAGTGTCGCACGTCGCCACCCCCGTGCCCACCCCTCGCGCCACCCTCACCTTGCACTCTGATGGAGATGAAGCACCTGCCTATGTTAAGCGGTTTGGTGACAGCAAGTGACGCGGTGTGCCTCGAACCAAACTTTTATTTTATTTTATAGATATATCGGTTAATAGAAGAGTTAAATAACTTATCTACAGAATCTGTAATTTATTTATTTATGTTACGCTGTACAACAGGAACTTAATCCCAATTACAGTACAGGGTCCGCACTCACCAAGTCGCAGTGTACTAGTTCATATAAGTTTTAGCTTGAGTGAGATTCGAACTTGAGATCTCTGGATTCGAATTCCGTATCACTATCTACACCACCGTACTGATACAGATCTGCTACATTTTAAAATATTTTATTTAGCATTTGCAAAGATGACAACTGAGAATACTAGTTAATATGTCATCAATTCAATTAAGATGTGTAATTGTAGGTCTGATACAAAATAAAATAAATATTGTGCAGGTAGGAAAACAACCCCTACATAGGGGTAGCAAAAAGACAGTTTATTATTATAAAGGCAGTAGGTAATTGAAGAGATAAAGATAGAATTGTGTTTACATTTCGACGAAGAATAACAGTACTACATGAGGGGTAGAAACCTGCACTCTTCACCCCTCATCCCTCACGCCAATAAAGTGGGTTGAACCGTTATTTACTTCCCTTCATCGGCCCATAAGTGTATCTAAGTGAGTGAACGCTACCCGCGGCAGTGCGAACAAAGTATCGCAGAAGGCTCATAATTCCGTGACATCCGCAAATACCGGAAGTCGTCGAAGCGGAAGTTCCATCAACACCACACACACACACACATGCACACATGCACACATGAACACAGCAGCACTAACAGCAGCGCTACAGCGCAAGCCGACGGACAGTTATCGAATTAGAGGCGAGCGAGCGACACTACCGCCACGGCGCGGTGGACAGGTGATGACGCTCGGAACTACCGCTGCCGCCGACACTAATTTGATGTGTGAAGTGGACGCTAGGGTACTAGATCAAGTTACGGTGGACGGTAGATGCTACAAGAGCTGATCTTACGGAAGAATGCCAAGAATCATAAGTTCTTAAGATCTAGCTTGTAAATTGATAATACCATGTTGTAAAGGATCTGCAATTGCAGATATAGGCTTTCATTATATTCAAGATTAAGTTACAATGGTAGATGCAGGAAGCAACGTAATAAGTCAGTTGTAAACTTCACGCTATGACTAAAACATTTGAAGCCACAGCTTGTTAGCAACATATAAGTAAGATGTTATTTAGCAGCAGGGAAACCAGTACGTTAAATGATACTTTAATAATGAAAGTAAATAAAAATATTACTTTACAATATAAGTACGGTTGTGTGGCTAGCAATACGGAATTCGAATCCGGAGATCCCGAGTTTGAATCTCACTCAAGCTAAAACTTATATGAACTACTACACTGCGGCTCGGTGAGTGCGGACCCTGTACTGTAATTGGGATTAAGTTCCTGTTGTACAGCGTAACAAATAAATAAATAATTGTCAACGGCCATGGCTCAACTGATCTATGCGATAACGCGAGTTAAGCAACGTTGCGCGCGGGGAGTATTTGGATGGGTGACCGTCCCGAGAAACCCGCGTTGCTGTTGACTCTAAGATCTAAAACGCAGGATCAGGGCGTAAAGGCGGCATATGACCTTAGCAGTTGGTCCGCCAGGAAGCCAGAATAAAAAAAAATAAAATAAATAAATTGTCCCGCGTGGTGGCCGCGCGGGTTGAGGGCCTGACTGACGACCGTAAGGTCGTGGGTTCGGGTCCCGCCCGTGGCAGCCATACAAAGGACATATCGGCATATGACTTAAGTAGTTGGTTCGATATATAAATAAATAAAATAAATAAATAAGTGAGTGAAATAAGTCATAATGATAATATCACTCATCGTTTTATGTTACAGTAGCTGTTTTTCTACAATAACGTTAGAAAAAGGGTTCCAATTAAATTGAATGGAGATGCTATCAAGTAAGTGAAATATTACTATTGTCAACTTGTTGTATTGGTATAAATTGTTAGTTTATAATTATTATGAATTTAAACATTTTAGCCATATGTGAATAATAGCTGATATTACTCACTGAAAACGACTGTATAATGTACAACAAAAATTGATACTGGAAGATTAAATATACACCTTGGATATAACAATATTTAAATAAATAAATAAATATATCATCACTGTATAATGTACAACAAAAATTGATACTGGAAGATTAAATATACATCTTGGATATAACAATATTTTTCCTACGATAATGCAGAGAGTGCACTCAAGTGTCAATAGAATGATATTATTGTTCTCGGTTGCAATGAACACACAAATGATACAATGGTATTCGCAAAAACTTTTCATATTATTTTAGGAAATACAAAAAAAATCTAAAAATTAAATAATTTCTAGTAGTGTAAAATGTTAAATAGTTTGTAATACTTGACATTAGTTAACCCACTCTTCAAGGAGGGGTCACCACAGGTGTAGTTAAAATTGTTATCGACTGTGGGAATCGAACCCGGGTTCTTAAATCCATAGACTGATGCATCTCACTGAGCAATCTATTCCAAAAAGTAATACAATAATGTCGGTTTTAAAATTCCTAGCTTGTATAATGGCTCAATTCCCTTGCTAATTATCCTGTCTCAATTACGCTTCATAATTAGTAACTCCAGTAAATCTCAACCACAGTACGCAGTGTCACCACACCACAGACCATAAACTAAAAACTCCCTAACAACCCAACACAACACAGAATCACATTATCTGAGAAGTGCATGCCAGACAACTGCAACTGTCTCGTTGTGTGCAGTGTCGTAACAAGGGGTTGTAATTATCCTTAGCGGGTGGCTGGGTGCAGGGTGGCAATTCCAGCAAGTCGCAGCACACTTGAAAAGCGCTTAAAATCGCATAAACGCTCATCCTTTCGTAATTACTTGGCTAATTAGGGCGAGAGATACACTGCGCAATACAGGAAGCCCACAGTGAGAGAGTGGGGGCAGAGTAGGGGAAGGGGGGGGAGTGTTGTCCACCTTGCACTGGATTATGCTAAGTGAGATTTCTAGGGGTGAGTACACTTGAACAGCAAGTTGTTTTGTGGTTGATACAGAATTTATTTAAAAAATAATTATCAAGCAAAATACCTTTACAAATATGTGTGCTTAATCAACACAATAAATAAACAATAGTTATTTATGGTACAAGTGTGTTATATTACAAATAAGTCACGCGAGAAAAATATTAGTCCACGAGGCCGCAGGCCAAGGGGAATAATTTTCTGAAGTGACTTATTTGTAATAACACACGAGTGGCATACGAAATTTTATCCAACAACTACAATTAAGACATTAAAATATAAATTTTGACACAATTGTCTACATTTCAAATAATATTCTAGTTAGCCATACTATCTTGTTTTGTTTTCTAGGTTACTCAAATTTTTTAAATAAACAAAGTTGAAAAAAGGTTGCAGCTGTAGTATTTGAAATGGAAGACGAGAATTTTATTCCCGAAATAATCATTAAGGAAGCGGAAAAAGTGGTTGTTGATATTTTACAAAAAAAGTTTAGAAGTTCTTATGAAAAATAATTTTATATGTTTGAAGACTGGATGACAACTAGAAACGTCAAAGGTATGAATAAAAGTGTTTTTCATAGGAAGTTCTAGACTTTTTTGGTAAAATATCAACAACCGCTTTTTCACTTCCTTAATAATTATTTCGGGAATAAGATTCTCGTCTTCCATTTCGAATACTACAGCTGCAACCTTTTTTCAACTTTGTTATATTTAAACTCAACAGTGAGTTACAGGTCATAATTTATGCGTGACTTATGACTTATAACTCACGTGTGACTTATAAACCACTTTACTAATCTAAAATGACAACAATAATGATTGTATAAGTAGTGGGTGTTGGATAAATAAATATATCATCACACCTTTTACCCATTACTGTCTAAGTAGATCTCGGTAAGTGATATATTTGTTTACGTGAAATGCGGTTACCAGCCGTCAAATCACGGCCCCCAAAGACATTAGTAGAGGGGGAACCACAAGGGTAGATTTAATTTGATGAAAATTGTTTGTCGGCTGTGGGGAACAAACCAGGGTTCTCAAAATCCACCACTGAGCCACCTACCCCATCAACAATCTAATAATGACAGCATTAATTTTTACAAGTGGATTCTCAAACAAAAATTAGTACAATACTGCTGCTTGATGAGGCCGAATCCTGTACTGTAATTGGGATTAAGTTCCTGTTGTACAGAGTAATATAAATAAATAAATTACACTATTTTATTTTTGATGTGAAACATCTATAGGCTCACTTGTAAACCGAATTGTTGGCGTGGCGACGCTTGCCGTGGCGACGGGTCGCCATGCTATACTAAGGTATACATATATATATTTTATATGTAGTAGAGTGTACGGTGTGGCTTCTCACTCAGTTCGACGTTGTTGTTTACTACGGTACACATAACCTGCGTTTTATTTAATTTTTTATTTTAATTTTTGACAATAAAATATGTGTGATAGTGATAACTCAGAAGATCAAAGTGATCAACCTTGTGCAAAGAAAGTGAAACTACACTATGGCATACTACCAAGTCATCAGTAAGTAGAATTTTCTGTAAGAAATTCGTAATACTTCATTTTTTCATTAGGCTATATTTAATTCCTGTAATAATATTATCTTTTATGCATATTACTTGTACACACACGATGTTTCACATCTGCCAGGCGTCCCATGACGGCTCACATTTTTTTTATTTGTTAAAGTTCCTTTTAAAAGTTCTCTATACATGTCATTCGCTTATGTTCCATTAATTGATAACTCTAATTGTTAATCGTAATTACTACCGTTATTTCATATATTTCATGTAGATCTTGAGAACCCTGGTTCGATCCACACAGTCGACAAACAATTTTCACCAAGTTTAATCTACCTCTGTGGTTTCCCCTTCACTAACATCTTTGGAGGCCGTGATTTGACGGCTGGTAACCGTACTTCACGCGTAGAAATATATCACTTACCTTAGCTTAAGCAGAATACCAGAGGCGGATTCAGGGGAGGGGTCATGGGGGTCATGACCCCCCCTAAGCATGGACTTTTTTTTTAAATGTTGGCCCTAATACACAATAATGATATCATTATTTACAATTGTTAAACAAATTAAATAGAAAATATTATCTAAGAACTTAAAATTCTAAGATAATTAAGAACTATTATTTGATTTATTATTCTAATAAATAGCCAAAAACCAATATTTTGTGGGGATATTATTTCGACCCACAAATGGGAGAGGTATTCTATTTAAGACCTAGTCAAGTATGTGACTATCGACATTTGCACTCAAATCAACTTCTAATTCAATAATTTTTGTATTCTATCGAAGAATGCGATTCCAAAGACGATTTAATGTGATTGTAAAAATTATTTAAAGCAGGAATATAATATGAGCAAATACAAATGTTTTTTATATTTAGAGATGGCCAATACCCCCCTCCCCCCCAATTTGAAGTCTGGATACCACACCCAGTAACAGGTAAAAGGCGTGATGATATATTTATTTATATTTCATATATTTAAGTTGGTGGAAAAGGACGAACAAATAAGAAGAAAATAGGGATCATATAGAAACAAATTCAGTTGTAAATATTCTTAGAAACTGTTCATACAGAGATGTATGTATGTTCTCTGTGAAATAGCACTGTCTTCGTAAAGTTACGACACACGACATTACAAGTTACAAGTGTATAAAACTCCCCCGGAGTTTTAAACTAATATTTTCCGGGTGCGTTGCTCGCGACTTTCCCGACTGCAACTGCCTCGACTCCGAGTATCATCATTAACCCCCGGAGTCATCTGCGCGGCCTCATCGTGCGTGTCTCACAAACTTCCATCACGTCAGTGATGCCCGGAAACCGGAGCCGATGCGGATCACGGATCAAGACACGTGACTGTCGCCTGAACAGCTCATCACCGGATCTGATTGTCCGGGCGCGTATATGCTACCCCTACATGCGCCGAGAACACACTTTTCGCAAACGACATATTTACATATTTATTTGTTTAATTATTTGTTGATTCATCTATTTCTACTGTTGAACCAAATTAAAATCCGACTGTCCACTATTAAAAAGCTATCGTTATAAAAATTATGAAATAGAAAAATTAATATATTGTACCCAAAATACACTGTTCAAAATTGTACAGGGATATTTTGAAAATTGAAATTAAAAATAATATTGAAATACTTGTAAGAATATTTGAATATATTTTATAGTTTTAATTTTATAATTATGTATTTTAAGCAGCCTAGTATATATTTAATATTAAGTTTTAATTTTACATTCAATTTTCAAAATATCCCTGTACAATTTTGAGTAGTGTAGATCTACAGTTTATAATATACGGGTATATATGTACCTCGAACCATCTTATGTTTCTTATGCAGCGAGTGTGCTAACCATTTAACCACAACTTCCTGTTAATAACTAATTGTATAGAATTAGAATGTTTTCTACCTTAAATCTCTCGTATCGTTTGTTGAATGTTGTCAGCAGGAATGCAGTACCCATAGTAACACGATTTTCACTTGTAAAACAAACATCTTCACTAAATACACTTATTAAATGTTTTCAACGAATATTATAAACGATAATCATTAAAATTACACATTTTTTGTCACAGATTGCATCGGATGATGCTAGATACATTTGAAAGAAAAATTCACGCACAACACAAACTTAAGTGACCCTGTCGGCCATCTTGTCTTAAACGTCAAATATTGTTTATGCAAATCTACCAACCCTAAAATGTTACATATTTTTACTGTTGATATAAAACAAATTATTTTTATTTGTAAATTGTTTATTTTGTTTCAAATCATAAAAATACTTAAAATAAACTATTATAATTGTTTGTATTATTTATAAAATATATTTAGTTCAAATTAGAATTATGAATATTATAAGAATTAATTGTTTTCTTATATTGTCACTGTCAAAAGAAAAAAAAACTGCCGCAAGCTGAAACAATACCACTGGGTCAACTACCCCATTTTTGAAATGATGTTTATTATAAATATGAATGTGTAACCAAGAAGACGATTTTAGGAAAAATAACAATTGATTTGTAATAGTAGCTCGACAAAGTAGCTGACAGCCCAGTAATTTTTGTGAGGCTGTTTACAAAAAAGTTGAATTGTCAATTTTGTTAGACAGATGAGTGTAAAGTTTTTTTTTCAATATTACTTGTGAAAATGACATTTCCTTTACTCAATGGGGTAGGTGGCTCAGTGGTATTGAGTCGGCCTGTGGATTTTGAGAACCCTGGTTCGTTCCCCACAGCCGACAAACAATTAAATCTACCCCTGTGGCTCCCCCTCCACTAATATCTTTGGGGTCGTAATTTGACGGCTGATAACCGCACATCTGCTCCGGCAGAGTGCCACGCCCAGTAATGGGTAAAAGGCGTGATGATGATATATTTATTTATATTCCTTTACTCAATTTAGTTGTGATAGTAACAGTTTTCCTCACTAGTAATAAAAGTAAATAACTTTTCTCACTAGTGAGGGAAACGGCTATTATCATAACTAAATTGAGTGAGGGAAATGTCATTTGATATAGTGAATAAGGAAACGTGATGAGTATTTGCAAATACAACTATAATTATTAAATTTCTTGTATCGCAAACGTAAAATAGTTATTTGTGTATTAAGAGCGTAAAGTAATTCTTTGTTACTCGAACACGGTAATTGCAGCGAGAGCTGCAATAGTGTAAGAGGAACAAAGACACTTTACGCTCGTGATACACACATAATTTTTTCTACGATTGCATCTTAAAATTATTAAAAAACTTATACGTACTGAAAATAAATTCGTTCTGTCAACTGTCAATATGACAACTTTCTGTTTTGTTTGTATCCCTGGTAACTATTTAATATCTTTTTCGCGCGTTGCCATTGGAAACGCGCGCATTTTACGTCTTTTTCGCGCGTTGCCATTGGAGACGCGCAAAAAAGATATTTTTCGATTGATCCACAGAAAACTTCAACTTTACGATGATAAATGAGAGCGTAATTGTCAACTTTTCATAGCAATCGTAGAAAAAGGTAATTTTCACGTTTAAGGTTTCAATTAAACCCCTTCCTCATTAGTATTACAATGTACTATTTTTGCCTGAAGATAATTATGAGTGAATTAAAGTAAAATGATATAATGAATTGTGTAGAATTTGGAAGTGACTTGATTAGGGTGTTATGTATGTGTATCTGTGTATCGTCGAGGGGAAGGGTTGGTTGCAAATAAGCACGAACCCCAAGAAAAAGTTCTAGTTCGGCATTCAGAGAGAAATGCTTCTCTATTGTCATCATTTCAAGTGTCACCGAACAGAGTTTGAGATCGTAGCTAGCGTTCGTTCGTTCGTTCGTTGAAAACTTCCCTCGCGTGTGATTTCAACCCTTCTATGTCTCCTCTGTTCCCCCTAACCCACTGTGACCGTCTGCCACGGCTGCTACAGAATACATTAGTCAAATTTAATATAATAAGATTTAAGTTCGCTCGGTAGCTTGGTTGGTTTGACTCCCCGCTCGGCGCAGTTCAGCTCAGCACGGCGCGGCGGCTTCTACTTCGACTCGTACTCGTAACGTATTATGTTTGCAAGGAGTAGTTATGTATTTGTACGGGAGCACGGCTTTTAACTTTGCTACTATTGAATATTAACCGCTCGCTGTACTACGTATTTATACAACGAACGTACTTGTACAGCTCTACATTTCAACATTGTTCATTGTTATCACCAAGGCAACGCAATGCAAGGCAAGGCAAGGCAAGGTAGAATACAGTACATTTCGTGACACCTAACTTACTCAAATTATACATTATTTATTTATTTGTTATTCTCTGCAACACCAAATTCATGTCAGACTTGAACCAGTCAGATAGTTACGTTTTTACTTCCTTGTACGAAGTAAAGGAAGTATTGTAATCGCGAAAATTTTCGGTTCTCAGATTTAGGGTTGTGCATTTGACCAGTCAAATATTTTTCGGTCAATTGACCGACTATTTGACCGGTCAATTGACCAGTCAATTGACCAAGAAACATTTAATAAAAATCACAATTAAAATTGTAATTTATTTATATAGTACTGTTTACTACATCCAATATTACTGAAAATGAAAAACCAACAACAATTAATAAACAAAACCACATCAAATTCAAAATAAAGAGGAAAATAAAGTAAAATGAAATAATATGTATTTATTTTATTTGTAAAGTAAAGTAAGCAAATTCTCCAGAACCCAGAATACCAAACTAGATATATTCATGTAATAATAGTAAGTAGCTATTTCTATTGAACAATAGATGTCGTGGCGGTTCCATTTAGATTATTTGACCGTTTTATTTGGCTGTCAAATATTTTTGATCAAATGACGGTCAATTGACCACGGCACAACCCTACTCAGATTTCAGTGGAAATACGCATTTTGGCCATCTCTGAATCCATTTTGACTAATTTCGTCGTGACGTTTGTACGTACGTACGTACGTACGTATATCATCATCTATGGCGCTACCGCCCAAATCGGGCCTGGGTCTACCGGACACACCGAGCCGCAGTTTTTACACTGCCGTACTGCCGGTTTTCGTAGTCAAATGTTACATTATTTAAGGCGTATAAGTGACTAGCTTATAGCGCCCGAGTGTGATAAATGCATGTAGCTGTATTTTATATTTTACGACAAATCACACATTGTCGACAGGCGGATTCGAACTGACGAACCTTGGCTCGTGTGACGTCACAGTATGTTAAGAGATGTGCCTTAACACGCTCGGCCACCGCGCCTGTATGAATGTACTTACATTGATGATCATCTGTGGTACTACAGCTCATATCGGGCCTGGGCCTACCGGACACACCGAGCCGCAGTTTTTACACTGCCGTACTGCCGGTTTTCGTAGTCAAATGCTACATTATTTAAGACGTATAAGTGACTAGCTTATAGCGCCCGAGTGTGATAAATACATGTAACTGTATTTTTATATTTTACGTACGTATATATCTCGCATAATTCAAAAACGCTAAGCCGTAGAAAATTGAAATTTTATATTTAGGACTGTTATAACATCTCCTTTTTTGGTCATTATATAACTTCGGGAAGTGGAACTTTACTTGAAGCCTATAATAGATTTTCATGAAAAACTATATTCAAATATAATTTCCAGATTTGGTATATTAGACTACTATATCAATGGAAATAATATAATAGATTTTGGATAAAATAGACTAACCGGAAGTGATACATTACATAAAGCTGCTAACAGTTTTCCTTGAAAAAAAATGGTATTATTTTAATTTTAGAAATAAATACTGTAAATAAAAGTTTTAGAGAATTAAATTCTGCATCTAGCACATTAAGAATTTTTAAATTAGCCTTTTGCATAAGCGAGATATCTAAATTTAAATATTATATATTTTTTGTTTTTTTTAAATTACTTTTGCTATGGATTAGAACAAAAAATAAAAAAAATAAAGATTTAATGTCAAATATGTGCAATTAAAAAAATATCTATAGTTTAATACGCGTACAAGGAAGTCATGTGGTGTCCACATCAGATTTTTTTATTAATAAATAAAACAATAAAAACTTTTCAATATCATTTGTATTAATGAGTGTTTTTTCTGTTGTGCGTAGGAATGTTGCTATTAGTTGAGACAAATAAGTCATTCGTCCACAAAATACAAACAACATTTCTTCTACAACTGTCAAAAAACAATCATATACAGGGTGTTTCACGACTTAGAGCAACAAATTAAAGGGTATATTCTGTACGACGTGCTGATCATGAAACAAAAAGATTTTTTATTTAAATTCGAAAAATTAAGGGTTGTTAACCTAAAACATTTTTTGTAGTACTGCACTGGATTCGCTTTCCTATTAAACACAAACAATGAAGTAGGTATCAACTACGAAGGAATAATTACACAATTCAATTATTAGTAGTTATTTATAATAGAATTGTATTTAATTAATAACTTTAATATAATCATACACCCAGTGGCAGTGGCAACGAAAAATTTTGGACTGGGAAACATGGAAAATAGTTTTGCGATTTAAAAAAAAATCTTGTACAGAATATACCCTTTAATTTTTTGCTCTAAGTTGTGAAACACCCTGTATAATAATGATTGATTTATACAAGTTAATTGAAGGATTTAAACAGCCGACAAGCAATTAAAACTACCCCTGTGATTCTCCCTCCACTAACATCTTTGGGAGCCGTTATTTTACGGCTGATAACCGCATTTCATGCGACGAAATATATCACTTACAGAGATCTGCTACGGTTCAGTGCCACATCCAGTAATGGATAAAAGACGTGATGATATATTTTATATTTAACTGAAGATAACAAATAAAAAATAATGTAAATACTATTGATGGAATGTAGGATGAATGTGTTAAGGGTTTGTGCAACCCTATTTGATGGAACATAGTCGTGTTGTTAAGTATGAATATTTATAAAATATATATTAATTAAAATTAATAATTGTGATATAACGGGCATCAGATGTAATTTGAAACAAAATAAAATTTTAATTAACTGTAAAATGTATATTGTCTGAATTTTACAATAAATAAAATATAACTATAGTTATCATATTTTTAATTTTATTATACAATTAAAATTTAATTGATATGTATTTTGATTTCATATCATTGAATCATTTTAATGAGTTTTAATATTTTCCATTTATTTTATTCATTTATTTAGTTGCACAACACTGGAAACTGAAATTTTCAAATAATTCTAAAACATTTGTACATTTTCCACTGTCAAACATTTCTTAATTACTTTAGAAAAAAATGCTTCAAATAAAAGAGATAAAAAATGTACTCTTCTATAACTTTTATTTGAACTATTTTTCTCTTAAATAATATAGAAACCTTTCAGAGCAGAAAATATACAAGAAAATTAAAAATAAATATATCATCACGCCTTTTACTCATCACTGGGTGTGGCACACTTTTGGTAAGTGATATATTTTTTCGCGTGAAGTACGGCTACCAGCCGTCAAATCACGGCCCTCAAAGATATTAGTGGAGAGGAAGCCACAGGGATAGATTTAAATTGTTTGTCGCCAGTGGGGATCAAACCAAGGTTCTCAAGATCCAAAGACCGACTCGATACCACTGAGCCACTTACCCCATAATTTTTCACATTTTAATAGTTTATAATTGTATTGATAATAATAAACATAAAAATGTACTTACCGCCGAAGACGTCACATCTAAGAGTAAAACTCTGCCCTTCGGAGAAGGGCCCAACAACCGAAGTCAGCTGTGCTCCTGCCTCGTTCGTGATAACCATCTTCTGGGGTGGCACTGTAACACACATTCACCCTTTAATACAAGTACAGTACAAACAAAACATATATAACTTTCTGCCATTTAATTTCAGTTACGTGATTTTACTTCACTTTAACACTAGGGGTTGAGAGAAGTACGAAATGCAGTACAGGGCAGTGTGAGGGTGTTAGTTGGGGTAGGTAAGTGCAGGATTAGTGCAGAGAATGGAGAAATGATAATGGAATTGAAAGATGTAGGCCATGGTAAAGCTTTCAGGGAAACTAGATTTGTATTTAGATAACAAATTAGATTATTTAAAAAAACAACAAACATAAAATTAATTAAGAATAAAGAACGTAGACACTTGATGTAGTTTCACAAAATTTCTTTTCTTTTCTTTATTCTTATTCATAATGTTTCACCAAGTGCCAACGGCTCATACTTTTGATATTATAAAATAAATAGTCTTGAAATGCTCACTTGGTGAAACTAGGTTTAATAATAAAATATAAAAATAAACAATTGTCTAAGTCTCACAGCCAGCCTCTGATGATGACCTCATAAGTTGACTTGGAGGCTGAATTTTGTTTGACTTAGATAAGTGTTTATTTTTATATTTTATTAATTATATTATTATATTTTTGTTCAAAATAAACTTTTTAATGAAGAGTAACTGATAAATTAGGTAAAATGTTTTTGAGGAAATAATTGTGTTTTAAAATAGTTATTTGTGTATTAAGAGCGTAAAGTGATTTTATGTTACACGGTAATTGCAATAGTACAAGAGTTTACGCTCTTAAAACCCAAATAACTATTTATTTAGTTATTACTTCCTTGTACGAAGTAAAGGAAGTATTGTAATCGCGAAAATTTTCGGTTCTCAGATTTCAACGGAAACCATTTTGACTAATTTCGTCATGCCGTCTGTACGTACGTACGTATCTCGCATAACTCAAAAACGGTAAGCCGTAGAAAATTGAAACTTTATATTTAGGACTGTTATAACATCTAGTTGTGCACCTCCCTTTTTGGTCATTATACAACTACCGGAAGTGGTACTTTACTTGAAGCCTATAATAGATTTTCATGAAAAACTATATTCAAATATAATTTAAAACTTTCCAAATTTGGTATATAAGACTACTATATCAATGGAAATAACATAATAGATTTTGGTTAAAATAGACTAACCGGAAGTGGCACATTACATGAAGCTGCTAACAGTTTTCCTTGAAAAAAATGGTATTATTTTAATTTTAGAAAGGAATGCTGCAAATAAAAGTTTTAGAGAATTAAATTCTGCGTCTAGCACATTAAGAATTTTTAAATTAGCTTTTTGCATAAACGAGATATCTAAATTTAAATATTATATATTTTTTGATTTTTTTAAAAATTAAGTTTGCTATGGATTAGAACAAAAAATAAAAGATGTAATGTCAAATATGTGCAATTAAAAAAATATCTATAGTTAAATACGTGTACAAGGAAGTCATGTGGTGTCCACATCAGATATTTTTTTTCATAGTTAAGTTCGTATGAAATAAATAAGATATTTAATATTATTCTTACTTTCGATTTTGGAAATACGGTAATATAATTTGGGGATAGGTTTCATAATACGTACTTTTTACATTATCTTATTGTAAAGTGACTTAAAACGCCTGTGTGTTTTTATAAATGGCCGAAGTCGTAAGAAGCTCAAACATTAATTTGCGTACAAATTCATGCTGATTAATGAATAAAACAAAAAAAGAAAGAGTTCGTATGGAAGTGTTAATGTGGTCGAAACGAGTATCGTGTGTCAGGATGAGAATGTTTCAGGGGTTTGTGCTGCTCCATTTAATGGGATATAGCGTGATGTTATGTATGTATGTATGTACAAAACATACCTTAGGTACTTTCTCCTAAACATGAATGTGTAAAGTAAATCTCATTTGAGTATGAAATTCTCATGAAACAATTGATAGCGGGGTGTAAATTCGTCAGTAACCTACTGTACAATCATCAATGAATCAATGAACAACTGTTCACAAAGCTCAACTATCCGACTAGGCCACTATCTATACTGTCCGACTAACGGCTAGCGGTGTACGATAGAACGCAGTGTTCGCCAACTCTAGCTTTAATTGAGGCCTCTATTCTCATCCTGTATTCACATCCGCTGTGCAAGCGATTTATTTCCACCCCCTACCCGCAGAGGAAACAATTGCACAATTGCTGTCATCCTCCACCGACCAACCTACCCTTAACTAGACTAGACTAGACACAGATGTATTTGTCAGCACTAGGTTTGGTGTCTCGCTCTTACTAACGAGATGGGTAGGAAATATGAGATTTTTTTTTGGAAAACTGGCATGAAAAATTCATGTGTGACGTTAATAATATTTAAGTTATCTAGAAAAAAAGCGAAGATTGAATCCAGAGGGCGTAGTAATGAACACTTTCCTTACGTGTTATATACGATATTTTATATATACAAATGAAAAATTTGTTATTGGCCTTAAATCATTTTTTTCCCTAGGGAGTATATGATATTTTTATTTCTCTCGTTTCAAAGATCTTGAAGAACTTTTTGTTTAGGTAAATAATGAAGCATATTAAGTAATGATTTTAATAAGAATGAAATTTATATTATTTATCGGTTATATATATAAAAATAAAATTAATTAAAACAAATAAGATATAACTTTTCAATAAAACTCTTGTTTTCCGAAAGTATCCTGATTACAAAAATTAGAAAATGTCGTGTTATTTATAGAACTTCAACCTCTTGTATTTTGGTAACTAGAAGGAATAGGACCTATGTTCATATGACATTTTTGGCTCAAAATGACCTCAGGAATAAGCTGTTAAAGTTTGTTAGACTAGTCCTGAAACACCCTGTATATTGCAGAATGAGAATGATGAACAATTGAACGTTGAATAACAACAAAACTAGAAGTAAAAAGAAGATAAAAAGCCAGAACCCCTAGTCAGCTGCACCGCGTGTACTTGAAGGGTGCAGGAGACATAGAATGCCACCCCCCCCCCCATCATCATAGTTCATGTTTCTCATGCGTGTGGATGTGTGTGTGTTAGTGTGCCGCACGATTGAAAGCAATTTAATTGGTTAACGAACCGTCACGTGACGGCGGCGATGGCGGCGGCGGTCGCGTCACTTCGCGCGTGAAATGAATTTCGATTGTGACGTCACTACCGGCCTTCACTTCCGCTCTCGAACAACACACACACACTACAAGTATTCTCCTCATTTTTCTACCAAGTATCGTCGAGATACAGCGTCGGTCGACGTGAAATGTGAAAAGTTTCAAGTGAATGCGAAGGGGTTTGTGATTATCTGGAATCGTGTAATTAAGACGAATCTACTCAAGTTTTAAGAAAGTTTCTGATTTACAAACTGAACGATTTACGCAGACAACGGACGAAGAACTCCCGCGAAAACAAACCAAATTTTAGAATAAAGTATTAATGTACAAAAAAGATTAACTTTGTGACCAAAATAGCCTACGTTAATCTCATCTTTTTTAACAGTTGCTTAATACATTTAAATCAGTTTAATCCTGTTAGAATTGACAGATCTGCAATTGAAGAACATTATTAAATAAAATAAATAAATAAATATATCATATCAGATCTCGGTAAGTGATAGATTTTTTTCGCGTAAAGTGCGGTTACCAGCCGTCAAATCATTCCCTTTAAAGATGTTAGTGAAGGAGAGCCACAGGGATAGATTTAATTGTTTGTCGACTGTGGGGATCGAACCAGGGTTCTCAAGATCCACAGGCCAACTCGATACCACTGAACCACCTATCCCATAATAATAATATTAATGATTAATTTACAGATAATGGGGTGCTCTACTAATTTATTTTTTTAATGGCACCATCTAAATTGAAAATAATATATAGTTCTAGAAAGTCTTAATTAATATACATTAAACCGTTTAAGAAAATGTGAATCTCAAACAATAGAACTAACATATAATTGTAGTCACATATATGATCTACTTTATTATTTAGAAACATATTTAAAAATAGTTTAAATAAGTTTCATGGTAAATGCAAAATTGAATCAACTGTAAAATAAATAAATATATCATCACGACTTTTACCCATTACTGGGTGTGGCACTCTTCCGTAGCAGATCTCGGTAATATATATCCTCGCGTGAAGTGCAGTTAACAGCCCTCAAAGATGATAGTGGAGGGGGAGTCACAGAGGTAGATTTAATTTGGTGAAAATTGTTTGTCGGCTGTGGGGATTGAACCAGGACTGGCCAGCACAGTTGGTAACCATAGACGCGTTTCGCTCTTATTAGAGCTCATCAGTATGGTATAACCTACTTCTTCACCTAGAACAAAGTTCACGTGAAGAAGCTGGTGACGAAGGACTGTGCCAGCAGAGAATAAGATCTCTAAAGAATTTTGTGAGATTTAGACAAGTGTTTATTTTGATATTTTATTTTATATTAAACCTAGTTTCACCAAGTGAGCATTTAAAGACAATTAATTTTGTCTTTGTTGTTTTTTATTTAAATTGCTATTTCGTAGCTTTTGCTTTTTTCGATAGATGGCATTACTGGTTCGATAGAACTTCTCATGTCATCTTACCGTTCTTTAGAGATCTTATTCTCTGCTGGCACAGTCCTTCGTCACCAGCTTCTAGGTGAAGAAGTAGGTTATACCATACTGATGAGCTCTAATAAGAGCGAAACGCGTCTATGGTTACCAACTGTGCTGGCCAGCCTCTGACGATGCCCTCATAAGGTGACTTGGAGGCTGAATTTTGTGAGACTTTGCCAAGTGTTTAGTTTATATTTTATTAACAACTGATACCAGGGTTCTCAAGATCCACAGGCCGACTCGATACCACTGAGCCACCTACTTGGTAATCAGTAAAATGGCGTAATGATTTATTTAATGAACAAAAGTAGAACACAAGTAAACTGCATGATCTCTACTTAACCCAATTAAGTGCAACCCGTGTATTTTTGGCCATCACGTAAAATATTTCAACAAGCCCACAATCTTGTTTATCTATAAAGCGAGATCGACCGGGGTTCTTTGCAATGAGTTGACAAGAGACAGAGTGAACGTGCACTAATGGACGTGTGCTAGTTGCGCGTTTTCTGTTTTATAATTCAGCGGCTACTTTCAAACTCCGGGCGACTCCAGGCGGCTCCGGACCAACTCCGGGTAATGGACGCTAAATTGTCGGGTGAAAATGAAGCGCAACCTTTCACATGCTTCTAGACTACGCTGATAAAAAATGTATTCCTTACTAGAAGGGTGATGATGATCCTTGGGAAATTATTCATTACTTGCTTTTACAAATATACCTCCTATTTTACTATTACTATCTGGGTCAAATCCGAGGTCACATTTTCAAACTAGATTTATAATTAAGTTAACGCATTAGACGGAAAATAATAAATATATCATAACGCCTTTTACCCAATACTAGATGTGGCACTCTGCCTAAGCAGATCTCGGTAAGTGATGTATTTTTACGCATGAAATGCGGTTACAAATCACGGCCCCCAAAGATGTTAGTGGAGGAGGAGCCACAGGGGTAGATTTAATTGTTTGTCGGCTGTGGAGATCGAACCAGGGTTCTCAAGATCAGGGTTCGTAAATATCATGATATTTATAATAAATATCAAAATATCTGATATATAGGATATATATCAGATAAATATCACTTTTTGGATATTTATTTTTTAATTTTAGTTTTTGTACACATTTAGAAAAACTGAAAAATTCGAAAAATTTCACTTTTCCGGAGGCTATATCTCAAAAACTAAACAAGATATGGAAATGCGCTCAACGGCGTTGAATTCCCCGTGTCCGAATTGACTTATAAGCATTTTCATACAATTTTAAGCAATTTAATATTTTTAATTATTTCCTAAGGGGTACCCCTTTGGTTTTTTCAGATTTTAATTCAATTTTCCCCAAAATCCTTAATCATACGATTATTAAAACGAAAATTTACATACATATGTATTTTGACCCACTGAATCAAATGCATATGACTTCTGGTTTTCGAGAAAATCTTAAAAAACCGCTTTTTGCGATTTTTTTGGCGGAAAAATGAAAAAAAATAAAAATCGCTGAAACTATGTTTATAAGTTAACTGAAGCACGAGAAAATTAATACCGTTGAGCGTGTTTTCATATCACATTTAGTTTTCGAGATATAGCCTCGGAAAAGTAGAAAAACTGAAAAATTCGATAAATTTCACTTTTCAGGAGGCTATATCTCAAAAACTAAACAAGATATGGAAATGCGCTCAACGGCGTTGAATTCCCCGTGTCCGAATTGACTTGTAAGCAAATTTTCATACAATTTTATGCAATTTAATATTTTTAATTATTTCCTAAGGGGTACCCCTTTGGGTTTTTCAGATTTTAATTCAATTTTCCCAAAAATCCTTAATCGTAGGATTATTAAAACGAAAATTTACATACATATGTATTTTGACCCACTGAATCCAATGGAAAAATGTTCAAATGCATATGACTTCTGGTTTTCGAGAAAATGTTAAAAAACCGCTTTTTGCGATTTTTTTGGCGGAAAAATGAAGAAAAATAAAAATCGCTGAAACTATGTTTATAAGTTAACTGAAGCACGAGAAAATTAATGCCGTTGAGCGCGTTTTCATATCACATTTAGTTTTCGAGATATAGCCTCGGATAAGTAGAAAAACTGAAAAATTCGATAAATTTCACTTTTCAGGAGGCTATATCACAAAAACTATTTGATATTTTTATATAATGGATATATATCATTGCAAAAATATGACGATATATATCAAAATAAATATCATGATATATATCGATCGATATATATCTTCGAACCCTGCTTAAGATCCACAAGCCGATTCGATACCACTGAGCCACCTAACCCATACAAAAATAAGAAAATAAGAAGTAATTTATACCAATTATTCTATAAAAATTAAATATAATTATTACGAGTATTCAATACGATTTCATTGGTTAAATTTTTCGAATGTTTTCTACAATTGTGTAAAATTTACATTCAAACAAGCGTAGACGATGCTGCCTTCATTTCTTTATAGATTCGTTGTTAGAGAAGTGGGCGTAAGTGAAGATTTATGAAACAGGTGTACAGGAGCGAATGGATGGATATTTGTTGCGTGTTGATGGATTTTGGTTGTGAGAAAAGAAAGAGTTCGTATGTAGGTTGAAGCGAGTTTAACCATTACTGGGTGTGGTACTCTGCCAGAGCAGATAAGTGATATATTTATTCGCGTGAAGTGCGGTTACCAGCTGTAAAATCACGGCCCTCAAAGATGATAGTGGAGGGGGAGCCACAGGGGTAGATTTAATTGTTTGTCGGCTGTGGAGATCGAATCAGAGTTCTCAAGATTCACAAGCCGACTCCATACCACTGAGTCACCTACCCCATGTTTAAGGAAAAAAATGAGAATTTAACATTTTTATTTATTTTTTATTTATGAATTAGTGGATGTTTTATGAAAGTTACCCCATTTAATGGGATATAGCGCCATGTTATTTATGTAAGTAATAAACAATTATAAAATTAGTTTTCCTTCTTTTTAATATTGCTCTAGTTTTTTATATGGATTTACTAAGTTTTGTCTAAGATTGATGACGAAAGTCTATCCCTTAAACATTTCTACTATAGAAATAAATGGATGTATATAAATGAAGGTTTGTTGCGTTAGCGATTCATTCATAAAAGAATGTTTGGAGAAGATTAATTGCAGAATGCATCTAATAACGTTTAGTGAATATTTAAAGGGCTCGTGTTACTTCGTTTGATGGTGTATAGCGTGATATTATTTTCAGTTGTAAACAAACATTTTTAGCTTTAATTCCGTATAACAATCAATATATAATTTGAAATTGTAATAATGAAATATTAAATTATTAATTATTAAGCTTGCATATCAGAATTTATAGCATGAATGATCAATTTAATTAGCTATAAATTAATTATTTATGAATGTGAATTATTTATTAAAAAAAATTATAAGCGCAGCTTATTTTTTAATATAATTTCCATGTTTGTGGTTAAAATATGTAATAATGAATTTAATATATTATTTATTATATTAAAAATACATACTAGATGTTTATTTTATATATATATATACAGGATGGTGAATCGAAGGACACACAATAACGTTTTCAATGCTATTCTTGATATGTTCAATTATTAAATATGTGAAATAGTTATTGTAGACAAAAAATATATGCATTTTTACTTTCTTGTAAAAAGTAAAGGAAGTATTGTAATCGCGAAAATTTTCGGTTCTCAGATTTCAACGGAAATAGGTATTTTGGCCCTCCCTGAATCCATTTTGACTAATTTCGTCATGCCGTCTGTACGTACGTATGTATCTCACATAACTCAAAAACGGTAAGCCGTAGAAAATTGAAACTTTATATCTAAGACTGTTATAACATCTAGTTGTGAACCTCCGTTTTTGGTCATTATACAACTACTGGAAGTGGTACTTTACTTGAAGCCTATAATAAATTTTCATGAAAAACTATATTCAAATATAATTTAAAACTTTCCAAATTTGGTATATAAGACTACTATATCAATGGAAATAACATAATAGATTTTGGTTAAAATAGACTAACCGGAAGTGGCACATTACATGAAGCTGCTAACAGTTTTCCTTGAAAAAAATGGTATTATTTTAATTTTAGAAATGAATGCTGCAAATAAAAGTTTTAGAGAATTAAATTCTGCGTCTATCACATTAAGAATTTTTAAATTAGTTTTTTGCATAAACGAGATATCTAAATTTAAATATTATATATTTTTTATTTAAAAAAAAAATAAGTTTGCTATGGATTAGAACAAAAAATAAAAGATTTAATGTCAAATATGTGCAATTAAAAAAATATCTATAGTTTAATACGGTACAAGGAAGTCATGTGGTGTCCACATCAGATTTTAATTAAGTTTGCTATGGATTAGAACAAAAAAGCAATCAAAAAAATATTTATAGTTTAATACGCGTACAAGGAAGTATTGTATGATAGTTCTCTTCAACAACCTGTACATTCCTACCATTGATCCAAATTCCATAATGAATACTCTCGTCTGACACTAACCCTCCAGTTGTCCGGATTGTTGTGCAACTAAATCGAAATATCCCTAGGTGATAAATCAGCGTCGTTTACAAGTGAAAGTTCCTCCAATCAATACCGCTCAGATTCCAAGTGTAGACTGGCTAGTCGGACTTTAACTCTAATTAGATTCTAACTTCAAATATTCATCTTGCTTAATTCGGTGTCCGAGCCAGCGAGGAACCATCCCCGCACCCCGGACAAGGGGTGAGACATTTGTCTGCGGCGTCGGCGATAGGGAACTTTGATGGAGTATTGTTCACGTGTTTTTCATTATGGTTAGTTACTTTATTAAGCGAGGATTTATTGATTTTGTGTAGTTAATTAATAATAAGTTAGTAAACCACTTCATATAAACTATAACTTTATTTATTACACTGTACAATAAAATAGTTATTTGTGTATTCAGTGATTCTTTATTACTTGCGCACTAAATTGCAGTAAGAGGAACAAAGACACTTTACGCTCGTGATACACGCACCATTTTTTCTACGATTATATCTGTATTTTTTTATTGTTCTACAAAAAACATTAACTTTACGATGACAAATGAGAATGTAATTGTAATTGTAATTTTTGGAGCAATCGTAGAAAAACTAGTTTTAATTATATGAGGGAATTAATAACTCTTGTTTGTGAAACGACAGCGCAACAGTTTTGCTACAATTACCTGTTTATAAATATAAAAATAAAGTTTTAATTTAGTATAGCACGGATCTGCAATTGCAGATCTATAAAATGACACATTTAGGCGTCAATAACGAAATTTGGTGGAGGCGCAAATGTAAATATTTTAATAATTTGACTAAAGTTAATTTATATTATGACAGAAAAATTCTGATGACGCCTGAATTCGAACCAGGGACCTTCCGCATACCGGGCAGAAATGCTAACCGCTACACCACGTCACCTGTGTTCGAAATATGGCATCAACTGAATTTTTCTGTCACAGTGTTTAATAATTATTCGTTTACAATAGTTTTGCAAATACAGATAGATATGAATTCGTTGTATTTATATTACTAACGATTAAACTACAAATTTTATTATACAGGGTGTTTCAATAGTTTAGTAACAAAATTAAATGGCATATTATATGATATATTGATTTCGGATCAAAAACATTTTTTTTTTTATAATTCGCAAAATTAAGGGCAGTAAACTTTTTTAATGTCACTGGTTTAATAGTAATTTATAATATATTAATAATTATATTATAATTATAAACATTATAATAGTAAGTTTATTTATTATAGAGCATCAGAAACATTTAAAATAAGTTTTTTTATGATTCAAAATCAATTTACTCGTGTAATATCTGAAATTTTCTTCCTGAAATATTGACACACCCTATAAGTTTACCAGCGACAATGCGTGGTTCAGATTACACTATAAGCTACTGTAATTGGGATTAATTTCTTTTTGTGTGGAATAACGAATAAATAAATAAAAATATAAAGTAAACACTTGGCTATGTTTCACAAAATAAATAAATGTTTTTCAATAGTTTTTCTATGTGTAAAATCTCTTGATGCATTTTTGATTTGAGTGAAAGTGAAGTTTGTGTGGGTCGGACCCAAAGTTGTGCCGGGCCGACAAAGTCTTTTAATTAGTTCAGTCCCTAAGTAATCTGGCTGTAGTCGTTTCATCTCCAAGCACGTTTAATTTTTCCCTTGGCGAATTTTTGTATTTTTTAATACCTACAATATCCTCGTAGGTTCATAGCTAATCTAAGTATTTTCTACAAGGTATAAGCTGTAGCTTCTCTGTACGGATATTTAGATTCATTTCCCGGTTGTATTATTTATTTATTTACTGCGTTCACAGATAAATATATCATCACGCATTTTACCCATTACTAGGTGTGGCACTCTGCCTAAGCAGATCTCGGTAAGTGATATATTTCTTTACGTTAACAGCCGTCAAATCACGGCCCTCAAAGATGTTAGTGAAGGAGGAGCCACAGGAGTAGATTTAATTGTTTGTCGGCTGTGGGGATCGAACCAAGATCCACCACTGAGCCACCTACCCCATTATATCATCACGCATTTTACCCATTACTCGATGTGGAAATTTGCCGTAGCAGATTTTATTAAGTGATATATTTGTGCGCGTGAAGTAGTTATCAGGTCGATAAGATACCACTGGGCTATGTATTCTGTATTATACAGAGTGATCCAAAATGATTGATCCCGTTACCTCGTTCTTATTTTTTGTTTTCCGCATTGTTGTAAGAGTGGACTAGGACTGAAAGTTCGCCTTGAAGTGCAGTGAATTTATAAATTATAAAGGAGTAAATTTGAATCTATTTGCAATGATTTATTTGGACTTGTTTCTAAACGATCCTATATATCATTTCAAGTAACTTGTGGGAGCATAGTGTGTCTCCCAGTTGATTTACTTTCATACACATTCAGAGTTACGAAAACGTTCAATTACCCTATGAATATGACATGTAAAATATTTGTAATCAATGTCCTCGAAATTAACAAAATTCTGCAGAAATTGTTCGCGACATTGCTCTAGAGTCTAGAGACTATTTCTATTATGCATCCTAGTAAGAAAATATGCATCTAAAACAAACTTGTCATGGGGTAGGTGGCTCATTGGTGGATCTTGAGAACCCTGGTTCGATCCCCACAACCGACAAACAATTAAATCTACCCCTGTGGCTCTTCCTCCACTAACATCTTTGGGGGCCGTGATTTGACGACTGTTAACGTGAAGAAATATATCACTTACTGAGATCTGCTTAGGCAGAGTGCCACACCCAGTAATGGGTAGAAGGCGTGATGATATGTTTATATTTATTTATTTATTTATAAATTTATCCCTGTGGCTCCTCCTCCACTAATATCTTTGGGGGCCGTGATTTGACGACTGTTAACGTGAAAAAATATATCACTTACTGAGATCTGCTTAGGCAAAGTGCCACACCTAGTAATGGGTAAAAGGCGTGATGATATATTTATATTTATTTATTTATTTATAAATTTATGCCTGTGGCTCCTCCTTCACTAATATCTTTGGGGGCCGTGATTTGACGGCTGATTCACGCAAGAAATATATCACTTACCAAGATCTGCTTAGGCAGAGTGCCACACCTAGTAATGGGTAAAAGGCGTGATGATATATTTTTATTTATTTATTTATTTATAAATTTATCCCTGTGGCTCCTCCTCCACTAATATCTTTGGGGGCCGTGATTTGACGACTGATTCACGCAAGAAATATATCACTTACCGAGATCTGCTTAGGTAGAGTGCCACACCTAGTAATGGGTAAAAGGCGTGATGATATATTTATATTTATTTATTTATTTATAAATTTATGCCTGTGGCTCCTCCTTCACTAATATCTTTGGGGGCCGTGATTTGACGGCTGATTCACGCAAGAAATATATCACTTACCGAGATCTGCTAAGGCAGAGTGCCACACCTAGTAATGGGTAAAAGGCGTGATGATATATTTATATTTATTTATTTATTTATAAATTTATGCCTGTGGCTCCTCCTTCACTAATATCTTTGGGGGCCGTGATTTGACGGCTGATTCACGCGAAGAAATATATCACTTACCGAGAGCTGCTACGGCACAGTGCCACACCCAGTAATGGGTAAAAGACGTGATGATATATTTACATTAATTTATTTATTTATACATTTATCCATGAGGCTCCTCCTGCACTAATATCTTTGGGGGCCGTGATTTGACGGCTGATTCACGCAAGAAATATATCACTTACCAAGATCTGCTTAGGCAGAGTGCCACACCTAGTAATGGGTAAAAGGCTTGATGATATATTTATATTTATTTATTTATTTATAAACTTATCCCTGTGGCTCCTCCTCCACTAATATCTTTGGGGGCCGTGATTTGACGACTGTTAACGTGAAAAAATATATCACTTACTGAGATCTGCTTAGGCAAAGTGCCACACCTAGTAATGGGTAAAAGGCGTGATGATATATTTGTTTTATTTACTTATATATTTTTATGGGGTAGATGGCTCAGTGGTATCGAGTCAGCTTGTGGATATTGAGATCCCTGGTTCGATCCCCACGTGATGATATATTTATATTTATTTATTTATTTATAAATTTATCCCTGAGGCTCCTCCTCCACTAATATCTTTGGGGGCCGTGATTTGACGGTTGGCAACCGCACTTTACGCGAAAAAATATATCACTTACCGAGATCTGCTACGGCAGAGTGCCACACCTAGTAATGGGTAACAGGCGTGATGATATATTTATTTTAAAAATTACTTCATAATTCAGTTTCACATTTACTTTGTAGTCGAAATAACAAGATGTTAATAAAATATGTATCAATATCAGTCAGGGATCAATATGACAATGCTAGTGATTTTCCTAAATGTCATTAATTATGTCAATATTATTTAAATTTCCAGGGCAACTAATAATAATTTAATTTCATATAGTTTAGATATAGTTATTTGTGTATTAAGAGCGTAAAGTGATTCTTTGTTACTCGAACACGGTAATTGCAGCGCAAGCCGAAGGCGAGAGCTGCAATAGTGTAAGATAATTTTTTCTACGATTGCATCTTAAAATTATTAAAAAACGTATACGTACTGAAAATAAATTCGTTCTGTCAACTATCAATATGACAAGTTTCTGTTTTGTTTGTATCGCTGGTAACGCGCATTTATAATCTTTTTCGCCCGTTGCCATTGGAGACGCGCAAAAAAGATATTTTTCGATTGTTCAACTTTACGATGACAAATGAGAGCGTAATTGTCAACTTTTCATAGCAATCGTAGAAATATATTATTTATTTATTTATGTTACGCTGTACAACAGGAACTTAATCCCAATTACAGTAAAGGGTCCGCACTCACCGAGCCGCAGTGTAGTAGTTCATATAATTTTTAGCTTGAGTGAGACTCGAACTCGGGATCTCCGGATTCGAATTCCGTATCGCTATACACACCACCGTACTGACGGACAAATAGTAATGCAAACTTGTTCAAGTCACACGAGGGTGAATTATTTAGGATCACCCTGTATCATATAATAATGCGCGTTTTTTGAGAAGTATAATCTAGATAGGAAAATCGTCGCCATGTGCAACAGACTAAGATAGTTTATAACCCTATTCTTGCTGACTCTGGGGTTCTGAATAATTAGCGCAATTAATTGCGGACTTGCATGCGTGGTGCTGCACAAATTGCAGTAAGATGATCGCGAACCCGATCGCTTGCAAGCCACGCTTCACCGATAGTGCATGAACACGTGAACGTGAACGTGAACACATGAACATGACTAGTCGTGGGTAGGTGTATGTTATTAAATGCTGTGCTGCTGAATTACATGCTCGGAAATATTGTTATTCATCTGATACTTGGTAGGGTGCTAGTGGGTGGAGTTAACTTTGCGTTTTTATTAACTGATAATTAGTGTGTGTGCTATTAACAATGTTACATAGATTTTTTACAAAATGATGATAAAAATAATTTAATTAATTAATTGCAGTACGGGAAATTTAAGGTTCTCGTTTAGTTTTTGAGATATAGCCTCAGGAAAGTACATATGTCAAATAATAATGTATACATCGATAAATATTTATTTGATCCGGTTCAATCTGTTCCAAGATAGATGGCCGCCATTTTGAATTTAGACATAGTCGTTAAGAAGTTCATGTCAGATAAGAATGTATGCACCCAGAAAATTTCATTTGAATCTGTTCGGTCAGTTCCAAGATAGATAGACGCCATTTTGAATTTAGATATAATCGTTAAAAATTTGATAGTCTATGTATAGGTTATGTCATATTACAATGTATACATCAAGTTTCCTTCATATCGGGTTGTTTATTTCAGAAATATCGTGAATTTAAATTTAGTCGGAACGAAATTTGTAGTAAAAAATTTTGTTCCTTAAAAATGTCGCTTTAATGTAGTTTAAAACAGTAATATTTAAGTTTTAGTGGGTGATTATAATTTGACAGCTGGTAAATATACCTGATTGGTAAAGCCCGGATTTTTAGGCAATTGCCTAGATTCAAATTTTAATATACTTCAGGCAATTTCGTTTTTCTATACATAGGTAATATGTTTACGTGTAATGGAAGATTTTTTTTGCGTGCCTTAGAGCCTATTTTTTCTATATTTTGGTTATTGTGCCTATTTTACCTTATACAGCCTATTTTGCCTATTTTTGTTGCCTATTCTAACTTGTATTGAGCAGACAAGGTTTATCATCTACTTCGTTGACTAATTCAGCTCTCGACAAAGTGTTTCAACCTAACCTATAATATTTAAAGTACTTACTTTAATCAAGTTTTTGTGTGTGGATTTAAAATGCCGAAAGAAAAAACGGTTTTTAGTCAAAATTTTACGTGGCAATTCAATTGTGTCTTTGCCATTAATCAATGGAGCTGAGGTAACTTTAGACGATATGGCTAAATATAAGAACGCCTCTGTCACATTTTGTGATGTCGAACGAAGTTTTCAACTTACAAGCAAAGTTCTGACAGACCGAAGATAGTCCCTTTCCGAAAATTTCATAGAGCAATTGCTCGTAATATTTTGTGAATTAAAGTATACTAGATGATTTGAATTTGCATAATAGTTAATAAAATGAAAACCCTACATTATTATTTTTCAGATTGCGTTAATTTTTGTTTAAAATAATTTTTTTTCTAACGAAGAGTAGATACAAGTACCAATATTAGAAAAAGGATTTGTTTATTTGTTTTAAAACAAATTATTTACATTTAGGCTGCCTAAAATCCCGCCTATTTTAGAGTAATTACCGGCCTATATGCCTGCTTATTTGGGTGTTTTTAAGGGCCTAAATATCCGGGCTTTACTGATTGGGATATTTAATTAAAAAATCAGAATAAAATGTCTTAATTAAAAATAATGTTGAATGAAAGCAAACTTCCGTGTGTGTGTGTGTGTGTGTGATGAAACGCCAGAGGTAAAAAACCTCATTTATTGTGAACGCACCTTTTGATAATCAGCGGAGTGTACCGTGTGCGCCATTCACAAGCAACGAATCGGAAACATCCGTAGGGCAGAGCAGGGCAGAGCAGGGCAGGGCAGGGTAGGGTAGCAAGGCGATCCGCTTTTTCTTAATTTACATTATCTTAGTACAGTGAGCACAAGTCAAGACCCTTACAGCCCTTCATCCGCTAGCATTATATGCTAGTGTCACTACTCTACTGACTACTGGGCTGACCCTACCACTTGCCTTTTGCCCTTAGCACGCACATGAATTGCAGGATTTTATCTACACACAATCTACGCCAAGCAATACACAATTACTATGAAAATCATCCAGATAAATAAATAAATATATATACAGGGGATGTGCACAGTAAGGCAGAACATAGGATTTTAAAAAGTGCGGAAATTGGCTCTCCAGAGCAAAAGTATAAGAATAATAATTTGTTCAAAATTAAATTCTACGTTTGAAATTGGTTGTACTAGCGTGTATGTACTACTAGATATTTAAAAAAAATGTGACATTTTTGTGCAAAATCAGATAAATAGCTGACTGTATAGATCAGTTTTTATAACCTTTTAAAATTAATTTTAGCAGTAATTAAATAAATAAATAGAAATTAATTTTAAATTATTTAAATACAGAATTTAATTATTTATCCAACACCCACTACTTATAAAGTCATTATTGTTGTCATTTTAGATTAGTAAAGTGGCTTATAAGTCACACGTGAGTTATAAGTCATAAGTCACGCATAAATTATGACTTGTAACTCACTGTTGAGTTTAAATATAACAAAGCTGAAAAAAGGTTGCAGCTGTAGTATTCGAAATGGAAGACCGAGAATTTTATTCCCGAAATAGGTAATCATTAAGGAAGCGGAAAAAGCGGTTGTTGATATTTTACCAAATCTAGAACTCTAGTTGTCATCCAGTCTTCAAACATATGCAATTCTTTTTCATAGGAACTTCTAGACTTTTTTGGTAAAATATCAACAACCATTTTTTCCGCTTCCTTAATGATTATTTCGGGAATAAAATTCTCGTCTTCCACTTCAAATACTACAGCAGCAACCTTTTTTCAACTTTGTTTATTTAATAAATTTGAATAACCTAGACAACAAAACAAGAAAGTATGGCTAACTAGAATATTATTTGAAATGTAGACAATTGTGTCAAAATTTATATTTTAATGTCTTAATTGTAGTTGTTGGATAAAATTTCGTATGCCACTCGTGTGTTATTACAAATAAGTCACTTCAGAAAATTATTCCCCTCGGCCTGCGGCCTCGTGGACTAATATTTTCTCGCGTGACTTATTTGTAATATAACACACTTGTACCATACATAACTATTATAGCTTCGTCTTGAATTCAGGGAAGTAGTAGCAAATTAAAACTCATATCGTATAATAATCAAATCTAAATTAAAAGTATAAATATATACTGGGTGTGGCACTCTGCTACAACAAATCTCGGTGATATATATCTTCAAATTAAGTTCTGTTACCAACCGTCAAATCATGGCTTCTAAAGATGTTTTAATGTGATGTAAATTGTTTGTCAGCTATAGAAATCGAAACCTATCCCTTAAATATATGATCATTATCATCATCTGTGGCGCTACCGGACACACCGAGCCGCAGTTTTTACACTGCCGTACTGCCGGTTTTCGTAGTCAAATGCTACATCATTTAAGGCGTATAAGTGACTAGCTTATAGCGCCCGAGTGTGATAAATACATGTAACTGTATTTTTTATGTTTTACGACAAATCACACATTGTCGACAGGCGGATTCGAACTGACGAACCTTGGCTCGGGTGACGTCACAGTATGTTAAGATATGTGCCTTAACACGCTCGGCCACCGCGATATCTATCTAAAATAAAATGTAAATAAGGCAGTAACATAAATTTGTCTATAAATATTCAACCCCGTATGCATGATTAACCCTTCCAATAGATCTTCAGTCCGGGTGCAAGTTGTCAGTATATCTACATTGTCTACCCATTCTAACCGCATTGGCTTTCACGAGGAGGCATAAAAGAATTTTTTATTTCGCACACATCGAGCCGTGGCCATGTCCATGTCCACGGGAAAGTTTCGCGTTTTTTCCCCGGGTAGAAGTCCCCGGGGAGTCGACCGCACTGATGATGAATTATATACGAGTTAAGATACTCGTAGCTTATTCGTTCGCGGTAGAGAGACTGACGTATCTCTAGTGGCGGCGTGGCGGGTGATACTTTCAGCAACCACCCCCCACCACCCCCGCCAGATAACGGACGCTCGGTGCTGAGATGACGAGGATTTATACGCGGTCAGAACTTCCGGATTACGGGTGTAGCATCCGTTAAGACTATTTCTAATATTTGTCACTTCTACGTGAGAGACGCGGCTTACACCAAGAGAAGAGTGAAACTGAATGAGCGAACTCGAGGATGTTTACTATCTAATAGTTGCGCACTGGAGATGAATATCAAAATAAATACACTTTTCTGAAATCGGCAAGAAAATGCCTACTTTCCTGACGCATTTTAGTATGGAAAGTAAAGCTGGATTTATAATGAAGTAACGTAAGAAGTAACGCAAAAAGTATCGGTAATGTAAAAAGTTGAGCGTGTACTACAGCTAGTAATGATTTATAATGAAGTAAAGTAAGAAGTAAGGTAAAATATGTAACGCAATAGTTGCCCAACATTCATCTTTCTACCTTACCTTAACTAAAACTTCTACCGCTGACCAATAAGAAGTCAGCATTTTGAACATTGCGCAGAAATCTTTATTATCGACTTATCCACTATTCTCCATCTGTTTATCTGTCAGATTTCATTTTGTTAGTCGAATTATTTTCTATTAAATAATAATAAATAATAGACCGAAGTATTATCGAGCAGGTAGAAATATATAAAATACTGTATGATAAGTCATCAAAAGTCATAAAACTCAATAAACAACAAATAACCTAACAAACGTTATATGATATGACAGAAGTACAGAAATTCAAACTTGATGCCGAAGTAAACGAAAAATACAGAAATAAATGTGAATTTTTTATAATTTTACCTGATTGGCTAGCAGTAGTGGTACTACTTTTTAATATAAATCAACTATTTTCGCTTGCTTTACTTTCTACTTTACTGCAACTGCGTTACTTGTTGCGTTACTTCATTATAAATCCAGCTTAAGTGTTTACCTGACTCAAATAAATAAACTAAATAACTAAAAAATGTAATAAGATTTTTATTTATTTTTATCAATAATATTAATACTAAATATACAATTGCTTAAATTACTAAAATTTATGTATGACACTGGCGAATTTGAAGCTAAATTTATTGGAGATTCAGTAAATAAAATAAGCAAGTAGCACATTAGCTGACAAATTATTTTGCTTTTTCCAATCCATGAAAATTTCATACTCTTTATCATATCGGTCTTTGGACTTGCTCGGTAATAAATTTTCAACAGCCGCAGTTGCTTGATTTAAGATTTCAGGAGGAGTACTTGAAAATACCGCCTCATACTCATTTTCATCTATATTTTCCAACATTATAAAGAAATCTTCTCTGTCAACAATATTACTTTTGACACAAATATATTCAATAGATTTTTCACATAACATATTGTTTTCAACAACTTTTGGTATCACCTTGGATATGTAGTTTGCTGCTAATATGATTCTTACCAAAAAATTAAACATTTTGAAATATTTATTATTAATTATATGGATAAAATATAAATATGAACGATTTCAGAAAAAATAGTATACTTAATACGTCACGGAAGTGTTTTACTTGACTCAGCGAATTAAAATACTCGGCCTGACGGCCTCGTACTTCAAACAACCGCTTCGTCAAGTAAAGCATCACTTTCCTGACTTATCATGTAATATACTATTATTTGTGACACGGAAGACTAGAAGTAATGGAAACCAATTAGAAACATTTGTATTCTTTTATGAGAAACTATAGATAGACATATTGGATCTATTGACTGAGACTAATCAGTAGATCTCGATCGCGAAAATGATCTGATGCAGTTCTTCGAGATCCAGCACGCTTTATTCATCCCTCTGATTTTTATTAGTGCAACAGTACAGAACGACTGAAACACAAATAAATATATCATCACGTATTTTACTCATTACTGGGTGTTACACTCTGTTGTAACAGATCTCGGTATATATGATATATTTATACGTGTGAATGCGGTTACTAGATGTCAAATTATGGCCCCTTAAAATGTTAGTGGTGGGGGAGCCACAGGAGTGGAGTAAAGTTTATCAGTTTTAGGAATTCAAGCAAAGTTTACTAGTGACTCAAAACATCGATTAATAGCAGATTATATAACAAGGGAGTAAAGTTCGTTATTATTTGTAAAGAGCGAAGATTGAGGGCGTAACTTGAGGGATGCAATCGTTTTATGTAAGTTATTGACGTATTATGGGGTAGGTGGCTCAATGGTATCGAGTTGGGCTGTGGAACTTGAGAATTCTGGTTCGATCCCCACAGCAGACAAATAATTTTCACCAAAATTAAAATCTACCCCTGCGGCTCTCCCTACACTAACACCTTTGGGAGCCGTGATTTGACGGCTGGTAACCGCATTTCACGCGAAGAAATATATCACTTACCGAGATCTGCTACGGCAGAGTGCCACACCCAGTAATGGGAAAAAGTCGTGATGATTATTTATTTATTTATATACGATATTTTATATACAAACGGAAAAATTCGTTATTTAACAAAAGAAGTTTGATACTGTCAATGGCCTTAAATCTTTTTACTTCCCTAGGGAATACTTGTTATTTTTATTGATTTAGGTAAATAATGAAGCACGTGATTATCGGATAGGTGGCTCAGTGGTATTGAGTCAACTTGTAGATTTGAGAATCCGGGTTCAATTTTCACCACGTTAAAACTACCCCTGTGACACCTCCTCCTCTAACATCTTTAGATGATTTGACGGCTGGTAATCGCACCTTACTTTATCACTTACCGAGATCTGCTACGGCAGAGCATCACACCTAGTAATGGATAAAAGACATGATGATATATTTATTTGTTTTATTTCTATCTAATTATGGGGTAGATCGCTCGATGGTATCCTGGTTCGATCCCCACAGCCGACAAACAATTTTCACCAATTTAAATCTACCCCTGTGCCTCCCTCTCTACTAATATCTTTGCGGGCCGTGATTTGACGGCTGTTAACGTGAAGAAATATATCACTTACCGAAATCTGTTAGGCAGAGTGTGCCACACTCAGTAATGATTTATTACTTCCTTGTACGAAGTAAAGGAAGTATTGTAATCGCGAAAATTTTCGGTTCTCAGATTTCAACGGAAATAGGTGTTTTGGCCCTCCCTGAATCCATTTTGACTAATTTCGTCATGCCGTCTGTACGTACGTATGTACGTACGTACGTACGTACGTATCTCGCATAACTCAAAAACGGTAAGCCGTAGAAAATTGAAACTTTATATTTAGGACTGTTATAACATCTAGTTGTGCACCTCCCTTTTTGGTCATTATACAACTACCGGAAGTGGTACTTTACTTGAAGCCTATAATAGATTTTCATGAAAAACTATATTCAAATATAATTTAAAACTTTCCAAATTTGGTATATAAGACTACTATATCAATGGAAATAACATAATAGATTTTGGTTAAAATAGACTAACCGGAAGTGACACATTACATGAAGCTGCTAACAGTTTTCCTTGAAAAAAATGGTATTATTTTAATTTTAGAAAGGAATGCTGCAAATAAAAGTTTTAGAGAATTAAATTCTGCGTCTAGCACATTAAGAATTTTTAAATTAGCTTTATGCATAAACGAGATATCTAAATTTAAATATTATATATTTTTTGATTTTTTTTAAAATTAAGTTTGCTATGGATTAGAACAAAAAATAAAAGATTTAATGTCAAATATGTGCAATTAAAAAAATATCTATAGTTTAATACGTGTACAAGGAAGTCATGTGGTGTCCACATCAGATATTTTTATTACTATGTAATAACATAAAAATAAAGAATTGAAAATGCTATTAACGTCGCGAGCAAAAAGTATCTGTTGTATCTTGCGTGGAAACATACGAGTAACCTCATCTCATCAGGAAAGTAGGTGAACTAAACATCGAGTCCCGCACAAAAACCTTCAACATAACATCGGTTAAGCAATTTATCTCATCGTACAAGCAGCCCTCCGTTCCCGGCTCCAAATACACAATCAAATTATTCACCATGTACTTTCTTATGCAAATATTCCTATTACGTGGACGGCAGAAGAAAAAGCGCGCGCTCTCGTTGTTTCTTATATTAAGAGCGGATTACGAGAGCACACAGGGTTGGACCAGGAGGGAGTGTGCAGGGATAGAGACCCCAGCTGCAATATGATCGATAACTTTCATTCCATTGTTTTGAATTTAATCGGGAGAGGTAGAGCAAGAAGGGATTAAACTTGGTATGATGCGTTTCTCTCTCGTATTGTTTCTTAAATTGAATGTTGCAAACTGATGCGAAATCTTCCAACTTATAGAATTTATACAAGTTTTATGAGTCAGCTGGAACATCTGAGGAGTTTGCTTCTTGTATTGCCAAGAATACTTCTATTTAAATGGAATACTATTAGCTGCGTGCATAGCTCTACAATTACTAATTACAATTACCAATTATAATTAATTATCTCTGTTATATTCGGATATACGGCAGAATGAGTAGTGTTAGGAAATTCGAATTATACTGCGGTGAATCCGAACCCTGTACTGTACTAGCACAAATAAATAAATAAAACAAACTTAAAGCATTAATTGTAAGTATACAATAAAATATTTGCAAACTTCATATTTTTCAATTACATTTAATGCCATAATTGATATATTATTTTATCTATATCTTTCATCGTTTCATAGAATGTGATAATCGTTGTAATTAAAATGTTTGAAAGAAAAAGATGCAATTATGCATTACGTTATTTTTACATATGTGTTTATGTTTCTTTTTAAAGGTCTTTACAAATGTCATTTTTCACTGATAGTGCTACTAATTATAATTTTAATCGCAAGTCGTAAGATGCTTCCACTAATTGATAATTGTAATTGCTAGTCATATTTACTAATTATTTATTGTTATCTAAGATTTAGTATTTTGAGAGTTCAAATTTAAATGTCATCTAGAATTTTATATAATAATAAATATTTCATTACGCCTTTTACCCATTATTGGATGTGGCACTCTGTCGTAGCAGATTTTGGTAAGTGATATATTTCTTGGTATGAAATGCAGTTACCAGCCGTCAAATTACGGCCTCTAAAGATGTTAGTGGAGAGAGAATTACAGTGGTAGTTATATTGTTTGTTGGTTGTGGGATTCAAACCCGGATCCTCAAATTCACTAGTCGATTAGATACTTGTGAGCCACCTACTCCATATTCAGAAAATGTGAAGATGATAATAATTAAAATTCTCTACTAATGTTATTTTGCACTAATTCATTTATATTTTCATTAATTGTAATTTATATCGCAAATAATTAATAATTGTAATTGTTAATTATAACTACTAATTGAATAATTGTGAATACAAGTTAAAGGTGCATCTTTAAGCAACATAAATTATAATTAAAACGTATAGTTGTAGCAAATATGGTAGTGCTGTTACTGCAGAAGATAGTATTAATGATAGGTTCTATAGAATGAATTAATCTATCAATATGCAATCTGATACAAATTATTTTATTTGGCTTAGTTTTGCACTTCCAACAAATTTCGTTTCTGACTTACATAATCTATATTATTATTATTTATGGATAAGTAGCTCAGTTTGGTGATCGCACTTCACTTGTCTTCACTTATCTGGATCTGCTACAGCAAAGTGCCATACCCAGTAATGAGTAAAAAGTGTAATAATATATTTATTTTGTCAATATATATTAAAACTTTAATGATTTATGTACCTACAAATAAGTAATTGTACCACCATAGTTATGCCTTCACTTTTCGAGTAAGAGTTTATCAATAAATATCTCATTTCAACCTATTGAGAAGCTCTGGTTGTCCGATATAAAGAAAAAAGAAAACAGTAAACAAAGTAAAGTATATAAGTGTATGTGACTGGCACGTAGAGTATAAACTCCGGCATGCAACATGCAACCAATGCAATAACATGGTGTCAAATAGCCGGTGTGCAGCACGTACAGCAGCAGTGCACACCGGAGCGCCCGGAGCAGCACCGGAACACGTTCAGGGGCTCCAGAGATAACCAGCGTGGAACGGAACAATTTTTCGATATTTTAGGATACTTTGCACGTTTTCTATGCATACAAAACAAGAGACGCTCAAGCCAATTTACGAAAGTGAAGGGGGAGGGGGGGTTGAGGAAAATGGCGCTTCTATAAATAGGTTAAACACTTGTTACTATGGTGAGACAACAAATGGGTTTTAACACAAATTTAAATATAATTGAATAAATATCACATCATCTCTGAGTATGATACAACTCTGCAATTGCACACCTTCATTGTTATAAACAATACAAAAAATTTCAGATGAAACATAAGTAGGTACATAATTATTAATAAAATACAGTGGCAGGTAACACAAGCTCTGTTTAAAAAGCTGTGTACTTGGGTGTTTTAGCTATGTCTTAACATGTTAAAACCGTGCTTTTAAAACACCCAAAAACAAAGCTTGTGTTACCAGCCAATAATTCTTGCTTCTTGCTTATTATGGCGATTTCATTTCATTGTTTTGCCATAAAAAAATATTTTTATTAATGCAGGCTGGCGATTCAAGTAACATTAATAAATTCCCTGACTTTTCCATGATTAAGTACAAAAATTCCCTGACTTCTAGAATATTCACTTATTTATGAATTTATGGTTACATTTCATATATTATATCATATATTGTAATATAATTGTTTTTTTCTACGATTGCTATGAAAAGATGACAATTACGCTCTCATTTGTCATCGTAAAGTTGACGTTTTCTGTGGAACAATCGAAAAATATCTTTTTTGCGCGTCTCCAATGGCAACGCGCGAAAAAGACGTTAAATTCGCGCGTTTCCAATGGCAACGCGCGAAAAAGATTATTTCAATAGTTACCAGGGATACAAACAAAACAGAAACTTGTCATATTGACAGTTAACAAAACGAATTTAGTTTTAGACGTATACCTACGTTTTTTAATAACTTTAAGATGCAATCGTAGAAAAAATTATGTGTGTATCACGAGCGTAAAGTGTCTTTGTTACTCGAGCACGGTAATTGCAGCGCGAGCCGAAGGCGAGAGCTGCAATAGTGTAAGATACGCTCGTGATACACAAATAACTATTTTTTATTAAATTTATAGTAAAAGCAAAATCAATTTGTGTTTCTAAACAGGCAAAGACACAACCTTAAATATTGCATACAGAAAAAACATAGCGCGGTAGAAACGTTAGACAAAACAAAATAGTTTTCAATTAGTAAACATCCTTCGGTTATATTTTCATAGATGGCGGTTCTCACTCTTAAGAAGCAATAAAGGGTATTTGTTGCCAATAAAGGTATACTATCTATCTAATAAAGTGTATTCTGCCAATAAAATCTAAAAATAACTAAATACATTTTGAAATAAAAGTTTGTAGTTATTTTTCTAAAATTAAATTAAAAAATTTAAAGAACAAAAAACTTTTTTCCCTGACATGGAATAAAATTCCCTGACTTTTCCCTGACTTTTCCAGAAATATAAAATTCCCTGACTTTTTCCGGTTTTCCCGGTTTTCCAGGTTAGTCGCCACCCTGTAATGAAAGTGACCACGCTATTAAGTTACAAAAAATTTGAAAATTAATGTAAAACAACCTTAAAATATATGAACAATAAAATTGATGTAGTAAAATGAAATACATTGTATGGAATTGCGTATTGAATAGTTATATACTCGTAAATTATTAGATAATGTTTTGATCTTGTGATGAACTTCTAATTAAAGCAGGGTTCGAAGATATATATCGATCGATATATATATCATGATATTTATTTTGATATATATCGTCATATTTTTGCAATGATATATATCCATTATATAAAAATATCAAATAGTTTTTGTGATATAGCCTCCGGAAAAGTGAAATTTATCGAATTTTTCAGTTTTTCTACTTTTCCGAGGCTATATCTCGAAAACTAAATGTGATATGAAAACGCGCCCAACGGCATTAATTTTCTCGTGCTTCAGTTAACTTATAAACAAAGTTTCAGCGATTTTTATTTTTTTCAATTTTCCGCCAAAAAAAATCGCAAAAAGCGGTTTTTTAACATTTTCTCGAAAACCAGAAGTCATATGCATTTGAAGATTGCACCACTGGATTCAGTGGGTCAAAATACATATGTATGTAAATTTTCGTTTTAATAATCCTACGATTAAGGATTTTTGGGAAAATTGAATTAAAATCTGAAAAAACCAAAGGGGTACCCCTTAGGAAATAATTAAAAATATTAAATTGCATAAAATTGTATGAAAATTTGCTTATAAGTCAATTCGGACACGGGGAATTCAACGCCGTTGAGCGCATTTCCATATCTTGTTTAGTTTTTGAGATATAGCCTCCGGAGAAGTGAAATTTATCGAATTTTTCAGTTTTTCTACTTTTCCGAGGCTATATCTCGAAAACTAAATGTGATATGAAAACGCGCCCAACGGCATTAATTTTCTCGTGCTTCAGTTAACTTATAAACAAAGTTTCAGCGATTTTTATTTTTTTCAATTTTCCGCCAAAAAAAATCGCAAAAAGCGTTTTTTTAACATTTTCTCGAAAACCAGAAGTCATATGCATTTGAAGATTGCACTACTGGATTCAGTGGGTCAAAATACATATGTATGTAAATTTTCGTTTTAATAATACTACGATTAAGGATTTTTGGTAAAATTGAATTAAAATCTGAAAAAACCAAAGGGGTACCCCTTAGGAAATAATTAAAAATATTAAATTGCATAAAATTGTATGAAAATTTGCTTATAAGTCAATTCTGGCACGGGGAATTCAACGCCGTTGAGCGCATTTCCATATCTTGTTTAGTTTTTGAGATATAGCCTCCGGAAAAGTGAAATTTTTCAGTTTTTCTAAATGTGTACAAAAACTAAAATTAAAAAATAAATATCCAAAAAGTGATATTTATCTGATATATATCCTATATATCAGATATTTTGATATTTATTATAAATATCATGATATTTACGAACCCTGAATTAAAGTAACAATATCCATAGTTATAGAAGATTAAATCCACCGAGTACAAACACTAATATGCTAAAGAGCGATCAAGCTAATTTTATTAACAATGTAATGAATTAAGTAAATTTAAGATTCCTTTGAATTCTTCTCGCGTTTTCAGCCAATTTCAATATCATATTTTTTTTTTCTTATCTACAAACTATAATTTTTATAATCAAAGAAAACAATGCTAATAATTTCAAATTAGTTTGTTTAAATCTATTTTAATTTTAAACATTTACAACCACAATATTTTAATTAAAAGTATTACAATTAGTTGATGCGATGCACTGTGCGCATACTAATTTTGTATAAAATTATGAAGCAAAATTTAGTACACAATTATGTACATTATTTTGAATGTATAAATGCAGCGTGTCAAACGGCCTTCTAAATATAATGTACTTTCAGATTTTGCCGATTTGTGATTTAAAAAAACGCGGTATATATATTTTCTGTTGTCACGGGGTGTTTGGAGAAAGTTGGTAACAATGAATTTGCATTCCAGTGCAGTGTGGCGTAATGTATATTAGGAGATATGCAAAAATATTTGAAAATAAGATTGTAATGCTTTTGTGAAAGTTTGAGCCGGTATTTAATTAAAAACTTCATTAAGCTTGTCGTTGAAATTTGGAAGAATTTTTGAAGAAATTCCAATGAATGATGTGCAAGCCTGTGAAGTGTGCGCCATCGCATCGCATTGATGTTTGAATTTATTTAAATACAATGAATACGAAGTTCTTTTGTAATTAATTTACCATTAAGTAATATCGCGTTATAATTAATATTTCGTTCCTTTGAAACTGAAATTCTTTAGAAACGCTTTTAAAAATACAATTATATTCAGCAAATTAAGTTATTACGGTTCTGTACTTCGCTGTTCTTTTATTCAAAATTTCAATTGACAATTAAAAATTGTAATTTGTTCCCCACCTGGTCCTGTATTCAATTCTCAAATGTAATTTTCGATATTGCAAATACTAAAACGTTTCTTATTAATATTTTGCAATAAAAGAAGCCGGAAAATTTTAATTTTCAAATGACTAAATTTCATACTAGTGTTTAACTTTTTTTATTATTTATCGCAAGGGTAAGAAGGGTTGGTTATTTCGCTCGTGGTGGTGGTAGCCCTGCGCCCCTAACATGCTGGTATCATTTACATAATAGATGCAAATCCAAGGGCTCGGAACTTTAAGGCGACCAGTCAAGTAGGCTATGAAAGCACCCCCCTCCGCCCCTTGCGACATTATAACCCAGAAAACTCAAGTTTATAACAATTTTCACAAAAAATTTTGCATACATACCGTCACGCCATAAATTTAATTTTCTACCGTTCTCGACTCAAGAGAGGCTTTGACACAATCTTCTCACTATGATGTGCGCATTTCACCCTCGATAACCCGCCAAATATTCATCAAAACGACAGTCATAACTGCATTCACTCACGCACGACATTCTTGTCATTTCATATAAGAGCCAATACAAAACTTCATAAATATATTAACTATTGTTTTTATTATTATATTAAAATATGTTGACCATAGTAATAACATATTTTATATAACTGTCAAAAAATAATAATATAATAATTATCGATTTACTCAAATAAATTGAAGGAAAACAATCAAAAATAATACTTATTTTACGCACTAGGGTGCAAAATATTAATGTAAAAGATGAAAAATCATGTACTACGGGTATTGATATTAGTAAAAAAATATCTATTTATGAAACTAGTAAGGAAATGAAGGTTATTACCTTACGCATGTGAAATTTGCAGAACGAGGCGTAGCCGAGTTATGTAAACACATAAGTAAGGTAATAACCTATTTCCTTACTAGTTTCATACAATATTTTTTCTACTTCCGTTGTAATAAATAGGAAAGAGCGTTATGAAATTTTGACATATTAATGACAGTTATAAATTCAAAAAAATAAAAGAATAACCATCAGAATTCGTCTACCAAGATATCTTAATATTTTGTGTTGCTATGTTACCTCATTATTTCACTAGTTAAATAATGAAATTCATTACCTAACTCAAATAAGTGAAATAAAACGTCTATTTCCTAACGGAAGTAGAAAATTAGTTTTTGATACTTTTGTTTGTATCACTGGTAACTATTCAAATAAGCGCGCATTTAACATATTTTTGTGAGTTGCCATTGGAGACACGCGATAAAGATATTTTTTCTACGATTGCTATGAAAAGTTGACAATTACGCTCTCATTTATCATCGTAAAGTTGAAGTTTTCTGTGGATCAATCGAAAAATATCTTTTTTGCGCGTCTCCAATGGCAACGCGCGAAAAAGACGTAAAATGCGCGCGTTTCCAATGGCAACGCGCGAAAAAGATATTAAATAGTTACCAGGGATACAAACAAAACAGAAAGTTGTCATATTGACAGTTGACAGAACGAATTTATTTTCAGTACGTATAAGTTTTTTAATAATTTTAAGATGCAATCGTAGAAAAAATTATGTGTGTATCACGAGCGTAAAGTGTCTTTGTTCCTCTTACACTATTGCAGCTCTCGCCTTCAGCTCGCGCTGCAATTACCGTGTTCGAGTAACAAAGAGTTACTTTACGCTCTTAATACACAAATAACTATTTCGATTGTTCCACAAAAAACGTCAACTTTACGATGACAAATGAGAGAGTAATTGTCAACTTTTCATAGTAATCGTAGAAAAAATAAATTACTATCTTATTTCGGACAATATATTCGCGGTATTAAATGTTCGAAATATGATTATAATATTTTAAGATGCAACCCAACTTCTTTGAAGGTAGAACTTAATTAAAAATTAATTATTTGCACTGGTAATTAAATTCTCTTTGTAATAAGTTTTTTTGAAATATAATTACAAAATACAAAGTTTGAAAGTTCCGCATGCACAGTTCTAATTAAATTTACATATATGCTAAATAGCCTGACAGAATCACTACTGAATACGTTTTTATGTTCATAAATAAAACCAAATATTCTATGAGTCAGATTCAGTCTGAATAAGAGAGGATTTTCTCTTTGATGCATACGTTTAATATCTTACAAAATTAATTAAAATATTGAAACTACACAAGACACCCTTAAAGAAAATAAAACAAACAAACTGCCAGTACCTCCCCGAGTTTTTGTATCCCTCTCATCAAAGCCAGACTCACAATAGGACACAGTACAACCACAGCCGCAACCAAGCGCTAAATTTAATCTGTGTGGTTCTGGTTCACGCAGTGCGGACAGTGGACACCCCTGCGTGTGACACGAGGGGTAGCAGGAGGGTGGAAGCGACATTCGCAGTCCCTGCAGGTACGGGGTTAATTTGTCTGAGCCTTCATACGAAACTTTGACGGGAAATGTGTAATTTGAATTTTATTTTTCGCAGTGAATGTTTCGTTGGGGTTGTTTAATCTGATTTAGACGAAACTTTGAGGGGATGGAATTATTATTTTCATAATAAATAATACTCAAAGCTAATATGATAATATGATAATATTGTTATAATAATTTAAAACAAATATTTATTAATTTTATTACAAGTAACATATTTAATAAATAAATATATCATCACGCCTTTTACCCATTACTGGGTGTGGCATTCTGCCATAAATAGATCTTGGTAAGTGATATATTTCTTCGCGTGAAGTGCGGGTACCAGCCGTCAAATCACGGCCCTCAAAGATATTATTAGTGGAAGGGGAGCCACAGGGGTAGATTTAATTTGGTGAAAACTATTTGTCTGCTGTTGGGATCGAACCAGGGTTCTCAAGAGTGAAACGCGTCTATGGTTACTAACTGTGCTGGCCAGCCTCTGACGATGCCCTCATAAGGTGACTTGGAGGCTGAATTTTGTGAGACTTAGACAAGTGTTTAGTTTATATTTTATGAATAACTGATATATTTATTATATATGGGGTGAAGTTAGTTTCCTGTATCAGTCATTTTTTGTATTGTCTTAGATAATGAAAATCCTGCTGAAATAAATAAAAATGTTATATTTGTAGTATTGGGTTGAGTTGATGGGGTAGTTTGGTGGAAGATGGTGTGTTAGTGGACACGTGAGGGTGGTAATTCACGTACATATGTGTTTATTTGTCCAGGAGGCGAGTAAGCCAGCGCAGTTATTGCGCCGTATTTCTAGGGCAACACGTGAGAGGTCAAACCTCGGTATTACACTTTTAAAAAGTCGAGTTTGTTGTTGCCATTTCCTGCTGTTACCAACTATACCGTTCCTTTTTCATAGGTATTCTAGATGTATTGTATACAGGCTGTTTCTATACCTCTGCACGAAACTGTAATGACATATATAATATAATATACTGATTATATTATATGGGGTAGGTGGCTCATCTTGAGAACCCTGGTTCAATCCCCGCAGCCGACAAACAATTTTCACCAATTTAAATCTACTCCTGTGGCTTCCCTTTCACTAATATCTTTGTGGGCCGTGATTTGGCGACTGGTAATCGCACTTCATGCGAAGTAATACATCGCTTACCGAAATCTGCTTCGGCGGAGTGCCACACCCAGTAATGGATAAAAGGCGTGATGATATATTTATTTTTTTGAAATTCGCAAAAATTAGGGTATTTCATTCTTAGCACACATTTTTACTGTCACTGGTTTATTAGTACATTTAATTATTTATAATTATTTTACTAATGAAATAAAAGTATAAACACTGCCTACAAATAATCATTCATTAATTTGATATTATGTAGGTACCTGTTGTAATGCCTTATTTTTATTTGTTTTAATTTAAATTGAAATTTAAACCAATGACATTAAAAATGTATAATTTTTAACGTGAAGTTATGTGAAACATCCCCTATATATATATAATTTTGTTAATATTTATTTATTTATGTTACGCTGTATAACAGGAACTTAATCCCAATTACAGTACAGGGTCCGCACTCACCGAGCTGCAGTGTAGTAATTCATATAATTTCGGATTCGAATTCCGTATCGCTATCCACACCACCGTACTGACGTATGATGTATTTATGGAGTAGTCGAATCAGTGATTTCAAATCGATCTGTGGATTAAAGAACCCAGGTTCGTTTCTTCACATAACAACTATTCCTGCTGCAACATCTTCGAGGGTCGTGATTTTACGGTTGGTAACCATATTCCAGGCGAAGAAATATATCACACCCAGTAATAATAATAATAATAATAATATATTTATTGCCCAACAGAGGTCCATTTACAGGGCAAAATACAAAAAGGTATTTAAAAAAATAAATAATAAAAGCTACATATAAAACAAAACTAATCATAAATACATACTCCTGTGCAATACACAGTACAATTAAAAACATAAAATAAATAAATAAATAGATAAATTACAAAAATATATCAACAAACTGATTATCTGCAATTAAGCACATAGTAAATATAGGAGAACGCAACAAGACATCAGTACTGGATGTTGGTAGAAAAAAAAGTCCTCGGATGCCTGGACCAGGCCCGACGAGAGCGGGGGGTAGGGGGGTAAAATACCCAGGGCCCGTGGAATTCAAAGGGCCCGGATGTGATGCTATTTTATAAATTGCTTTTAATTTTCTACTATTTCACCAATTTTTTATATTTTTTACTAAAACATGTATAACAAAATGTCTGATACACGTTTTCAACAATTTATTACATTGTATAAAAATGACGAAATGCTTGATTAAGGGCCCCAGTTGCAAATTTTAAATAAATTTATACACTGTTCAAAAGTACATTATTACATTGCTGCATTTTTGTTTCTTATATTACTACATTGTATACAACACACATAGGCAAAGGCTCTATACATTTGTGCTTAGTGCTGTTTTGGTATCCCCTGTATTTATCGAATATGCAACTAGATATTAGATAGTCATACAGTGAGTATACAATACACATCGCTGCACCAATTAACTCTTACCGAACTGTTACCATATTTTAGCCTCGATTTTAGTGCGCACAATAAATTTTACATTTGAAGACTTCAGTACTACGAAGGAGTATTTATAACATACATATATGAAGGTAATTAATAATTCTTTGTAAATGAATATAAAGTTTTATAAAACATCTGTTTCTAACAGTATTAATACTTTTTAACTCTTTTTGTAGATTCTGCCCTTACATACTTATGCAGACATAAATTTGTAGCAGATAACGAAAAATACATTTTAAACATTACAAATGAGTTACCGCCATAAATCAGGTGCTCTAAAACGAAAAGAAAAAGCTGCAAGGGAAGAAAACCAAGCAAAACCATACATATATTTATAAATATATTTTTTTTGTATCTTATATTTAATTAATAAATATTAAAAGTAAAAGGGGGAATTTTTTTTCCCCGGGGCCCGCTTTTTCTCTCGGCGCCCCTGGCCTGGACGCTAATCTGGGAACATGGAATGACACACGAGATAACAGGCAAGGTACATCCATCTTGTTGTGAAGCAGCATCCAGTAATGGGTAACAGGCGTGATAATATATGTATTTAATTCTCATATACAGCAGTAGTATGAAAATATCCCCATTGACAGTTGCAATTCGATGTGTAAATTTTGAAACATTCCTGCATAGTGAAATGTCAGTTATGAAAGTAGCAAAGCTCTGTACAGTCATACAGCTCTGTTAGCGTATTGAACGTATCATATTTACCTCAGTGCATCACAGAGCACAACATAACGCAAAGTTGGAAAATTAATATGCTTCAGTGTCCAGGGAGGGAGGCGAGTTGCGGGTGGCGAGTATGAGTGAGATAGATGAAGAGAACACGATCTGTGTCCGGGGAATCCGGCCAACTTTCATTTCACAGTCGGTAATAATGTGTGCTGCAACGGGCTGAGCAGAGGGTTTGTGTCCTGGCTAACAGTGAAATGGCTGTTTTCAACGAGTAAATAATACTTGTTGGTTCAGTGAAATATTAGTTTTGTAATTCTTGATACCAGAGAGGGTTTTAGCAAATATCCACCTGTTCTATCTGCTTTGCTTTACATTAACTTTTCATTTATTATTTATCTGATTATTTAAACGCAATGGCGTGTACTGCTCCTGCTAGATAATTCGTTTTCATTGTTTTTATATGTACCAGATAACTACCTTCCTAACTTTAAGTTAAATTTTTATGAAAGAAAAATTCGGATGACGCCTGGATTCGAACCAGGGACCCTCCGCTTGCCGGGCAGAGATGTTAACCGCTACACCACGTCACCTGTGTCCAACGTATGGCATCAACCGAATTCTTCTGTCATAGTGTCTAACGTAGCATCGATCCCAAAGACTCCTATATCTATGATAGGCATTGACAACGGGTTTCGTCTACAGCGACACAGTTCTGATTTATAGGGAATCATTCCACGAACTAATAATAATAATATATAATTAGTTCGTGGAATGATTCCCTATAAATCAGAACTGTGTCGCTGTAGACGAAACCCGTTGTCAATGCCTATCATAGATATAGGAGTCTTTGGGATCGATGCTACGTTAGACACTATGAAAGAAGAATTCGGTTGAAGCCATACGTCGGACACAGGTGATGTGGTGTAGCGGTTAACATCTCTGCCCGGCAAACGGAGGGTCCCTGGTTCGAATCCAGGCGTCATCCGAATTTTTATTTCATAAAAATTTAACTTTAAAATTATCTTCATTACTGTACGTTCAGTCGAAGTCATATGTTAACAATTACCTTCCTAACTTATTATACAGCAGCTTTATATATATAAAATAAACAAGCTTGTTTCAAAACTATTTTGTTTTTCAATGTAGTTTTTAGCTTTGTGGAAATTTTCATCCCTAAAGCTAGTACTACTAGGGTTAGTTGTACAAATTATACTTTTCTGTCTTAGGGATAAAAGTATCACTTTCCGACAAGGTCGTGAAGAATAGTTATTTACGTTATAATGATTTCTCATGTGAGTTACATACTATTTTTTTCAACATAAAATGTGAAAATAATATTTTTACGTTTGTTATATAAGAAATTTAATATAAATAAATAAACATATAATCACGTCATTTACCAATTACTAGGTGTGGCACTCTGCCTAAGCAGATCTCGGTAAGTGATATATTTGTTCGCGTGAAGTGCGGTTACTAGCCGTCAAATCACGGCCCTCAAAGATATTAGTAGAAGGGAAGCTACAAGGGTAGATTTAAATTGGTGAAAATTGTTTGTCGGCTGTAGGGATCGAACCAGAGTTTTCAAGATCCACCACTGAGCCACCTACCCCATAAGAAATTTAATTATTATGTTATATAAATCAAAAGAGTTTTATTGCCAAAATGTACATTACGTTTCATTGCTCACCATATCAAATGATATTTCCCTCAGTTAGTAATTGTTTCCCTCACTAGTGAGGAAAGTAATTTGCTTTCATCGCGAAGTTGAGTGAAATGTAATTTTCACAAGTAATGTTGAAAAAATATGTTTCTTTATCGAATATTAATATAAAGATCCAGTATAAATTGTTCTCTCTCCACAAACATCTTTGGGGACCATATAAATATATCACTTACTGAGATCTGTTACGGTTAAAGTACCATACTGAATAATAAGTAAAAGTGTGATGATATATTTATTTATTTTAAATTTAGAGTATCTCACTCAAAAACTTTAAAATGAATGTTAAAAATGAAAGTGTTGTTTGTACATCTTAAAAATCAAGTTTCAATTAAAAATAAGTCTGAAGTAAAGAGTCAGGGTTCGTAAATATCATGATATTTATAATACATATCAAAATATCTGATATATAGGATATATATCAGATAAATATCACTTTTTGGATATTTATTTTTTAATTTTAGTTTTTGTACACATTTAGAAAAACTGAAAAATTTCACTTTTCCGGAGGCTATATCTCAAAAACTAAACAAGATATGGAAATGCGCTCAACGACGTTGAATTCCCCGTGTCCGAATTGACTTGTAAGCAAATTTTCATACAATTTTATGCAATTTAATATTTTTAATTATTTCCTAAGGGGTACCCCTTTGGTTTTTTCAGATTTTAATTCAATTTTCCCAAAAATCCTTAATCGTAGGATTATTAAAACGAAAATTTACATACATATGTATTTTGACCCACCGAATCCAGTGGTGCAATCTTCAAATTCATATGACTTCTGGTTTTCGAGAAAATGTTAAAAAACCGCTTTTTGCGATTTTTTTGGCGGAAAATTTAAAAAAAATCAAAATCGCTGAAATTATGTTTATAAGTTAAATGAAGCACGAGAAAATTAATGCCGTTGAGCGCGTTTTAATATCACATTTAGTTTTCGAGATATAGCCTCAGAGAAGTAGAAAAACTGAAAAATTCGAAAAATTTCACTTTTCCGGAGGCTATATCTCAAAAACTAAACAAGATATGGAAATGCGCTCAACGGCGTTGAATTCCCCGTGTCCGTATTGACTTGTAAGCAAATTTTCATACAATTTTAAGCAATTTAACATTTTTAATTATTTCCTAAGGTTTTTTCAGATCTTAATTCAATTTTACCAAAATTCCTTAATCGTAGGATTATTAAAACGAAAATATACATACATATGTATTTTGACCCACTGAATCCAGTGGTGCAATCTACAAATGCATATGACTTCTGGTTTTCGAGAAAATGTTAAAAAACCGCTTTTTGCGATTTTTTTTGGCGGAAAGTTGAAAAAAAATAAAAATCGCTGAAACTATGTTTATAAGTTAACTGAAGCACGAGAAAATTAATGCCGTTGACCGCGTTTTCATATCATATTTAGTTTTCGAGATATAGCCTCGTAAAAGTAGAAAAACTGAAAAATTCGAACAATTTCACTTTTCCGGAGGCTATATCTCAAAAAGTAAACAAGATATGGATATGCGCTCAACGGCGTTGAATTCCCCGTGTCCGAATTGACTTGTAAGCAAATTTTCATACAATTTTATGCAATTTAATATTTTTAATTATTTCCTAAGGGGTACCCCTTTGGTTTTTTCAGATTTTAATTCAATTTTCCCAAAAATCCTTAATCGTAGGATTATTAAAACGAAAATTTACATACATATGTATTTTGACCCACCGAATCCAGTGCTGCAATTTTCAAATTCATATGACTTCTGGTTTTCGAGAAAATGTTAAAAAACCGCTTTTTGCGATTTTTTTGGCGGAAAATTGAAAAAAAATATAAATCGCTGAAACTATGTTTATAAGTTAATTGAAGCACGAGAAAATTAATGCCGTTGAGCGCGTTTTCATATCACATTTAGTTTTCGAGATATAGCCTCGGAAAAGTAGAAAAACTGAAAAATATGAAAAATTTCACTTCTCCGGAGGCTATATCACAAAAACTATTTGATATTTTTATATAATGGATATATATCATTGCAAAAATATGACGATATATATCAAAATAAATATCATGATATATATCGATCGATATATATCTTCGAACCCTGTAAAAGAGTTGATTGAGTCGAAAGTTAGTTGTAACGCACCGTAGTGCATCTGAGAGTGTGCACAGCAAACATTAGCATCAGGCATCATGGTAAACAGATCCTGCAAGTCAAGAGCTTGTCTGCTTTATCGACGGCGCACTTTGTTGGTTTAGCGTGGCTGCCATCGCGTCGCGACTTAATTAAAATCATATTCTGCTAATAAATACACACACAGTTACTGAGAAGCTAGCACCAGGACTACTTGTATTATACTGAGCGAATTCACGTCTCTCAATGCGTCATTTATATGCTAACAGCTATAATGTATATTTTCATATTTTTAAATAAATTGAAAATAGATATATATATATATATATACCGGGTGTAACATGAAAACCTGGGCATAGGCGTTTAACATGGGAAATCAGTTTTTCCTTGCGCAAAAGTGGCCAATTGATATAAACAAAAATGCTTCAAATAAAAGTTGTAGAGCTTGAAATTAGGGATCTAAATCAGTTTTCAGATTTTATTTTGCATGTTTTGTAAGCGAAATAATTGCATTAATATTTTATAAGAATTTCTACTTTATAGTGATAGCTATGGATTTGAGACAAAATGATAAACAAATGTGTGACGTTTTAACTGTCAGAAGAGTTTAGTTTGAACTTGGAATGTTATGGTGCGGCCAAATAATACTGATTAAATCACGTATTCTTCGAAAACTTTTACTAAAATAATTGCACTTAATAATTTGTAACTTTTCTTCATGTGAATAGTTATCCATTTTCAATAATGATATAACAACAATCACCTGTATTGTCACTTAAATAAATCACAAATCCATTTCAAACTAAACTTTTCTGACAGTTAAAACGTTATACATTTGTTTATCATTTTGTCTCAATTCCATGGCTATCACTATAAAGTAGAAATTCTTATAAAATATTAATGCAATTATTTCGCTTACAAAACATGCAAAATAAAATCTGAAAACTGATTTAGATCCCTAATTTCAAGCTCTACAACTTTTATTTGAAGCATTTTTGCCTAAAATCAATTGGCCACTTTTGCGCAAGGAAAAACTGATTTTCCATGTTAAACGCCTATGGCCAGGTTTTCATGTTACACCCGGTATATATATATATATATATATATATATATATATATATATATATATATATATATATATATATATGCATTTTCTCCCGATCTGACCACTTGATTTTTGTATGGAGCTACGTGAAATATTTTGTTTGTAATGAACCAGCAAACACATTAAACGGACTGAAGAATACAAATGAAGCAGCAATTTAATCTTTATCTGCTAACCAAATATAAAGGGCAACCTATTCTGTTTTAAAACGTTGTGCAAAAGAGACTGGGAGCCATTTTGAATATTTTTTAAAAAATCATTTTGTTTTTATGAAGTGTTCCTTATTCTTATTTTCTGTATTATTATGACAAAAAAATATTATTTCGTTTAATAATAATAATTACAATTGTTTTAGTTAATTGTTTTATTTCAAGTCACAGTCATGGCTCACTATTCTCTTTCCGATTTGGTGTATATTAAAGTGCCCGCCATTTTACTTTTTAATAATGTAACATATGGATTATTTTACATGATTGTAAAGCAAATTTTATGCACTTTTCAAATTTGTAAAAAAATATAGTATGTTCCATTTGAACTTTCAAAGTTGATATTAATTACTAATAAACCGGAAATGATATCATGAATGTACATCCGTCATCAACTAGCTTACATGTTGCTGTATAAATCATGTTATTTGAAAGAAATTGCTAAGTTGATAAATAAGCGAGATATTTGCTGGGTCTATTAAAATATAACACCCTATATATATTATCACGCCTTTTACCCATTACTGGGTGTGGCGACGTGCGGTTACCAGCCGTCAAATCACGGCCCCCAAAGATGTTAGTAGAGCGGGAGCAACAGGGGTAGATTTTAAATTGGTAACATTATGTATGTATGTATGTGAAAAGTGAACAAACATATTCAGAACAGAGTGTATTGTATTTTTGGTAATAACGTCTATATGCGCAGTAAAAATATCTCCTATCATCATCGCAGTTTGAAAAATGCGAATGTGAGTATCATCTTGGCTCATGCCTAGCATCTCAAGTTCTCGCAAATTCAATAAAACCCTAGTTAAAAGATATTAGAACAAGCAGTCAGTGCATCTCAACCATAACACTAGGATTTGATGCGAGTCGAGTGTCTTCTGTGTTACACACAGACACAATGTTCTAATATTCAATAACGTTGCGTTGCAGAACAGACAACCAGGACTCGAGTGTTTCTTTGCGTCTTTCGCTACAGATTGGCGGCGAGCCAGCGTGCTAATAAACCCAGACTTAAATTATGTTAGCGTGCAAAAAATGCGGCGAGAATTTCTTGCAGCTCTGCTAAATATGGAGCTATTTGTTACGAGCTAAGTCCGAGGCTACGAAGTATTTCAGAACCTTATGCTGCCGTTGCCGCTGCCGCTGCCGCTTACACAGAATTGATGTATGCTTGCTGCAACTACATGTACATAACGGACACACTATTCTTACCACTTCAAAAACTTTTACTGTACATAATATTATGCTTTGGGTTTGAAATTATGAATTGAAATCCCCTATAAGACAACTCTGTGTAGCATATAATAATATATCATGTATCATTGACATTGACATATTTGGCGATTCCTTACCTAGATTTAAGCGTTTATTAATTAATTATTTCTCTGTTTAAGTTACTTGTATATTTTCTTATATTTCTGTCTATTTCTTTTGTGACAACTCATTCTTTTATTTTTTGTATTCTGTATAATCGTCCTGTAATTGGGATCTTGTATCCTGTTGGATCGATTAATAAAATAAATAAATAAATAAATTGTCACCTGAACTTGGTATTTATTACTTCCTTAAATAAAAATAAATATAAATATATCATCACGCCTTTTACCCATCAGTGGGTGTGGCACTCTGCCTAAGCAGATCTCGGTAAGTGATATATTTTTTCGCGTGAAGTGCGGTTACCAGCCGTCAAATCACGGCCTCTAAAGATATTAGTGGAGGAGGAGCCACAGGGGTAGATTTTTTAAATTGGTGAAAATTGTTTGTCGGCTGTGGGGATCGAACCAGAGTTCTCAAGATCCACAGGCCGACTCGATACCACTGAGCCACCTACCCCTTGTACGTAGGAAAGGAAGTATTGTAAGCGCGAAAATTTTCGGTTCTCAGATTTCAACGGAAATAGGTATTTTGGCCCTCCCTGAACCCATTTTGACTAATTTCGTCGTGCCGTCTGTACGTACGTATGTATGTACGTACGTATCTCGCATAACTCAAAAACGGTAAGCCGTAGAAAATCTATATTTAGGACTGTTATAACATCTAGGTGTGCACCTCCCTTTTTGGTCATTATACAACTACCGGAAGTGGTACTTTACTCGAAGCCTATAATAGATTTTCATGAAAAACTATATTCAAATATAATTTAAAACTTTCCAAATTTGGTATATAAGACTACTATATCAATGGAAATAACATAATATATTGCCCATCTTCTAAATATAAAAAACATTTGTATTTGCTCATATTATATTCCTGCTTTAAATAATTTTTACAATCACATTAAATCGTCTTTGGATTCACATTAATTGATAACAAAATCAATTCGTCGTTTGCTTTTTGCAAATTTAGTGATGATTTTTTAAGCGGTTCTTCGATAGAATACAAAAATTATTGAATTAGTTGATTTTCTAAGTGCAAATGTCGGTAGTCACATACTTGACTAGGTCTTAAATAGAATACCTCTCCCATCTGCGGGTCGAAATAATATCCCCACAAAATATTGGTTTTTGGCTATTTATTAGAATAATAAATCAAACAATAGTTCTTAATTATCTTAGAATTTCAAGTTCTTAGATAATATTTTCTATTTAATTTGTTTAACAAATTGAGTTATCGTAAATAATGACATCATTATTATGTATTAGGGCCAATTAACTATTAGGGCCAACATTTAAAAAAAAATCCATGCTTGGGAGGGGGGATCATGACCACTATGACCCTCCCCCTGGATCCGCCGCTGGCTTAAGTGAGATTCGAACTCGGGATCTCCGGATTTGAATTCTATATAATAATAATAATAAACTTTTTTATTGACAATATTCATCCGGCGTTGTTCTTACATATAACCTTTACATTAATTCAATTAAAAAGCGAAGATAAGAAAAATTATACAATATTTGCAGCAAAATCTTTCAAATAATAAAAGCAAATCGAAATATTAATTATTTCATTTAACATGTATTTGTAAAACCAGCTAGTAGAGAATTAAATTCTGCATCAAAATCAAGTAACAATTAATTTTACTTATTTCATTACTACATAAAAAATCAGGGTTCGTAAATATCATGATATTTATAATAAATATCAAAATATCTGATATATAGGATATATATCAGATAAATATCACTTTTTGGATATTTATTTTTTAATTTTAGTTTTTGTACACATTTATTATCACAATAGGAAATACAAAATAAATGATTACTCCTAAATAAAAAATTAACATAGGTAATGAAAAAAAGTAAATATACATTGAATGGATACACAAATATTATATAGTACTAAGAATAGTAAGAATATTCAAATAATCCTATATCCAAGATAGGGGCAAATCATCATCTTCTGATGAACTTCCTGAACATACCGTTGCACTTAGCCAAATCCAATCTAAATTAGTTTTTTTTTGTAGTTTCTTTTTGGTTTAAATATTTAAACATAAAAACTAATTTACCGGCTTTGTCGTTACCGAGACGATTACGTAATTGGGATTGGACAATGCCAAAAGTGGAGAAATATCGTTCCAGCCCTGCTGTGCCTGCTATAGCAGTGTGTAACTGTTCACATAGTTCAATAAATGTACTTTTATTTGGCCACTCTGACTCATTGATAGTTTTGTATTTGTATTTCTAAAATGAGTACCAAATAAAAATTTTGGAAATGGTTCAGACTTTGCCGTTAATGACATCAAAAATGGCACACAATTTGGATTTATATCGTTGATGTGAAGTTAGTCAAAAGCTAGTAAAGTAAGAATGAGAGGTATACTGTATTTATTATAGACTATTTGATATTTTTATATAATGGATATATATCTTCGAACCCTGTCTATAAGTTAACTGAAGCACGAGAAAATTAATGCCGTTGAGCGCGTTTTCATATCACATTTAGTTTTCGAGATATAGCCTCGTAAAAGTAGAAAAACTGAAAAATTCGAAAAATTTCACTTTTCCGGAGGCTATATCTCAAAAACTAAACAAGATATGGAAATGCGCTCAACGGCGTTGAATTCCCCGTGTCCGAATTGACTTATAAACAAATTTTCATACAATTTTATGCAATTTAATATTTTTAATTATTTCTTAAGGGGTACCCCTTTGGTTTTTTCAGATTTTAATTCAATTTTCCCAAAAATCCTTAATCGTAGGAATATTAAAACGAAAATTTACATAAATATGTATTTTGACCCACTGAATCCAGTGGTGCAATCTTCAAATGCATATGACTTCTGGTTTTCGAGAAAATGTTAAAAAACCGCTTTTTGCGATTTTTTTGGCGGAAAATTGAAAAAAAATAAAAATCGCTGAAACTATGTTTATAAGTTAACTGAAGCACGAGAAAATTAATGCCGTTGAGCGCGTTTTCATATCACATTTAGTTTTTGAGATATAGCCTCGGAAAAGTAGAAAAATTGAAAAATACGAAAAATTTCACTTTTCCGGAGGCTATATCACAAAAACTATTTGATATTTTTATATAATGGATATATATCATTGCACAAATATGACGATATATATCAAAATGAATATCATTATATATATCGATCGATATATATCTTCGAACCCTGTAAAAAATATATCATCACGCCTTTTATCCATTACTAGATGTTGCACTCTTCCCTAGCAGATCTCGGTTAATTATATATTTCTTCAAGTTAAATCACAACCCTCAATGATGTTAGTGGAGGGGGAGTCACAAGGGTTGTAGGGATCGAAGCAGGGTTCTCAAGATCCACAGGCCGACTCGATACCACTGATAGAATATAGCCTGATGCTATTTGTGTATTTTGGTAAATGTTTACAAACATGTTTCCAGGATTTATGAAAATAGAAATTGTTAGTATTGTACTTGTAAATCGTTGTCTAAATATTGAATTGTTATTGGAAGATTCCACATATTTTTAAAAACATATTGTCAACATTTGGTTACAAAAAAAATCAGGTTTATTTGTTAGTCTGCACAACAGGAACTTAATCCGAATACAAACTGTGACATATTTATGTAGTCGTATATTTCGCGAAATACAGTTTCCTATAACGCATATACAAAGCTTATTTTGTGACTGAGTTTTTGTCAAAAACAATGACACAAAATTCGATTTTGTACAACTGTTTTTTACTTCCTTGTACGAAGTAAAGGAAGTATTGTAATCGCGAAAATTTTCGGTTCTCAGATTTCAACGGTAATAGGTATTTTGGCCTTCCCTGAATCCATTTTGACTAATTTCGTCATGCCGTCTGTACGTACGTGTGTATCTCGCATAACTAAAAAAACGGTAAGTCGTAGAAAATTGAAACTTTATATTTAGGACTGTTATAACATCTAGTTGTGCACCTCCCTTTTTGGTCATTATACAACTACCGGAAGTGGTACTTTACTTGAAGCCTATAATAGATTTTCATGAAAAACTATATTCAAATATAAAATAAAACTTTCCAAATTTGGTATATAAGACTACTATATCAATGGAAATAACATAATAGATTTTGGTTAAAATAGACTAACCGGAAGTGGCACATTACATGAAGCTGCTAACAGTTTTCCTTGAAAAAAATGGTATTATTTTAATGTTAGAAATGAATGCTGCAAATAAAAGTTTTAGAGAATTAAATTCTGCGTCTAGCACATTAAGAATTTTTAAATTAGCTTTTTGCATAAACGAGATATCTAAATTTAAATATTATATATTTTTTGATTTTTTTGTAAATTAAGTTAATATGTGTAATTAAAAAAATATCTATAGTTTAATACGTGTACAAGGAAGTCATGTGGTGTCCACATCAGATATTTTACTTCCTTGTTCGAAGTAAAGGAAGTATTGTAATCGCGAAAATTTTCGGTATTATTTTAATTTTAGAAATGAATGCTGCAAATAAAAGTTTTAGAGAATTAAATTCTGCGTCTATCACATTAAGAATTTTTAAATTAGCTTTTTGCATAAACGAGATCTCTAAATTTAAATATTATATATTTTTAGATTAAAAAAATAATAAGTTAAGCTATGGATTAGAACAAAAAATAAAAGATTTAATGTCAAATATGTGCAATGTAAAAAATATCTATAGTTTAATACGCGTACAAGGAAGTCATGTGGTGTCCACATCAGATTTTTTTTCTATTTGTCAAATAGAAAATCAATAGAAATCATTGTTTTATAAGAAAAATAGTATGACACGAACACTGTATTCGTATTACAATTAAGGTCAATGAAATACTAGTTTTTCAATATACTATCTTATCGTGTTTGTGTCTACATATGTATGTGTGTATGTTTCACCTCAACCTCTAGTTCCACATCCTGTGTGGCAGGATTTGTGTGCAGGAAGCGACGTATGTCTTAGCTTGAACTAGAGACAATGCGCTCAATTACAACGTAATACCTTCCAGCAGGAGCAGACTCACTGGCAGCGGATAATGCCCAACTAATAATACTCTGATTAAATACAATTTACTATAACGTTACGTAACATGAGCAGAAGCAGGAGATGCCTTATGTTGCGTTTGGTTTCAGGATATACAGATTATTAGACACTAATCTAACGGTGAGGATATACTATTCATTCTATTTTGTGGCCTATATGTTAATAACCTCCTTCACCCCTAATTACGTTTTTACTTATTAATAATAATAATAATGATAATTTTATTTGTATATAGAAATCTCTTTACAAATGGATTGGTTAACATAATACATTTTTGTCTACATTTTATTCAAACATTTAATATGAACGCTCTAATTTTGAATGCTGAGTTACAATAATTGAAAATATCGTATATCTTTTCCCAGGTTGATTCCATAAATAAGTCCATGTTTGCCTCTTGTGGGTTGCTGCCAATGATATATTTCTGTAAATAATAATTTCTAACTGGATTGTACAAAGGGCAAATGAAAAGGAAATGAACTAAGGTATTATCATCATGTAGGTTACAAAGACTGCATAACTCTTCTTTTTACTTCCTTGTACGAAGTAAAGGAAGTATTGTAATCGCGAAAATTTTCGGTTCTCAGATTTCAACGGAAATAGGTGTTTTGGCCCTCCCTGAATCTATTTTGACTAATTTCGTCATGCCGTCTGTACGTACGTATGTATCTCGCATAACTCAAAAACGGTAAGCCGTAGAAAATTGAAACTTTATATTTAGGACTGTTATAACATCTAGTTGTGCACCTCCCTTTTTGGTCATTATACAACTACCGGTAGTGGTACTTTACTTGAAGCCTATAATAGATTTTCATGAAAAACTATATTCAAATATAATTTCAAACTTTCCAAATTTGGTATATAAGACTACTATATCAATGGAAATAACATAATATATTTTGGTTAAAATAGACTAACCGGAAGTGGCACATTACATGAAGCTGCTAACAGTTTTCCTTGAAAAAAATGGTATTATTTTAATTTTAGAAATGAATGCTGCAAATAAAAGTTTTAGAGAATTAAATTCTGCGTCTAGCACATTAAGAATTTTTAAATTAGCTTTTTGCATAAACGAGATATCTAAATTTAAATATTATATATTTTTTGATTTTTTTGTAAATTAAGTTTGCTATGGATTAGAACAAAAAATAAAAGATTTAATGTCAAATATGTGTAATTAAAAAAATATCTATAGTTTAATACGTGTACAAGGAAGTCATGTGGTGTCCACATCAGATATTTTAAATCTATGATAAAGTCCGTCTTGGAAAAGACGACAGTCATTAACGCTGGTAGTCCTGTTTTTACTTATTATAATTCATAGTTTTTGAGAAACTTGATTAAAAAGTTTCAATTAGTTTCCAGTCATATTTCCTCATAACTTTAATAAATATATCATCACGCCTTTTACCTAATACTGGGCGTGGCACTCTGACTAAGCAGATTTAGGTAAATGATATATTTTTTCGCGTGAAGTGCAGTTACCAGCCGTCAAATCACGCCGCCCAAATATGTTAGTGCAGGGGGAGCCACAGGGGTAGATTTCATTAGGTGAAAATTGTTTGTCGGCTGTGGGGATTGAACCAGGGTTCTCAAAATCCACCACTGAGCCACCTACCCCATTTTTAAGAGTTATGATTTGACGGCTGGTTACCAGGATTTGCTTCGTCAGTATGTCACATCTAGTAATCAGTACGGTGGTGTGGATAGCGATACGGAATTCGAATCCGGAGAGCCCGTGTTCGAATCTCACTTAAGCTACAAATTATATAAAAACTATCACACTGCGGCTCGGTGAGTGCGGATCCTGTACTGTTATTGGGATTAAGTTCCTGTTGTACAGCGTAATATAAATAAATAAATAAATAAATAAAAGACATGATAAAATATTTACGTATGTTATTTAATTAATTTATGAATTTCAGTCCGTGTGATATTTGTGTTGACGCAAGTAGAAAACTGAGGGTGAGCGGGTGCGCGGTTGTGTACACTCCCTACAACCGGGCTGATAAATAACGCATTTTTAATTGTATTAACGCTGTTGTAACCTGGCAACACCGCCTGTGTTTACCAGAGCCGTGATATCAACCAGCAACCAGTTACCGGTAAATAAATCAACACACACCCCCCACAGTACCAGCATCATCCCTTTATGTCATCAGTCAACACGGCTGAAACAGTTCTAGCACAGTGTGACCAACACATACATGACAAACTCACTAGCATGCGTTCGACAATAACACTTTCAAATCATGGTTAGAATAAACTTGATCAGCTGTCTCATCACTTGTTATTCACTAAATATTTTATGAGATTAAGAATTCAACTTCATGCTAGCTATTTATCAACGACAACAAATTAATCTGAATAATAGCAGATTAAATCGTATTCCTATGGGGTAGATGGCTCAGTGGTATCGAGTCGGCCTGTGGATCTTGAGAACCCTGGTTCGATTCCCACAGCCGACAAGCAATTTTCACCAATTTAAAAAAATCTACCCCTGTGGCTCCCTCTCTACTAATATCTTTGAGGGCTGTGATTTGACGGCTGGTAACCAAAATATATCACTTACCGAGATCTGCTTAGGCAGAGTGCCACACCCAGTAATGGGTAAAAGGCGTGATGATATATTTATATTTATTTATTTAAATCGTATTCCTGTTGTACAGAATAAATAAAATATAAATATATCATTACGGCTTTTACCAAGTGCTGGATATGGCACTCTGCCGTAGCAGATCTAGGTAAGTAATATATTGATGCACGTGAAGTACGGTTAGATAATCATAACAACAATATCACTTTGATCTTGTATTAAGTAGCTAAGCAGTTGCGGATATTTTAAGTAAGAAACGAAATTTGGTGGAGGCGCCAAACTTAATAATATTACGTATAAAACAGAACTGAAATAGCAAATTTTGGTAAAGGATTCAACATACAACATTGTCATACAGTCTAGGAGAATAAGTTCAGCAATTGCAGATCCTGATACAAATTTGATTTTTTAAATTAAAATATGTTTAATACCAAACAATTTTAAATTATTAATTGTTAAATAAATAAATATATCATCACGCCTTTTACTCATTACTGGGTGTGGCACTCTGCCGAAGCAGATCTCGGTAAGTCATATATTTCTTCAAATAAAGTGCGGTTACCAGCCGTCAAAACACTGTCTCTAAAGATGTTAGTGGAGGAGAGCCACAGGGATAGATTTAAATTAGTGAAAATTGTTTGTCGGCTATGGGGATCGAACCAGGGTTATTAATTGTTATATAATATAATGAGTCCCATCATTCCGTTGCGGAACATAGGGGCCGGGCACACCGAGCCGCAGTTTTTACACTGCCGTACTGCCGGTTTCTTTAGTCAGATTATTTAAGGCGTATAAGTGACTAGCTTATAGCGCCCGAGTGTGATAAATACATGTAACTGTATTTTTATATTTTACGACAAATCACACATTGTCGGCAGGCGGATTCGAACTGACGAACCTTGGCTCGGGTGACGTCACAGTATGCTAAGAGATGTGCCTTAACACGCTCGGCCACCGCGCCTTCAATTAATTGTTATACATATATAAATAATATCACGCTAGTTATGTTAAGATAACTGCTTACCTTAGAATGTAATATGAATATCACGATAAAGATTTAAATTATATTTTTGTCTTGTACGCAGTCAACTCGAATTTGCATCTGTTTGTTGGTCGCCACAATATTTTATTTACAATGAAAGAATTGAAAACATTCAACACAAATTCTTACGTTCTATGCGTTATAAATTTCCACAAAGAACTTTAAATTTAATATCTCTTGAAAACAGAAGAAAAGTATCCGACCTGTCATTTTTATACAAAATTATTAACAATATATTTAATTGTAATAATTTGTTAGATGTTATGCAATTTAGAATTCCCAATTATTGTATGAGAACTAATGAACTTTTCAAAATTGTTGGATGTAAAACAAATTCTGCATCACATTCTCCACTTAATCGAATAACTTCTATGTATAATACTTTGTGTAATTCTAATTGCACCATAGATATATTTTCTGATTCCATAAATGTATTTACAAACAACGTGAAAACCTATTTTTGCAATGTTTAAATTTTGTTTGATTAATCATATTTTTTATTATGTATTCTATATTTTAAGTTAATCTGTTTTTGTATCTTTGTGCTGCTCTGTTATTGGGACTTTGTCCTGTTGGGCAGCTGAATTTTCAAATAAATAAATAAATAAATAAAAGATAAGGAAATATTATATATAGAACTAAATGTAATCTTGTAGCTTTATCTTAAACCAATCGTCTTGGAAACAAGTCGAAAGAATAAAGAACCTTTGAAACCTTTTTAAAAACTCTGTCTCTGGAATTGAACCCAAAACTCGCTATATACCATCAAGTAGGGGGTAGCATAAACCCCTGAAGTATTCACAGAACATTCAATCATTAGATTTATCTTCTCCATCCTCGCTTCAACCACATTCACGTTGCCTTCATACAAGCTCATTTATTTCTTCACTCGGAATCATTCTTACAAAAAATGTAATGACCCAATTCTTTTCTAATTAATATAATACATGTATAGAAATATCAATTAGTAGAATTGTGTACATCCACTTGCAGTCCAGTAAGAGTATGATCGCTCAAGTTCGTCTCCTGCCATCAATTCCCGTGTCACTACTCCTGCTGATGAATATCAAGTGAATATCATGTCTGGCTCTAGCAGCAGCTCAGCAGCCAGCACGCTCAGATGTTCACGTTGTCTGACACGTGACTTGCCGCGTGACTCCGTGAAATTAAACGACATAAATCTGCTGCTGCTGCTGCTGCTGCCGCTGCTGCTGCTGCTGCTGCACATTGCCGCTGTCTCACTCACACACAGAGGACATGCTCGCCTTCCTGTGTGCTCAAATTGACAGTTACATTCGTACATGACGCTCGTCACCATGGCAGCCCTGGAAGATGTGTTATGGTGGATGCAGTGCCGGAGAGGGTGGCTACTTGACAACGGGGATGATAAGAAATTCTTTTTAATTGTCAGAGGTTGTGGGATCTGGATTTTATGTCAATTAATTAACACAATTCTGCAAAAAAAATGTGGAAGAGCCACAGGGGTGGAGTAAAGTTTATCGATTGTAAAAATTGAACCTAAGTTTACTAGTGCCTCAAAGCATCGATTAATAGCAGATTATATAATAGAAACAAGGGTGTAAAGTTCGTCTTTTTTGTCAAGAGCGAAGATTGAGGGCGTAACTTAAGGGATGCAATCGTTTGAAGTAAATTATTCACGTGTTATGGGGTAGGTAACTCAGTGGTGGATCTTGAGGACCCTGGTTCGATCCCCACAGCCGATAAACAATTTTCACCAATTTAAATCTACCTCCTCCACTAAACAGCTTTGGGGGCCGTAAATTGACGACCGATAACCGCACTTCACGCGAAGAAATATATCACTTACCGAGATCTGCTTACGGCAGAGTGTAAAAGGCGTGATGATATATTTATTTATTTATGTATAATTCTGCTAAAATTAATTTTAAATAGTTAGGAACAAATATAAATGTTTAACTGTAACATATATATTTTAGACTTGACTTTAACAGTAACTAAATAAGTAAAAAGTAATATCTAGACTGATTTAGAAGCAGAATTAATTTTTTTTGTGAATTTTAAATTTAATAAAATATAAAATAAACACTTGGCTAAGTCTCACAAAATTCAGCCTCCAAGTCACCTTATGAGGACATCGTCAGAGGCTGGCCAGCACAGTTAGTAACCATAGACGCGTTTCGCTCTTATTAGAGCTCATCAGCATGGTATAACCCACTTCTTCACCTAGAACAAAGTTCACATAAAGGAGCTGTGTGACGAAGAACTGTGCCAGCAGAGAATAAGACGACAATTAATTTTGTCTTTGTTGTTTTTTAATTTTAAAATTGTTATTATTTATTTATGTTACGCTGTACAACAGGAATTGAATCCCAATTACAGTACAGGGTCCGTAATCACCGCAGTGTGATAGTTTATATAATTTTTAGCTTGAGTGCGATTCGAACTCGGGATCTCCGAATTCGAATTTCGTATCACTATCCACACTACATGATATTATGATGCAGAATAAATATTTTTTTCTACTTCCGTTAGGAAATAGACGTTTTATTTCACTTATTTGAGTTAGGTTATGAACTGCATTATTTAACTAGTGAAATAATGAGGTAACATAGCAACAGATATCTTGGTAGAAATAGGTTATTACCTTACTTATGTGTTTACATACCTCGGCTATGCCTCGTTCTGCAAATTTCACGTGCGTAAGGTAATAACCTTCATTTCGTTACTAGTTTCATAAATAGCTATACTTTCCATTGTTAATAATATTTGTAATAAGTTCATTAAGTGTAGTTTTTAGCTATATAACAGAAAATATCCACATAAAACTTTGAACATTGTAGTACCTATTATATGTAGTGATTGTCCCGCGAGCAATTTCATTCGTTTGTATATTCTTCCTGTAAAGTAGTCAAGGAAAAACTGATTTCCCATGTAATTCGTGTAGGGTATGAGATGTTTGTGGCCGTGCCCTATGAAGATAGTTTCAGGTACGCCACTGGTTAGTGCACTGCTGCAATCGGATCAGACTAATTTCGAGCTGTCTGGTTAATACGCTTCATGGCTATCAACCAATACATACACACCCACGCCCACATCCCATACAAACATCGTTCGCTTCCTCGGAGACTGGGCAGAGATTCAAACGCAACTTTAGGGCGTTGTAGAGTAAACCGAATAAAAGATTCTCACGCTCTATATCCTCAAACGTCTTTTTGTATTTCACAAGACATTTCACACTTCACCGCCAACTCTTCCAAATATACATACAACTTTTAAAAGTGAATTTTCATCGTTTTATTCATTCGTATATGAATGCGTTCAACTAGAACTAATTTGTTTCGAAATATAATTAAATAAACATCAGGAAAAAGATTTTACGAAGAATTGAACTTTATTTATTTGCTACGCTGCACAACAAGAAATTAACCCCAATTACAGTACAGGAAGCTTACAGCCTATTTTAGAATCTACATTATTTAAATGTACTTGCATTATTAATTATTAATTCAAGACAACTCAATTTAAATTCGCTAATTATGGGGTAGGTGGCTCAGTGGTATCGAGTCGGCCTGTGGATCTTGAGAACCCTGGTTCGATCCCACTGCCGACAAACAATTTTCACCAATTTAAAAAATCTACCCCTGTGGCTCCTCGTCCACTAATATCTTTGGAGGCCGTGATTTGACGGCTGGTAACCGCACTTCACGCGAAAAAATATATCACTTACCGAGATCTGCTTAGGCAGAGTGCCACACCCAGTGATGGGTAAAAGGCGTGATGATATATTTATTTATTTATTTATTTAATTATCGGACTTGAAACAAAATATAAATTATGCTGTAAATAAATATATCGTCACGACTTTTATCCATTACTGGGTGTGGTACTCTGCTGTAGGAGATCTCGATAAGTGATATATATTTCTTCGCGTTACAAGCCATCAAATCACGTCACCACTGAGCCACGTACCCCATAAAAAATATATTCAGGAAAATTAGAAAATGATTGTATTTCTTATAGAAAATCAATTCCAATAAGCTTGTAATTTTCTCAACAAATACATTGTTGTATTGATATCTCGTCCGTCCGCTCGGGATCCGGTAGCGCTAGTAGCGTGTTCATTGTGTACCAACAAACAAAACACCGCACACAGCAAAGCACAGCCTTCTATTTCATACTGGAGTTGAAACAGCTCCGGATTCCGGATTCAAACAAGTGAAAAACGCAAACAACAAACAGTTGCAATGGACGAATATACCGAGGAATGAAATGAATGAATTTATCCTCAAAAGAAAATGATAAAAAGAATGGATCTTGAACAAATCTATCCTTATATCAAATAGTTCTCGAATTCAAAAGATCTCACATTATATTAAGCATCCGCAATCAAATTATATTAAAATAGAGCAGATATGAACCTGGGATTTCTTTTTGTTTCATAACCATTACTTTAAGTACTATGAGAAATACTAATTTTTAAACATAATTTAATTTTTGAGGTAGGTGGCTCAGTGGTATCGAGTCGATCTGTGGGATTTGAGATTTCGGGTTCGACTCCCACAGCCAACAAACAATTTTTACCACATTAAAACTACCACTGTGGCTCACCCGCCACTAACATCTATGAGTGCCGTGATTTGACGGTTGGTAACCACACTTCACGTGAAGAAATATAACACTTACTGATATCTGCTATTGCAGAGTGCCACAGCCAGTAATAAATTTATTAGATCTTAAAAAACAAATATTAGTGGTTTCTGTAGGGTATGAATTAATCTTTTTGTTTTCTGAAATTGCAGATCTAGTACATTTAATTTAATTTAATTTAGCGCATCTATTAAATTTTGTTGTTGATGTTTTAAAAATGTATTACCTATAAAGATCTGCAACAGCATAATTACTTAATACTAAAAAGGGTAATACAATTATAATATATCTATAAATAGATAGTTGTAGCACATTGGTTGCGCTCTTGTTTCACAAGCGAACGTTCGAGTATTTATTGATTTAATTATCATTTTTCAATTACAAAGTTAGAAACAAATATCCAACTGAAATGTATAATAAATTGTTTAATTTAAGTTAAAATATGACAAGAAAATATGATATGATACCGGGTGATAAAATAGTTGATTTGAGTTGTGCATGTTATTATTAATGATGATATATCTGTAGGTATATTTCTACGTAGCACAGTAATTGGAAAGGGTAGCAAGTAATAAGAAAGGGCAGGTCGGTAATCCGTAACGATAGCATAAACGGAAGCAATTATTAGTCAGCGACAAGGACAACACTAACCACCCTCATCCACACACACACGACCAAGTGAGACAGAGCTACCGTTATCTCCAAAATGATTACGCTGTTTGGAAGTTGCGGCTAAAGGATTTATAGCAGGTTTAATTTATACATCGGGGGTGTACGGGGGGCGCTCACCCCCTGATATCTCACGACACATCTCATTAGGAATTGGTTGCCGAGCTAGTGCCGTCCTTGTTGCACACATCGCGTGACCGACGACCATACATTGGCGGTCTTATTCCAAACCACTGAAAAGACCATTTCCGGAATTTTTTATTAATCTAATTATGGAAGAGTTGCCCCTGGGGAAGGGGTAATCATACACTTCACAACACTTCATTCTCACCAATTTATAAGGGGTGGGAATTATAATTAAGGGTAGTTAGATACAGGACATACAGAACTCGATGTATCTTTTTCTTTATGAAATAAAAAATGAAAATTTTTATTTATTTTTCTGACTCTATAATTTAAGCTTGCTTATTCGAATCATTCAGGCACAATCATATTTTTTATTTGTAAGTTCAAGTCAGTTAGAAGCTTGTTTATAAAGTGTTGGTATTGCAGATCTTTGTAAATTAAATATTTTTACAAGACGGAAACGAAATTTGGTGGAGGCGCAAACTTAATGTTTTCATGTAAATAAAACGATATATTACGAACTTTCACTTATTTCGACATAAATAAAATGGTCTTACCAAATGCGGCATGACAGACAGCTGGAAGAATATTTATCACTTACCTGAAACAAAAGAAAAATTAAATTAATAACATAAGCACATACATTTAATACACAATTACATGAATTAATTTGTAATTAGTAATAGTTATTTTTATATTAAAGGAAGAAAGTGATATATTTCTATTCAAAGATGTAGTTTCATTATATATATAAAGCATCTCGTTGAATAATATACTATTTTTCGCTACCTAATTGGAAAATAAAAATTTTGTAAATAAATTAGAATTTTTTTTTTTTTTTTTTGTGGCTTCTTGGCGGACCAACTACTTAGGTCATATGCCGCCATTACGCCCTGATCCGCGTTTTAGGTCTTCAGTCAACAGCAACGCAAGTTTCTCTGGACGGTCACCCATCCAAATACTCCCCGCGCGCAACGTTGCTTAACTCGCGTTATCGCTTGGATCAGTATCAACGAGTTCTGCCATGGCCGTTGACAAATTAGAAATTAAGATATGATTTATTATTCTCTTGACAGATATCATATGGATGTCGTCAATGTTATGCCTAATTTTATTGAATTTGCTTATTATGGTAATTTGATGTCATTAAAATTCTTAGTTTCAAATTTGGACAGCGGGTACGTCAACTAGCGTCTCTGACGAGATACGTCGTAACTAACAACCTAATCTAATAATATTAAATGTATTAATAAAATACATAATTCCCTTAAACGTATTTAATTTTATCACATAAACTTTAAATGTCATATATTTGAAGATTGTTTTATTTTAATTTTGCAATATTTTAGGTTGTTTTTGTATGGGAGGGAGGGGGTGTCTCAGTGGTATCGAGTCGGCATGTGGATCTTGAGAACCCTGGTTTAATCCCCACAACCGACAAACCATTTTCACCAATTTAAATCTACCCCTGTGGTTCACTCTATACTAACATCTTTGTGGGCCGTGATTTGATGGCTAGTAACCGCACTTCACACGAAAAAATGTATCACTTACCAAGATCTGCTAAGGTACAGTGACACACCTAGTAATGGATAAAAGGCGCGATGAATTTTTGTTTTTTTTTTAATTTATATATCAGACCAACTACTAAGGTCATATGCCGATATATGTCCTTTGTATGGTCGCCACGGGCGGGACCCGAACCCACGACCTTATGGTTGCGAGTCAGGCCCTCAACCCGCGCGACCATCACGCGAGACATTTATTTTTTATTTGTTTTTGTAACTTGACAGCCTGGTCACTTTTATTTAAATGACATAAAAATCACTAATCTGTAAAAAAAAACGCGACAAATTTGTATATGTTAAAACCATAGAATGAAACGGCTATAATAAGTATTAGAGCAAATCAATGAAGTTTTCAAATCATACCTTTGTTTTTCAGTTGCCATGGATAGGCACAAAACTTTTATTTTGTCATAGCAATGAAAAACAAAACCATAACCTTATTATATGTTTTTCGCTGTCAAAAGTTTCTAAATAATCTTAGAGAAAACTATTTGAAATAAAAGTTGTAGAGAATGCAGTTCCCCGCAACAATTTCCTATCGTTGCAGAAGACAAAACCCACGTCGTTTCCATGGTCGAATAGCGAATCAAATACGCAAATAGCCATCCAGTTCACTTTGCTACCCCGTGAAGAAACTTTTAAAAACAACACTCAGCTACACAATTCACGAGTCCAGTGTTTACGCAGTGGGCGGCGGGAGCCAATGAGCAAATGCGAAGCTTATCCACCCCCCTGACGTCCGTCGCCCCTCACCACTCACAGAGCGAGGGACTGACCACGAAATCCGCTTAGAGGCCGATGGATCCGTGGAATGATCGCGACGAGTTTTTCCGATGTTGGTAACACTTAAACACGGCCGGACGATGTGAGGACTTTGCAGGACTAGCAGGATTTGGAGGGGTGTGTCATGACGCAGGATTGACAAGAGATATGTGTAGAAGAAGAAGAAGAATATGACTAAGCACTTGAATTATAATTTCACTCGTAAACCTAGTTATACAATTATTGTTCTAACATAAAAGTTATTACTAGTATTTTAGTTTACTTTCACTAGCCTTTAAAGTTAGCGTACTAACCATTAACCCACAATAATAAAATCATTCTCTCTCTCATGAGACGATTGATCTATCTATGAAGCTGCAAACAAATTTCACCCCTGTGGCTCCTCCTCCACTAATATCTATGGGGGCCGTAATTTGACGGCTAAAAGCTGCAGTTCACACGAACAAATATATCACTTATCGAGATCTGCTTAGGCAGAGTGCCACATTCAGTAATGGGTAAAAGGCGTGATGATATATTTATTAATTTTATTATAAAACTGCAACTGTGTTGAAAATAAAATAAAATTATTGTCAGCAATATTTGAATCCTCTATCGTTTATTTTTGTAGCTAACTTGCAAACAAATAAGACAAATGAGGTGTGTACGCGCGATCTTTCGCTTGTGAAATGAGAGCGCAACCATTGTGCTACAACTATCTATTAATAGATATATCATAATTGTGTTAACCTTTTTAGTATTAAGTAATTATGCTGTTGCAGATCTTAATAGGTAATACATTTTTAAAACATAAACAACAAAATTTGGTGGATGCGCTAAATTAAACGTTTTAAACTAAATCAGATCTGCAATTGCGGATCATAGTAGATGTAATAAAAACGTTAACCACTAACATTTGGTTGTTAAGAAACAAGAATTAAACAAATATATCGTAACGCCTTTTACCCATTACTGAGTGTGGCACATCACCGTAGCAGATCTTGGTAAGTGATATACTTCTTTGCGTGAAGTGCGGTTACCAGCCGTTAAATCACGGTTGCCAAAAAGTTAGTGGAGGGGAAGCCACAGGGATAGATTTAAATAAATTAAATAAATATATCATCACGCTTTTTACCAATTACTGGGTGTAGCACTCTGCCTAAGCAGATCTCGGTAAGTGATATATTTTTTCACGTGAAGTGCGGTTACCAGCCGTCAAATCACGATCCACAAAGATATTAGTGGAGAAGGAGCCACCGGGGTAGATTTAAATTGGTGAAAATTGTTTGTCAGGCTGACTCGATACCACTGAGCCACCTACCCCATATCACAATAAGTAATATAATTTTGATAATTAGATCTATAAATTCGATGCAATATTTTTTGATTGATTAGTCCTTAATATTATTAAAAATATTAGAACAATTATCTCGTTTTCGAATTGGATCTCAAACAAAGAAATATGATTCCGGTTCCGGTAGCACAGTAGCGGTCCCGTTTATATAGGAGAATGCAGCCCCTGGGGACGTAAGGGTATATCTCCGGGGTCGGGGATATCAGGGACGGCGGTCGGCAAGGGATGAAGAAAAATCGCAGAAGAGCATAGCGTAGAAAAACCCACATCTGACTCTGAGAAAAATTATGTCCATTGTTGAAGTTCGCCTGAAGTTTTCGAGATTCCGCACAATGGAAACTTCCGAAATATAAAATTCCCTAGACGCTGAAAATCTCCAGACTAGCATCTCAACTGAAGAGAAGGAAAACCCGACCCCGACCCCGACCACGACCCCAGCCACGACCACGAACAAGAGCAATATCAGGGTAACATTCCAAGCAATGTTAATGTTTTATTAATTGAGACAATGATGTGTTTGACTCGACGCAGTTCATGATGGAAGCTGGAGCTTTGTTCTGGGTTAGATAAACAGTACGCCAGGATACAATGGAATACTGACACACTGAGCTACTTTATAAAAATGAGGGATTATATTCATTTCATTCTGTATTTGTATCAATTTACATGACTCAAATCAGTTGTTCAAAACTGATACAAATTAAAAAATTAAATTAAAAAACACTAGGTTAGTTTCAAATAATGTAAAGTTTATTTTACAATACGTATTTCGGTCGACTAGACCATCATCAGGTGAACAAGATAAGATCTTATCTAAATAAACTTTACATTATTTGAAACTAACCTAGTGTTTTTTAATTTAATTTTATTATAAAATGTTTCAACGAGAACCGACAGTTAAATCTATCGAATTTATGATACAAATTACATAACTCGCATACAAATTCATACATATTTTAACAGTAACTAAATATGTAAAATGTAATATCTAGATTAATTTAGAGGCAGGATTTAATTTTGTACAACTATTATTTCAACAACTTTTCTTTTAAGTTAGTAGGAAAGCAATGGTAGAAAAAAGTACTTTCAGCACAACGCAGTCAGAAAGTAAAATTAAGAGAAGAAAGTGATACTAAAAATATGCTACTAAGTTACAAAAGCAACCGAAAAATATTTGAAAATGAAAGTTTATGTGATAAAATGAAATACATTTAATGAAATTGGGTATTTTATTTATAAATTCAATATTATTAGATTAGGTTATGTTAAGTTTGCTAGTTGCCCGCTCAACAAATTTGAAACTAGAAATGTTAATGACATGGCAATGAAATGGTCAGAATAAGCGTAGAGCAATTTAATGAATTTGTCCATGACATTAACGATATCCAAATGCCATATCAAGAGAATCATAAACTTTATCTAAATTTCTAATTTGTTTCTGAATATTTTATTCTGAGGTATGGGAACACGTAAACAGAATGACCGAAGAAAGATGGCCGTATAAAATGTGGACATGGAACCCTGTAAGAAGAAGAAGAAGAGGCAGACCAAGAAAAACTTGGAACCAAGCTGTTGAAGATGCAATGAAAAGCAGAGAACTAACTAAAGAAGACACCCAAGACAGGGAATTGTGGCGAATTGGATGCGGGAAACGGCGAACGCTGTAAAATACTCGCTTATATATATATAATATTTTATTTTCTGATAGAGTAGTAAAACAAATTATATGTATACATCGTGAAGAAGTGTCATTTCTTGTCTTCGACGATGTCTCATTATCTTCCCTTGATATAATATTCATTTATTTATTTGTTTATGTATTTATGTTACGCTGTACAACAGGAACTTAATCCCAATTACAGTACAGAATCTGCACTCACTGAGCCGCAGTGTAGTAGTTTATATAATTTTTAGCTTGAGTAAGATTCGAACTCGGGATCTCCGGATTCGAATTCAGTATTGCTATCCACACCACCGTACTGACAGACAATATGTTGTAATATAAGTGCTGAAAAGGTTGGTAAGCGTGTGTGTAATATGGTCTTTCAACACTTGTATTACACAATTTAGTATTTTACATTACAAGAAATTATTTAATTTTTTTTTTCAAATAATTCTAAAGTTGTTGTAGATTCTATTGTCTCACTGTCATTTTTGTAATTATTTGTATTACTGTGCACAATAGAAACTGAATGGTAATTAGGGTTGTGCCGTGGTCAATTGACCGGTAAATTGACTGGTCAATTGACCGTCAATTGACCAAAAATATTTGACGGCCAAAAAAAAAGGTCAAATAATCTAAATGGAATCGCCAAGACATCTGTTGTTCAATAGAAATAGCTACTTACTATTATTACATGAATATATCTAGTTTGGTATTCTGGGTTCTGGAGAATTTGCTACTTTACTTTACAAAGAAAATAAATACATATTATTTCATTTCATTACGTCTTTTACTTTATTTTAAATTTGATGTGGTTTTGTTTATTAGTTGTTGTTGGTTTTTCATTTTCAGTAATATTGGATGTAGTAAACAGTACTATATAAATAAATTACAATTTTAATTGTGATTTTTATTAAATGTTTCTTGGTCAATTGACCGGTCAAATAACCGGTCAATTGACCGAAAAATATTTGACTGGTCAAATGCACAACCCTAATGCTAATTATAGTACCAGATCCGGATTCAGAGAGCTACTAAAAACTATTTTATTAAGTGTATGAATTATCAGTAAAAACAGCATTAAAACGTTGTGATACTTCTCGCATGAAAAACACGTATCACAAGTTTAATTTATAAAACAATTACTAATCAACCAATTAAAACAAAAGTCCCTAAACAATGTAATTAAACCATGGCAAATGTATCAAACAAAACCAAAAAAATTCCAATACGTAGTTTCCACTATACACAATCACCGAATCACATTTTGTTAAAAAAACATATTACATATCACAAATCTGTCTGCTTCATATAATCCCAGTTAACAAAAACACAAAAATATATCCCACTGAATTTTAAACTTATCCATTAGCAGAACAAACACGCCAAGCGGTCCTAGTGGACAATGGTTGAACTAAACTAATGTGGATGGAAGTATCTATCTGTATTTTCCTAAACAATCAACTTTGTTCGTTAATTTGTGAATTACCTGCGCGACGCACCCACGTACAGATACGAATGAAACTCGGTCAGCCATGATTTGTGTTTAATATTCTCGCTCTTCATTATTCATTTATAAATTAATTTTACAATAATATCAAAAGTATGAGCCGTTGGCACTTGGTGAAACATTATGAATAAGAATACGTTCTTTGTTCTTATTAATTTTACATCAACACAAGTGTAACCGCACTTCACGAGAAAAAATATATCACTTACCGAGATCTGCTTAGACAGAGTGCCACACCCAGTGATGGGTAAAAGGCGTGATTATATATTTATTTATTTATTTTACAAGTGTAAACAAGCTCTGTGTTGTAACTCGATCATTGACTGTTATCGATCAATAAATTCATGATTACCCTTATTTTTAATATTACCATCGTTTCGGTATTCTTAACAAGGGAGGCATGCTTCCCTTGAGGCATGCGGCATGGAACTTCATTCATTTCTTTATTATTTATTTATTATTTTGTAAATTTTCATATTTATTTTCTAAGTCAGGAAAGTGATGCTTTACTTGACGAAGCGGTTGTTTTGAAGTACGAGGCCGTCAGGCCGAGTATTTTAATTCGCTGAGTCAAGTAAAACACTTTCGTGACGTATTATGTATACTATTTTTTCTGAAATCGTTCATATTTATATTTTATCAATATAATTAATAATAAATATTTCAAAATGTTTAATTTTTTGGTAAGAATCATATTGGCAGCAAACTACATATCCAAGGTGATACCAAAAGTTGTTGAAAACAATATCTTATGTGAAAAATCTATTGAATATATTTGTGTCAAAAGTAATATTGTTGACAGAGAAGATTTCTTTATAATGTTGGACAATATAGATGAAAATGAGTATGAGGCGGTATTTTCAAGTACTCCTCCTGAAATCTTAAATCAAGCAACTGCGGCTGTTGAAAATTTATTACCGAGCAAGTCCAAAGACCGATATGATAAAGAGTATGAAATTTTCATGGATTGGAAAAAGCAAAATAATTTGTCAGCAAATGTGCTACTTGCTTATTTTATTTACTGAATCTCCAATAAATTTAGCTTCAAATTCGCCAGTGTCATACATAAATTTTAGTAATTTAAGCAATTGTATATTTAGTATTAATATTATTGATATAAATAAATAAAAATTTCATTAAATTTTTTAGTTATTTAATTTATTTATTTGAGTCAGGTAAACACTTACTTTCCATACTAAAATGCGTCAGGAAAATAGGCATTTTCTTGACGATTTCAGAAAAAATTATTTTATTGATTTAGATTCAAAATTTTAACTACGATTGCTATGAAAAGTTGACAATTACGCTCTCATTTGTCATCGTAAAGTTGACGTTTTCTGTGGAACAATCGAAAAAGATATTAAATGTGCGCTTATTTCTATAGTTACCAGGGATATAAACAAAACAGAAACTTGTCATATTGACAGTTGACAGAATGAATTTATTTTCAGTACGTATACGTTTTTGAATCATTTTAAGATGCAATCGTAGAAAAAATGGTGTGTGTATCACGAGCGTAAAGTGTCTTTGTTCCTCTTGCCTTTGGCTCGCACTGCAATTACCGTGCTCAAGTAACAAAGAATCACTTTACGCTTTTAATACACAAATAACTATTTTGTCATGCGTGCACTGAAATGAATCCTTTTTAATGCGTGTTTCATAAAACTCGGTACAAATTTACCATGGAGAATAACGATATGATTCGGCATTAATGACATTTTAAAATTCTAATTTATATGACCTTATGTTATAAAACAAAACACGTATTAAAAAGGGGTCATTTTAGTGACAAAATGTCTTGTACGTTTCTAGACCAAACAATAAATAAAATTGATTAAAAGTTGTTGATTAAATTAAATTTACTTTGTGTCAGAATATGTGGCCATTGCTTTAACGCACTCTACTATTTCTAATTGAATGGATTACCAATTAATAGTTACCCTAATCCATTAATGATTAAATATTTTCATAATCCATTACAATATAATCAAATTAATAAATATTTATCGAACTTCTAATCAATAGTCCTGCAACACGTTTCCCGCACTCAAACATATGTATATGTCCCCGGAGCGCCCGGAGTGCCCGGAGCGCCCGGAGCATCGACTCCAGTATATAAACAATCCTGCTAATGAATATTCATTCCTTTATTAGCGTGATTATCGACTTGGAACGTCAATTGAACGAGTCAATTTGAAAATGATTTGATTGGTCCGGATGGCGATGTGGTAGACGGCAGACAACGAACCGTCTATGGAAGCTATTCCTACCGCTTCGTTAAACTGCTGCGAAGGCAAGTGATCGAGGATTAAATATGCCAATTGCGGATTATTCAGTCGTGTTACCAAGAGTTTATTACCAGATGGAGCAAGTGTCGACCGTCAGAAATCTCTACGAGAATATTACCATTTTTATGTATGTTTATTAGTTTCATTTATTCATTTAACATTATTCTCGTCAAATCACGGCCCCCTAAGATACAAGTGGAGGGAGAGCCACAGTGTGAGAACCCTGGTTCGATCCCCACAGGCGACAAACAATTTTCACCAATTTAAATCTACCCCTGTGACTCCCCTTCCAGTAATATCTTTGAGGGCCGTGATTTGACGGCTGTTAACGTGAATAAATATATCACTTACCGAGATCTGCTTAGACATAGTGCCGCACCCAGTAATGGGTAAAAGGCGTGATGATATATTTATTTAGTTAAAATTATGGAGTAGGTGGCTCAGTGGTATGGAGTCGGCTTGTGGATCTTGAGAACCCTGGTTTGATTCTCACAGGCGACAAACAATTTTCACCAATTTAAATATACCTCTGTGGCTTCCCTTCCACTAATATCTTTGGGAGTCGTGATTTTACGGCTGTTAACGTGAATAAATATATCACTTACCGAGATCTGCTTAGGCATAGTGCCGCACACAGTAATGGGTAAAAGGCGTGATGATATATTTATTTAGTTAAAATTATGGAGTAGGTGGCTCAGTGGTATGGAGTCGGCTTGTGGATCTTGAGAACCCTGGTTTGATTCCCACAAGCGACATTCAATTTTCACCAATTTAAATCTACCCCTGTGTCTCCCCCTCCACTAATATCTTTGAGGGCCGTGATTTGACGGCTGGTAACCGTACTTCACGCGAAGAAATATATCATTTACCGAGATCTGCTTAGGCAAAGTGCCGCACCCAGTAATGGGTAAAAGGCGTGATGATATATTTATTTATTTAAAATTATGGAGTAGGTGGCTCAGTGGTATCGAGTCGGCTTGTGGATCTTGAGAACCTTGGTTTGATTCCCACAGGCGACAAACAATTTTCACCAATTTAAATCTACCCCTGTGGCTTCCTCCACTAATATCTTTGAGGGCCGTAATTTGACGACTGGTAACCGCACTTCACGCGAAGTAATATATCATTTACCAAGATCTGCTTAGGCAGAGTGCCGCACCCACTAATTGGCGTGATGATATTTATTATTTTTTTATTTATTTATATATCGGACCAATTATTCAGGTCATATGCCGATATGTCCTTTGTATGGCCGCCACGGGCAGGTCCCGAACCCACGACCTCATGGTTGTCAGTCAGGCCCTCAATTTATTTAAAATTGTTTGTCGGCAGTGGGAATCAAATTGATACCACTGAGCCACTTTGTATGATCTGAAATTGCAGAGCTACTCCATGTATAAACCTTACCAGTATATGTATTTAGTTTGTGTTTGAACAGCTGTGCTAAGCTCACGCAGGCTGTGTCCCAGTTAATTTTTGCCATCCTAGTTTTAGTAGCTCGCTTGCTATAAAGTTTTAGTGTGTCGTGTAGGGCAGGTGCGTGCGTGTAAAGGTGTAACCATGGTAACCCGAACAAAACGTGTCCTTGTAGCCTTGAACCCTCGACCGGTCGACCCCTAGCCGCCGTGTCCACACTACCTATAGCTACCTACAGTTCCCTAGACCCTTTGTTCGCTCGTCTTTAGTCTCATTAACTCGTCCTTTGTCCGGTAATGATTATCCCGTGGACACAGACAGCCCTGCGCGGAGCCATGCTGGCTCAGTTTGTGAGGTATGACACACTGAATTACCAACTGTCTACATGTATGAGGATAATACAACGATTGCATAACACAACACACGAGTTTAACAACAAAGACAAAATTAATTGTCGTCCATACACTTGGTGAAACTAGGTTTAATAAAAATATAAAATAAACACTTGTCTAAGTCTGACAAAATTCAGCCTCCAAGTCACCTTATGAGGACATCGTCAGAGGCTGGCCAGCACAGTTAGTAACCATAGACGAGTTTCGCTCTTATTAGAGCTCATCAGTATGGTATAACTCACTTCTTCACCTAGAACAAAGTTCACATGAAGAAGCTGGTGACGAAGAACTGTGCCAGCAGAGAATAAGATCTTTAACAAACGGTAAGATGACATGAGAAGTTCTGTCGAACCAGTAATGCCATCTACCGAAAAAAGCAAAAGCTACGCAATAGCAATTTAAATAACAACAAAGACAAAATTAATTGGCATCCATGCACTTGGTGAAACTAGGTTTAATAAAAAATATTAAATAAAACACTTGAAGGTTTGTTGCCGGAATGAAAAACACTGTTTCTAATTATAACGTTCTAGGACTAAATGAAACAATTACTTTTGGACTGTCTAGCTCCAGGTTATTTCCAGGATGTTTAGATCAGCAGCCCTGGATTTGAATGACTATATCTTCTATTATTATGATGGGTATTTACGTAGAGCTGTTCGGGTAATATGTAAGATTGTCGGATTTGTACAGAATGTCAGTGAAAAACGAAGATTAAGTATTTTTTATGAAAGAAACGAGGAAACGAGATTTCTACAAACCAACCCTAAAGTTAAAGGTTGAAGGTTAACTGATTGATGATTCATCTCACTCTGATTACCAAAACTCAATATTTAAATCAGTTTGATTCAACACAAAAAAATGTCCTTTCAAATTTAATCAAACGTTTCATCAGATTCAACAATGTAAAACTTTGCTTCATTTAATTTTTTATTTATTTATTAGTTACTCTGCACAACAGGAACTTAATCCCAATTATTTAACCTGCAATCCTAATCGTATTTTTAGATTAAACATTAAACGTAACAATTACATTTGCGATACATGAAATTAAATAGTTATTTTATTTCAAACAAAGAAGTTATCGTCAGAGGCTGTCCAGCACAGTTAGTAACGCTCTTATTAGAGCTCATCAGTATGGTATAACTCACTTCTTCACCTAGAACAAAGTTCACGTGAAGAAGCTGGTGACGAAGAACTGTGCCAGCAGAGAATAAGATCTTTAACAAACGGTAAGATGACATGAGAAGTTCTGTCGAACCAGTAATGCCATCTACCGAAAAAAATGACAGCAATTTAAATAACAACAAAGACAAAATAAGGTGACTCGGAGGCTGAATTTTGTGAGACTTTGCCAAGTGTTTTATTTAATATTTTTTATTAAAGAAGTTATATTTGCAAATGACATTCCTCTCACTTAAATTAGTTGTGATAGTAACTGTAGAATGTGGTGTGTAGAATCGGTGTTCGACTGTTTCCAGTTCCCAAAACCACACACTTCACACACGGACTTAACCGGATGTGAATTGTTCAAATTGAAGTAAACTCTTGATTTTTATATTTTTATTTTACACACATTAAATATGATATGTACAAGAATTTACAAATATATTAACTGAGTTTGAACCTTGCTATTGCAAGCTTCAACCTTGAATGTTGAATGATAAAAATGAAATGATATTAGTTTCTTAGTCTACTTACAATATATATACATACAAACAGAAGGGGTGGGGGTTCTGTCCGAACCCTCAGTTTACTACCCTCAAATCGGCGACAAGCCGACGACATTAACGGTGAAAGTACAGCACCCTTAATTGTTTTATTTTGGTGCAGGCAATGTACAATTTCCAATTTTAAATCTGTTTCTTGGAAGGACAAGCACACTAACAATATAATAAAATGTTTATTAGAGTCTTTTCTAAGAAGGCACAGGCACCTAAGTGTTACCAGATGTAACAGTAACCGTTTTCCGCACTAGTGATGAAAGTAAATAACTATCCTTATAACTAAATTAAGTGAGGGAAATCTTACATTTTGAAACCAAATTCAAAACTGCAAATAAATTTAATAATTTTTACCCAATTAATCTTAATTGAGTGTTAGCACCAAATGACGTTTTAGAAGTGTTGTGATGTATCAAAGATCTGCAATAACAGAGCTATACAATACTAGATTAAAAGTTAAAACAATGATGGTGGGAAAACAATCAATTTACGTTTGTAGAAATAAATAAAAGAAAATCCTGGGTAAGAGAAGTTTGTGCTGTGATTAAAAAATTACTAGAAAATGATTCTTTGAATAACAAAGCTTTCGTAACCAGTGCGCTTACTCGTCGTCTGGCGTTTACTTTGTACAGGTAAACAATTTGAGCTTTTGAGCTTTAGGTAAATAAAGCCACCACTGCGTTGTTTATCCAGCCCTCTTAAAACAAAAACTTTCTAACAAAATATTCCACAGCGCTTTTGATATTTTGCATTGCTTCGCTAATAACCATGCCCATCAGAATCTACACTTGAATACAAAACCAACAAAAATCAAACTAGTCTGTCTCCCTCACACCACCATCCACCCCTAGCACATCATCTCTGTCTAACCAATCTCCACAAATATTTAGCACGGCATTCCAGTTGTAGGAATTTCATTTTATTTCTCTTAATTTGTATTCCGTTTACGGTGGTCTGATTCACGGGCCCTGGCGCAAATTACAGACGAGGATAGAGCGATGCGAGGGTGGTGTACATGGGAGAGAGATGGGGATGGTACAGTGGCGGAGGTACAGGACAATGCCTCGAGGAGCGGACAAGAAATCTTCCGTGTTAATTGGACGTGCGAAGAATAATTTACGCGCGAATTGCTGTACGGCTGTTGGTGACGGCATCGTGGCAACGCTGCGAAATATTAGATTATGTGTGATTTATATCCACTATTTACAAATTACTTACACTTTACAGTGTTGCATTACATAGTTATTTCATTTCGTACGTACGTGAATTCAAACAGATTTTTAACTAGATTAATTCATTAAATATCTTCAAACTTTGTTTTAAATCGAAACGACAGACACAGAAGACGAATACAGAAGTGAAAATAAGGAATCTCAAATTAAAAGAAATGATATAAATTTAAATATATAAATATATCATCACGCCTTTTATCCATAACTGGGTGTAACACTCTGCTTAAGCAGATTTCGATAAGTTATAATTTTTTTCGCGTGAAATGCGATTACCAGTCGTCAAATCACGGCCCCTAAAGATATTTGTGGAGGGGGAGCCACAAGGGTAGATTTAAATTGGTAAAAATTGTTTGTCGGCTGTAGTGATCGAGCTAGGGTTCTCAAGATCCACAGGCCGACTCGATACCACTGAGCCACTTACCCCATAAATATAAATTTAAAAACAAATAAATACTAGATATTTGTATCACAAAGGAAGAAAGTAAGGCATTTCTCGCTGAGGGAATAATGACACTTCCCTCAAGAAGTATATAAAAATATTTTTCACTACTTTTCAGAAATAGTGATGTACAATGAAATGAGATTAATCTCGCATTTCGCCACCCCACGCAACAAAAAAAAAGACGGAAGCAAGAACGATATTAGAATGGAAAATTCGAGACGAGATATTTCTAGATAATCAAACGAGATCTCGTGAAAGTCTCGAATTTTTATAAATAAATAAATATATCACCACGCCTTTTACCATTACTGTGTGTGGCACTCTGCTGTAGCAGATCTCGGTAAGTGATATAATTTTCTCACGTGAAGTGCAGTTACTAGCCGTCAAATCACAGTCTCCAAAGATATTAGTGGTGAGGAAGCCACAAGGGTAGATTTAAATTTGCATTTATACAAAATATTATCTAAATGTTTGTTTGTTATATATCAATTATTTGTAACTAAATATACCCTTATAAATCAATTCGGACACGAGGAATTCAATGCCGTTAAGCGCATCTTCATATTTTGTTAAGTTTTAAGATATAGTTTGCGAACAAGTTAAGTTTGTTCTATTTTTCAGATTTTGTACATTCCTGAAGCTATATCTCAAAAACTAAAAAAGATATGAAATTTTGCTAAACGCCACTAAATTTCTCGTGCTTCAATTAACTTATAAACAAGTTTTCAGCGATTTTTATTTTTTTCAAAATTTTCGACAAAATTTTCTACCTAACAGATTTTCTTCAATATCTCAAAAACTGAAAGACATATGCACTTGAAAACTTAACCACTGGATTCAGCGGGCTAAACTACATATATATGTAAATTTTCATTATAATATTCGTACGAGAAACAGGTTTACAGAAAATAAGTCTAAAATTGGCTTAAAATGCAAAAAAACCCAAGGGGTACCCCTTAAGAAATTTTCAAAAAATTAAATCTCTCCAAATTTGCTAAAAATTTGTTTATAAGTCAATTCGGACACTAGGAATTCAATGCCGTTGAGCGCATCTTCATATCTTGTTTAGTTTTTAAGATATAGCCTCTTGAAAAGTTAAATTCGTCCATTTCTTCAGGTTTTGTACTTTTTCGAATTCTCAAACACTAAACGTGAAAACTATTACTCATTAGGATATTTCCACTTAAAATATAAATAAATAAATAAATATATCATCACGCCTTTTACCCATTGCTGGGTGTGGCACTCTGCCTAAGCAGATTTCGGTAAGTGATATATTTTGTCGCGTGAAATGCGGTTACCTGCCGTCAAATCACAGCCCTCAAAGATATTAGTGGTGAGGGAGCCACAGGGGTAGATTTAAATTGGCGAACCAGGGTTCTCAAGATCCACAGGCCGACTCGATACCACTGAGCCATCTACCCCATTCACTTAAAATATACACTTTCAAACTGCATTTAATTAACTTAATTAGTTATTACTTACAGCAAGTTGAAGTTGACAAAATTTGAATCTGTGTATTCGTCAATTTTTAGTTCAAACATCCTACCGATAAAATATATAATAAATAACAGTTATAAATATCATCACATATTAACAGTAAAGTGTGCAAATCGTCATATAAATCATTATTTATTCATTGTTTACACTTTGAAACATAAACCATCAGCAAGGCGGCGAAACATGAACGAGCTGTTTGTAATCCGCGAAACGCGATCCAACATTACATAGAGAGTTATGTAGTGAGTCTGTCTGTATCGTATCAACAGAATAAAAAGATTTCTCACCGATAAATCTCAGTCGATGCGCGAGAAATAACATAAATATCGTGTTTATTACCGATGCAAGAGTTTAGCGTGTCACCTGCGAAAAGCTGGGAGATTTTGGCAACGAAAATGTGAACAAGAAACGAATTTCTTTAAGGAAGATTCTTTGAAGATGAATGATCGCGGGGATGATCTAAGAATTAACGGATGGATTGAAGGAATAATAATAATATTTTCGCGTGAAGTGCGGTTACCAGCCGTCAAATCACTGCCCTAAAGATATTAGTGGAGGGAGAGCCACAGGGGTAGATTTAAATTGGTAAAAATTGTTTGTCGCCTGTGTGAATTAAACCAGGGTTCTCAAGATCCACAGGCCGACTCGATACCACTGAGCCATCTACCCCATTTTTACGATTTATTTATGATAAATCATAGTTTTTGAGAAACTTGATTAAAAAGTTGAAATTCATTTCCATTCATATTTCCTCATAAATTTAATAAATAAATATATCACGCCTTTTAGCCATTACTGGGTGTGGCACTCTGCCTAAGCAGATCTCGATAAATGATATATTTTTTCGCGTGAAGTGCAGTTACCAGTCGTCAAATCACGGCCCCAAAGATATTAGTGGAGGGGGAGCCACAGGGGTAGATTTAAATTGGAGAAAATCGAACCAGGGTTCTCAAGATCCACTGGCAGACTTGATACCACTTAGCCACCTACCCATGAAGGAATTATAAATGAATCTAATGTTTAGTGACTGCTTCAATGGATCTAGTTTGCTATGACTACTACAGGAAACGTTTCAAATAAATACAGCTACTTATTTGTTGTTAACATTATTATTATTTACATAGAGTGTTTCAAAATTATTGTAAAAATATTTAAGAATGTACATTACAACGAAAAACAATTTTTTTTATGAAGTGCGCAAAATGATTTCTTGTTGCGTGTGCGAATATCATAAAAAAGTCATTCGAATGGGCCACACGTTCACGAAATACAAACAACATTTTTTTTTACAACTGTTAAAAATAATTATTGATTTATTCACGCAAATTAAAGGAAAACGATCAAAAATAATATGAATTTGATAATACTAATGATAATTTAAAAGCATGCGAGAAATACTCATTTTATGCAGTAGGGTGCAAAATAGTGAGAAAAATGTGCATTGTTATGGTAATGTAAATGATGAAAAAATCACCTATTTCGGATATTAATATTAGTGAAAAAAATAATTTTTGCATTGTTATCAGTATATATCAGGGTTCGAAGATATATATCGATCGATATATATCATGATATTTATTTTGATATATATCGTCATATTTTTGCAATGATATATATCCATTATATAAAAATATCAAATAGTTTTTGTGATATAGCCTCCGGAGAAGTGAAATTTTTCGTATTTTTCAGTTTTTCTACTTTTCCGAGGCTATATCTCGAAAACTAAATGTGATATGAAAACGCGCTCAACGGCATTAATTTTCTCGTGCTTCAGTTAACTTATAAACATAGTTTCAGCGATTTTTATTTTTTTTCTATTTTCCGCCAAAAAAATTGCAAAAAGCGGTTTTTTAACATTTTCTCGAAAACCAGAAGTCATATGCATTTGTAGATTGCACCACTGGATTCAGTGGGTCAAAATACATATGTATGTAAATTTTCATTTTAATAATCCTACGATTAAGGATTTTTGGGAAAATTGAATTAAAATCTGAAAAAACCAAAGGGGTACCCCTTAGGAAATAATTAAAAATATTAAATTGCTTAAAATTGTATGAAAATTTGCTTATAAGTCAATTCGGACACGGGGAATTCAACGCCGTTGAGCGCATTTCCATATCTTGTTTAGTTTTTGAGATATAGCCTCCGAAAAAGTGAAATTTTTCGAATTTTTCAGTTTTTCTACTTTTCCGAGGCTATATCTCGAAAACTAAATGTGATATGAAAACGCGCTCAACGGCATTAATTTTCTCGTGCTTCAGTTAACTTATAAACATAGTTTCAGCGATTTTTATTTTTTTTCTATTTTCCGCCAAAAAAATCGCAAAAAGCGGTTTTTTAACATTTTCTCGAAAACCAGAAGTCATATGCATTTGTAGATTGCACCACTGGATTCAGTGGGTCAAAATACATATGTATGTAACTTTTCGTTTTAATAATCCTACGATTAAGGATTTTTGGGAAAATTGAATTAAAATCTGAAAAAACCAAAGGGGTACCCCTTAGGAAATAATTAAAAATATTAAATTGCTTAAAATTGTATGAAAATTTGCTTATAAGTCAATTCGGACACGGGGAATTCAACGCCGTTGAGCGCATTTCCATATCTTGTTTAGTTTTTGAGATATAGCCTCCGGAAAAGAGAAATTTTTAGAATTTTTCAGTTTTTCTAAATGTGTACAAAAACTAAAATTAAAAAATAAATATCCAAAAAGTGATATTTATCTGATATATATCCTATATATCAGATATTTTGATATTTATTATAAATATCATGATATTTACGAACCCTGGTATATATATATATATATATATATATATATATATATATATATATATATATATATATATATATAAATTTTTTGCAATCATTTTGAAACACCCTGTATAGTTATTTATGAAGATAGAATAAATGCGAACAGATGTATATCATATCTTGACTCATTTAGAAACAGAACTTAATATTATTCCAAACAGGTATTTAAATGTTATTTGCCTATGGTCATTTTTGTAAGCCTCTTTGTATATATTTATTTAACAAAATGTTAATTTATAATTTGTGTTAACAGATTCTGCTACAATTTCTGGAAAACGTTTGTAACCACTAACCACAAAATTTTATAAAATGAGCTCTTCTTAAAAGTAAAGAAAATTTATAATAATTTTAGACAAGAGTAAAATAACAAAACATAAAATGAAATTTAAAAAAGTAAATTCCAATTTGTTCACATACTCGTCGCTTCAATTCTTCGTCGCCCGAAAACTAACTGAAAAATTACATCAAAACTGAAATGAAAGTCTCTTTCGCTGCCGCCAACTTTCCAACTATTCCTTCGCCGCTAAACGAGACGAACAGGGGCAATTTATCCGCGGGGACCAGCGGGGAACTCTTCTCAGTCTTATTACATCACGAGACGTCTATCTTTGTAACACGCTACCCAACTACCCCAGGATACTCGCTACCCGGCTGGAAAATGAATTGAGCTATCATGAAAAGTACACGCAAAACGAAATATACTATTGTCTCAAGTTTACGCCAATTATAATTTTGTTTCATTTTTTTATTGTACATAATCTATACGTCAAGCAAAATATCTTGACAATTACGTCACTGAATTCATTTGTAACTATGCTATTAATATGGGAAATAAGTAAGTCTCAAGAGAGGTATGAAGCATGAACACTCTTAATGTTAAAATTAATTCATTATAATTAATTTATTGCAAAAAATAAAACATGTAAGTACAGTGGTGTGGATAGCAATACGGAATTCGAATCCGGAGATCCCGAGTTCGAATCGCACTTAAGCTAAAAATGAACTATCACACTGCGGCTAGGTGAGTGCAGACCCTGTACTGTAATTGGGATTAAGTTCCTGTTGTACAAAATATAAATAAATATTATATCATCACGCCTTTTACCCATTACTGGGTGTGGCACTCTGCCTAAGCAGATCTCGGTAAGTGATATATTAAATCGCGTGAAGTACGGTTTCCAACCGTCAAATCACGGCCCTCAAAGATGTTAGTGAGGAAGAAGCCACAAAGGTAGTTTAAATTGGTGAAAATTGTTTGTCGGCTGTGGGGATCAAACCATGGTTCTCAAGATCCACAGGCCGACTAGATACCACTGAGTCACTTACCCCATAATGTATGTTTTAATTTTATAATCATAGTTATATTTTATTTTGCTTCCATATAATAATAAGAGTAATAATTGGAAATGGTTGAGAACCACTGCATTACATATGTTAATTAAGGACTAATTAATTATTACATATATTTGAGTAAACAGTGTAGTGACTGACACGTTACCATGAAGCTATTAGCCTCTGACTAAATCAGCTACAAAGATTTAATTTTAATCCCTTTTATGGTAGATAATATGGTATAATAAAAGCTTTAACTTGTGCTTAATACAGCGTATAAATTCTTAAACACAATGTTGAGAAACAAAATCACGAACAATCCTAATTTTTGTTTCCATAAACTGATAAATAGGGATAGAGGCCGTGTCGAGAAATGTGTGTAACATATTAAACGACGATGTAAATGATTAAGAGGCTTTGATAAAGCCAGCGAAAGAAAGAAGCACAAGAGGAAGAGAAAGAGAAGCAGCAACAGATGAAGAAGAACACCATCCTCATGCTCATGCTATGCTAGGTTAGCTTGCTACCGCCGCGCCGTCGGCGACAAGATATAATTACAATTCGAGTGCTACTGCCATCTTCTTTTTACTTCGGAACTATAACGTTGGTTTTCGCTTTAATGTCCAGAGCAGCCTGCTAGAGCAGAGCTGTAAATATTACACGAAAACTTTGCAAGAAGAATGAATGTAATTTTAATGAATTCCTCTGTAAATTTGTTCAAACTACTTGAGGTTTTAAATTTGGATTCACAGAGCAACTGCCGTTCAAATTAATCACTTTTAGTGCTAAGGCTAACGCAAACTTAAAAGTAAATTCTTCAAACTGAATTTCTTATTCAGTTATTCCGAAAATAAACCTTACTGTAACAAGAAACATTTGTTTACCAATAGACAGAATTACGTGGATCTTCCATCATTATTATTTTGCAGGAATATTCTTCTAATCAAAATAGCAGAACATTTCATTCTTTGTAAATAAAATTGTACACAACATGCTTCAAAATAATCTTTACTTTCCAGCTCGCCCGTAAAAATTAATTTACTACACTAAATAACTATTGTCGGGCTATTTACAAAATAATTATTTGTGTATTAAGAGCGTAAAGTGATTCTTTGTTACTCGAACACGTTAATTGCAATAGTGTAAGAGGAACAAAGACACTTTACGCTCGTGATGCACACATACTTTTCTCTACAATTGCATCTTAAAATTATTTAAAAACGTATACGTACTAAAAATAATTTCATTTTGTCAACTGTCAATATGACAAAGTTTCTGTTTTATTTGCATCCCTGGTAACTATTGAAATAAGCGCGCATAATATCTTTTTTCTACGATAGCCATGAAAAGTTGACAATTACGCTCTTATTTGTCATCGTAAAGTTGAGGTTTTCTGTGGAATAATCGAAAAATATCTTTTTTGCGCGTCTCCAATGGCAAAGCGCGAAAAAGACGTTAAATACGCGCTTATTTCAATAGTTACCAGGGATACAAACAAAACAGAAACTTGTCATATTGTCAGTTGGCATGAATGAATTTATTTTCAGTACATATACGTTTTTTTAATAATTTTAAGATGGAATCGTAGAAAAAATGATGTGTGTATCACGAGCGTAAAGTGTCTTTGTTCCTCTTGCCTTCGGCTCGCGCTGCAATTACCGTGTTCGAGTAACAAAGAATCACTTTACGCTCTTAATGCACAAATAACTATTTCGCGCGGTGCCATTAGAAACGCGCGCATTTAATATCTTTTTCGCGCGTTGGTATTGAAGACGCGCAAAAAATATATTTTTCGATTGTTCCGCAGAAAACGTCAACTTTACGATGACAAATGACAGCATAATTGTCAACTCTTTATAGCAATCGTAGAAAAAGGTGAAAGAGTTAAATTGTGCGCATAAATATCAAAACTGTGTGAAACAAAACTAGAGTCAGTTTAGTTTGAAAGATGCAGACAGTCATAAAGAGTTGTCAATTAACAAGAGTCGTCTGTTGAGCAGCTTGCTTCACTCCATGCGCTTCACAAGAGAAAAACAGCGGAAATATCATCAGGTATTAATTTCCTGTCCAGCTACGTCGGCTTTCAGTTTTCAACAGTAATTAGGCCTTGGTTTCAGTCAGGACTGAAAGCTCTGCTGTAAGGTTTCCTTTGAACGGACACATTTCATTCAGGCAGACGTATCTGCTGCAATGTCTGTCACTGAACATTACACAACTAATCAACGGATTTTCATTCGATGTTTTATAAAAAGATTAAAAACTCAGCCAGATGTGCGAGGACATACATGATTACATACAACTAATATATAGATGAGATCTACTTACATAGCTACATATCATTTGATTCATTTTCTGTTTTTACTATAGAGTGTCCAACTGCAATTGTGTGGAATTCAGTTTCAAAAACAAGCGCTAAAAGATACTCTGTTCCTTCCTCATCTTGTTGTACTTCATTTTCAGTTTTTCCTATACAGTGTGTAATTGCAATTGTGTTAAATGTATTTTTAAACAAGCGCAGGAGATATTGCTTTCATTTCTTATAGATTCGTTGTTAGAGAAGTGGGCGTAAGTGAAGATTTACGAAACAGGTGTACAGGAGCGAATGAACGAATGTGAATGAAGGTTTTCGTAACACATGCACAAGAAACACGTTCTTATTTCCTAATTTTAGAGAGAGAAAAACTGCTTTTCTCCCCTAGGTAGGATGTTTCTCTCCCTAGAAAGATTAGCTGTTTGTGGTGTTTCCTGGGTAACTAGTTACGTAACCCATATTTGATATTTGTCCCGATAAGACAGTAATTTTTGTGCACTTGTTACGAAAAGTATAATATGCTTCACGGGAGGGCGTGATTATCCCTTATGTGAAGTTGGAAAACATCGACTTCTGCTCGAGCCTTCGGCCCTCGCTTACGTCTCGGTTTGTCAACTTCACACGCGGGAATAATCGCTTGTTTCCCTCCCTTGATGCATAACATACTATTGTTGCATGATGATGGATTTTGGTTGTGAGAAAAGGAAGAGTTCGTATGGAGGAAGTGTTAATGTGATCGAAACGAGTATCGTGTGTCAGGATGAGAATGTTGACGGGTTCGTGCAACCCCATTTAATGGAATATAGTGTGATGTTATGTATGTAAGTATGTATGTATTTCATCCCCATTCACAATATTTCAACTCAAACTATATAATATTAAATAAAACACATATAAAACACTGTATGGGGTAGGTGGCTCAGTGGTGGATCTTGAAGACCCTGGTTCAAAATCCCCACAGCCGACAAACAATTAAATCTTCCCCTGTGGCTCCTCCTCCACTAATATCTTTGGAGACCGTGATTTCACGGCTGGTATCCGCACCTCACGCAAATAAATATATCATTTACCGAGATCTGCTTAGACAGAGTGCCACACCTAGTAATGGGTATAAGGCGCAATGATATATTTATTCACAACTATTCAAACTATTTAATATTAAATACATATAAAACACTATGTACAGGTTGGTTATTAATATTTCAATAGTACAGCAGTACTGCGCAGTCTGGTGGTAAAAATATGAAGCTGAAAATAATTTAAAACATAGCTTAACTGACATGGTATCCTCGGCGGATCGCCGCAGTTATTAAAACTGATTACAGTGGTTACTTTTAATATCCGTCAGCATCGTGAACATCACTACTCTAGATGATGAGATGTCGTCTCTGTCTAACGTCGCCTGATTCATAATTCATGTGCAGGAGGCTCGATTTATTGCCCCCCACCCCCACCGCCACGCAGTGAACGTACCTGTCCAACATGAACGAGGGAGACAGACTATCTTTTTGCTTTTTTACTCAAGGAGACAAAATAAACAAGTGTAGAAAGAATGTCCTAGAACTACAAAGTAGACGATTTTATTTTGATCGCTGGAGAAATACGAACAAGAATGTGGCGTAAGAAGAGAGATGATATATTTATTTATTTTCTGGATTGTGGATGGTTGTGGCTTGCTGGAAAAGTTTAGGGTTATATTCTGTGTTAAGTTATTATTTAGTACAAATCAGAAAATTAATTCCAGTTATTGTTTAGGGGAGCTGCAGGTTAAAGGGGAATTTGAACCACTTATACACAAATGTATTTTTACTTAATAGTTGAAGAACGAATGCTTTCTTCTGACACAAGTGTGCTACCAATGAAGCTACGATTGTTTATTATTTATTTAAATTGTAGTATGAGAGATCTTCAATTGCAGAACACAGACGAAAACATATTTCAAACAGTGTAGTGCTATACTATTTGATGGGATATAACGCGATATTATGTATGTATGTATATACTCTTGCTTGTGAAGCAACAGCGCTACTGTTGTACTACAACTAATAAACTAAATTTGTTTATAGATGGATATGAAAATTCTCTAATTGCAGAATAAATTGTATTTAAATATACAGAAAATAAATAATTAATTAATTATTATAAAAATATTTGGTGGAGGTGCATCGCTTGTGGGGTAATCATTCTATTCTATTTTATGAAACTTAATCTGTAAATAAGGTAAATAAATAAATAAATATATCATCACACCTTCTACTTATTACTGGATGTGGCATACTGCCTAAGCAGATCTCGGTAAGTGATATATTTCTTTGCGTGAAGTGCGGTTACCAGTCGTGAAATCACGGCCCTCAAAGATGTTAGTGAAGGAGGAGCCATAGGGGTAGATTTAATTGTTTGTCGGCTGTGGGGATCGAACCAGAGTTCTCAAGATTCACCACTGAGCCACCTACCCCAGAATACAAGGTACAAGTCTAGAAAGTAGTCATAATTAATATTCATTAAACCGTAATATATATTTTTTTAATGTTGTGACGTCAGACTAAATAGAATGTGAATCTCAAACAGCGGAGCTCACACATATATGATCTACTTTATCAATTGGAAAACGGTTTAAATAAGTTTCGTGGCAAATGCATTGCTATCAGTTATTTCAGAAAGAAAAATAAATAAACTGTCAGATTATCTTCATCAAAGATTTTGTTTATTACTAGTCTCTACATTATTCAGCTTGACTTTCCCCTCACTGATTTATGTAAATTTATGACTAAAGTTTTTATCTAAGTAACGGATTGATGAATTAAGAAATAATAAATATTAAATATTTATTTAAAATATAAATATAGAGATGAGTATGTTTTTGGGACACCAGGTATATAACATATAGGCCGGGTGAAGTCAGCGAAATTTGAACGCAAGACTTTCTAACTTTATACGTAAGTTTAACCTTGATTTTATTCACTGGGGCTACAATTCTCTTATTTATAATCATAATATTAGAATATAGACACCGGCAAGATCTACATATCCCTCATCTTACTTTATTAACACATATATTTACTTCCTTGTACGAAGTAAAGGAAGTATTGTAATCGCGAAAATTTTCGGTTCTCAGATTTCAACGGAAATAGGTACTTTGGCCCTCCCTGAATCCATTTTGACTAATTTCGTCGTGCCGTCTGTACGTACGTATCTCGCATAACTCAAAAACGGTAAGCCGTAGAAAATTGAAACTTTATATTTAGGACTGTTATAACATCTAGTTGTGCACCTCCCTTTTTGCTCATTATACAACTACCGGAAGTGGTACTTTACTTGAAGCCTATAATAGATTTTCATGAAAAACTATATTCAAATATAATTTAAAACTTTCCAAATTTGGTATATAAGACTACTATATCAATGGAAATAACATAATAGATTTTGGTTCAAATAGACTAACCGGAAGTGGCACATTACATGAAGCTGCTAACAGTTGTCCTTGAAAAAAATGGTATTATTTTAATTTTAGAAATAAATGCTTGAAATAAAAGTTTTAGAGAATTAAATTCTGCGTCTAGCACATTAAGAATTTTTAAATTAGCCTTTTGCATAAACGAGATATCTAAATTTAAATATTATATATTTTTTGATTTTTTTTTAAATTAAGTTTGCTATGGATTAGAACAAAAAATAAAAGATTTAACGTCAAATATGTGCAATTAAAAAAATATCTATAGTTTAATACGTGTACAAGGAAGTCATGTGCTGCCCACATCAGATTTTTTTCTATTGAGATCATCAAGGACTGAACAACTACAGCCAGGTTGAGGTGTACAACATAATCCAATTTCAGATGCAGTGAATCCTTTGTGCAAGATCAGTTCAACTCACACGAGATCACTTCAAATCAGAGCTGTTAGTGAGGATTGAAACCACACACACACACACACACACACACACTAGGACGCTACTGTCGTTGCATGCAAATCGAATTAGTGCTCCAAGTTGTCCGGTGCCGGGGTTCATCCTCGTTTGAGGGTATGATTCGCCCCCTCCCCTCGCAGCGCTGGGGGAGAAGTTTAGTCGTTCGTCGCGACAACCAACTAAGTCTGATTATAGTGGAGCTGACATTTAGATATTAAGATTTTTCTTAAATATGTTTAAGAATATTGATTACTTCACAACTTTTTAGGATTTTATACTTTTTTCTACGATTGCTATGAAAAGTTGACAATTACGCTCTCATTTGTCATCGTAAAGTTGAAGGAACAATCGATAAATATCTTTTTCGCGCCACCGTCCGGCATTAGCAGTATTACATAACTAAAAATCGTCCGGAAACCTGCGGCTCGTCCTTTCAAAATATATTCGCACCCGCAAAATAGCAGTTTCTGGACTAGTGATACAAATAACTATTTCGAAAACTGTCATACAAAGTTAAAATTTACATGACAACTATCAACACGCGAAATGAGTGTTTTTTGTCTACAGAAAGCAAAAGACTTTTGCATGCAGGATGCAAAAGTTTTTTGCATCCTGCAATTTTTTGATAGAAGAAAGGCTCACAATTTAATTTATTTTTTTGCTTAGAAACAATACTTCTATTCTTTAACACAATTTATATTTAATGTTCCAATTGAGCGCATATTGATATTTATCCCGCTTGAGGAAGCTAACTGGTGTACTGGAATAGTTTCTTGAGGAATGCAACGCAAATCCCTATAAATCGCAGAAAAAATTTAGAACGTTTGTTTGGTTTCTATTGCCAACCAGCTGTCAATTACTGGTCAGAGAATACCAGATTTGATAGCAATTATATTACATACATTGTTGTCATGAAGACATTAGATGTCACATTAATTAATCCTAAACGTCAACATTTTCTCATTACATTATTACTAATTTTAGGACAGTTTTCGAAAAAACGTTGTTTGATACTCGATTGCAAAAGTAACATTTCGCAATCAAGAATCAAAAATAACTATTTATACGCGTCTCCAATGTCAACGCGCGAAAAAGATTAAGCGCGCGCTTATTTCAATAGTTACCAGGGATACAAACAAAACAGAAACTTGCCATATTGACAGTTCACAGAACGAATTTATTTTCAGTACGTATAGGTTTTGATGTGTGTATCACGAGCGTAAAGTGTCTTTGTTCCTCTTACACTATAGCAGCTCTCGTTGCAATTACCGTGCTCGAGTAACAAAGAATAACTTTACGCTTTTAATACATAAATAACTATTTTGAGGAAGATTTTGTTTAATTTTTGAGCTACGCTCGTTTTTTCCGATTTAATAATAATGTTTGAGTGTAAATGAAAGTGTATAAAATAATAGATCTGTCACAATATCCAGGAGTAACAAAACCCCAATTCAACATAAAAGTCATCGGTGACAGCAGCACAGCGAATAACCACCATCAAGTTAGCGAGTTACACCCATTTAAGTCTTTCATTAGAAAAACAATCATTTCCCTTCTGCGACATGAATTAATGACATTCCTCATCCTTTTCACATTAAAAACATTCTTGAATTGTTCCACTACTTCCATAAACGTTCCACTCGAGCGCCATTTATAAAACTTGAACACGTGATGGTTGTGAAGAAGGTGTAAAAGAACAACGTCTTGTGTCGTGAGAGAGGTGGCGTGGCGCTCTCTGTCGATGGCAGGCGGTAATTGGCGACTGTCGAGTGTTTCACGGAGACCGCAACGCAGCCAACTCGAACGTTTGATCTTCGAGCTTCTGAAGGTGAATTAGCTTCACACAAAGTACCTACACTGATAGTCGTTCGCTTGTTTGTGGGCTTGTCTCACACACTACACACTACACACTACACACTACACACTACATACTCAACTCAAGCTCAATTTATCCTCAACGGCAGAATACTGTCTTGTAGATCACGCCAGATCGATCGCTACTTTACAAGATATCTGCTCAAACTTTATTTTTTTAACCCTTTCCGGGCTGAATTAAGGGTAGGTAACTTTTTTTGATTTTTTACAAAGAATAATGGTTCTAAGTACACAATTAACGATAAATTGGTATTAGATTTTTTTTTTATTGCACCAAATTATAATTATGATGTGGTATATCCTAGTAACCACTAAGCAGCAAAACATATTTTTACATACACAGAACAAACTACAAATAACATGAACTAATAACAAAATTTGCAAGAAGAACAAATATGTATGTATTCTAATAAACAAATTTTATTATTACTGTATTATTGCTAACAAAATCACAATAAAATTTACTCTTTTTACTACTTCTTATGATAATTTTGGAAACAATTTCTTTTTTCTGATAGGCATAGGCCAACTTTACAAATTGTGCAAGACCATTTGCTTCTTTTTTGATCAGCACGTGTGCTGCAATGAGCACATCTTCTAGAAGTGCCATATTCTGGTATATGTAACATTACGATTCCACAAAAATATATCTTCTTGTAGAAATAACTGCGCAAGTGGATGGTCGTCTTCATCACTAAAATCGCTATTACTGGTATTTTCATTTTCTATTAGTATTTCCGGAAGCTTTGGCTCTATGTCGAAATCATCAGTTTCACTATTTACATAAATAAAAATAAATATATCATCACGCCTTTAACCCATCACTGGGTGTGGCACTCTGCCTAAGCAGATCTCGGTAAGTGATATATTTTTTCGCGTGAAGTGCGGTTACCAGCCGTCAAATCACGGCCTCCAAAGATATTAGTGGTGGAGGAGCCACAGGGGTAGATTTTTTAAATTGGTGAAAATTGTTGGTCGGTTGTGGGGATCGAACCAGGGTTTTCAAGATCCACAGGCCGACTCGATACCACTGAGCCACCTACCCCATCACTACATAAATATCATCAATCTCTGCTTGTTCTAGGTTTTCTAATTCGGAATAACGCCAAAATTGTTTGTCTGAACTAAAATTTAGATATTTAGATCTGCTTTGTGGTACATTCACGATACCACATAATTTTCATGGTATAAACATGAGAAGTTACATTGTATGATTCCAAAATTACCAAATTTCTATTGAATGTACTACTAATAATGAAATATATGCATACTTTCTGGCCATAGTGACAAAAAACATTTAAAAACACTAATTTTGTATATACGGAACAACCACCTGTAAAATCTTGCATATCCAAACAATATTAAATTCGTTTTTACGAATATAGAGCCACAAAACCCAACAAATTATTTTTTTTCTCAATAGATAGCGACACTATATACTAACTAAAATGTGGTAACTACAATATACCATCAAGCCGCAACAGAATTGAAGTTTGAACATGTGGTATAGCTGTTATACCAGTAAGCTTGAAAGGGTTAAATAACTATTTGTTTCATAGGACAATTGAACGAACCATGGTTACAGTATTGTTACTAACTAACAATTGATTAGTAAAAAATGTGTTGTACGATGACAAGTTAAACTTACAATCCATGTAGACAGAAGAAATGAAACGGCCATAATAAGCGTAGCGTAATTCAATGAAATTGTCCACAGTCTTACTATAGTAGTTCTTTAGGTACCATTTTAGTTTCCTTCTCAAGGACAAACATATTCACTTTTTCCTGAAGGTGAAGAGTATTACTGTCTTCTTACGATTGAAGAAAGAACATTTTATTTTTAGTTTTATAAATGATGAATTTTGTTTTATCACATTAGTTTCTTTATTCATCTTTAATCATATCATTTTATTTATTTCTAGATCTTTGAGGGCCGTGATGTTACGGCTGGTTCACGCGAAGAAATATATCACTTACCGAGGTATGCTATTGCAGAGTACCACACCCAGTAAAAGTAAAAGGCGTAATGATGATATATATTTTATATACAGGGTGTTTCAGGACTAGTGTAACAAACTTTAACAGCTTATTCCTGAGGTCATTTTGAGCCAAAAATGTCATATGAACATAGGTCCAATTCCTTCTAGTTACCAAAATACAAGAGGTTGAAGTTCTATAAATAACACGACATTTTCAAATTTATGTAATCAAGATACTTTCGGAAAACAAAAATGCGCGCAAATAAGGGATGGGAAAGTTGTCTTCTATTTGGATATCTTCTTGGTATTCTCTGAACGCATAACGGGCATTACCATTACATAATCCATAAATAAAAATCATATCTGCTTATTCAGCAGTACTATAACCATCCATTATGAAACAATAATACAATCAAAAGTACAACAATTTTTAATTAAGACAAATAAGGTATGACTTTTCAATAAAATTCTTGTTTTCCGAAAGTATCTTGATTACAAAAATTTGAAAATGTCGTGTTATTTATAGAACTTCAACCTCTTGTATTTAAAAAAATATTAAATAAAACTCTAGGCAAAGTCTCACAAAATTCAGCCTCCGAGTCACCTTATGAGGGCATCGTCGGAGGCCGGCCAGCACAGTTAGTAACCATGGACGCGTTTCGCTCTTGTTAGAGCTCATCAGCATGGTATAACTCACTTCTTCACCTAGAACAAAGTTCATGTGAAGAAGCTGGTGACGAAGAACTGTGCCAGCAGAGAATAAGATCTCTAACAAACGGTAAGATGACATGAGAAGTTCACCAAGTGCATGAATGACAATTAATTTTGTCTTTGTTGTTACTCTTGTATTTTGGTAACTAGAAGGAATAGGACCTATGTTTATATGACATTTTTTGCTCAAAATAACCTCAGGAATAAGCTGCTAAAGTTTGTTACACTAGTCCTGAAACACCCTGTATAGGAAGAACCACAGGGTTAATTTCAATGTGGTAAAAATGATTTGTCCCCCGTGTTACGTACTCCACAATAAAGGGATGAGACGTCTGTTCGAATTATAATAATTTTTGCGATTCGTATTTAAGTGTGTCCTCATTACAAGTTTCTTCATTTCTGGCTGGATATCGTGTAATGAAATTAAGTGATTAGAAAAGTTTTTAGAAGAATGTGTAAGTGATTGTTCGTCGTCTGAATTTCTCGTAATTGAATATTTCGCCAAGTTTTTAGGTCCGTTGAGTGATATCCTCACAAGTCCCTCTCCTCCACTCAGCTGTATTATGAGGATAGTTCACGGAACTAGTGGAATGGAAATTGACCTAAATATAACCACCACCGCGATACCAAATTATTCAAATCAATTTCATTTGCATCAATATTAATTGTCCTTGTTTTAATTATCATTTCAATTTGTCCTTTATTATCTCATACATATTTAATTAAACTCTACTACACCGGAAAGAAAACAACAACCCTTTTCTTCCCCTTCCATGAAAATAGGGCTTGTTTTTATTTGTTGCATAACAGGATAATAAACTTTGTTACAGTATTAGAACCAATTATTCTATTTGTTATAACTCGTCAATAATTGTTTTAAGAAACAAGATCGCAACCATTGTGCTACTACTCCTTATTTATAGATGTATTTTAAATTAGTATTAAGTACCTCTGTGATTGCAGATCTTTGAAAATGTATGTACTTTTTAGAAAACAAGAATGAACTTTGTAGGAGATTTTATGGGGTAGGTGGCTCAGTTGTGAATCTTGAGAATCCTGGTTCGATCCCCACAGTCGACAAACAATTTAAATCTACCCCTGTGGCTCCCCTTCTACTAACATCTTTGGGGGGCGTGATTTGATGGCTGGTAACCGCACTTCACGCAAAAAAATATATCACTTACCGTGATCTGCTAAGGCAAAGTAATGGGTACAAGGCGTGATGATATATTTATTTTATTTTTTATTTGTTAAATATTAATATAAATCAATCATAAATCGATTAACAAAAAAACATTTGAAAGCTCTGTCCAATCACAATGTTCCAAAAATGCAAGTTTAGACAAATTCGGGTTTTTAATTTTAAAATCCAGTAGGCTCTGATTATAAAAAGAGCAGTGTTTAATATTCCGCCAATATTTCCATTTTGACGCATTTTTACTGCAAATATAAACATTGAAAAACAGAAATATTAAAACCAGCGTATCAGTAATTTATACAATACAATGAGAGAAAATTATATTGACACTTAATAAATATTCATACAAGATTAATGCATATTTCATCATTCATTAGATTAAAAAGAAATACAGGCCATGTCAGAAAAAATCAGCACAGCTATGAATACATCAGCGCTCATCTGTTACTGTTTGACAACAGAGAATCAGTGTAATCTAATTATAGTCCCGAAAATCAAGACGGTTGTATGTATGGCTCCATTTTCCTCTTACGAACGCAGATGTGCATTTGTTTAAATCAATTTTACAAAGGAGGGAAAAGCTTCTAGTGATCCATGCAATTTTGCGATTTTTCTTTGTTTTGTCAAGGAAATATATGCACCCCAATATATGCAACTGGAAAATTGATAGCAGAAACTTACTATAGAAAACTTTCATATTACATGATATTGAGATCTGAAATTGCTGAGCTCAATATTTATACCAACAGAAGTGTTTAACAGGCAAAAGAATAAAACTTGCATTTACTAATTAATAAAGTAAGAGGTCGTGCATTCATATCTCGTTTGCTTCAATTTGCATCTATAAAATATAAGTATATCTGAGTGGTTCGAATTCTACTACCGGGTGGAACATCATACCTGTGTACATAGGCGATTAACATAAAAAAACAGTTTTTCCGTGTGCATTGCTCCCCAAATTATTTTAGCAAAAAATGCTTCAAATAAATGTTGTAGAGCATAAAATTCTGCATCTAAATCAATAAACAGAATTATATTTACATGCGTTGTAACGACAGAAATTAAATAAGAAAATATTAAAAATTACGTTCAAAATATCAAATAGCCATGGAAGTGAAACAAAAATAGATAAATGCTTGACGTTTTTCTGTCTATTTGATATTTTACCCCCGACAAATTAATCATTCAATAAAATTCATACAAAAAACTCCATACCTATGATTACAATTTAATAATAAATAAACAATTGTACATTTCAATGAAACGTTTATTTCTTATAGGGTTGGTCATGTAAAAATTATAACCTATCTATTATAATTCAAATATCAAACAATAATTCTCTCAATAAAATAATCACTACAATTTATTATTACAATAAATATTCAAATAAACCTCCATTTTCAGCCAAGCAATAACTAAGTCTATTGTAGAAGAAATGTCGTACATTAGCGAGCTGCCTATAAGTGATTAAAGCGCACTTATCCACGATAGCTTCTCTCAAAGAATTAATATTTGGGTGGCGTTGCTTATAAATTTTACATTTTGATGACCCCATAAAAAAAATCGCTAGGTGTTAAATCAGGAGATCTGTCAAACGTCAAGCATCTATCTATTTTTGTTTCACTTCCATGGCTATTTGATATTTTCAACGTAATTTTTAATATTTTTTAATTTAATTTCTGTCGTTATAACGCATGTAAATGTAATTCTGTTTATTATGCAGAATTTTATGCTCTACAACATTTATTTGAAGCATTTTTGGCTAAAATAATTTGGGAAGCAATGCGCACGGAAAAACTGTTTTTTCATGTTAATCGCCTATGTACACAGGTATGATGTTCCACCCGGTATAAGCTACTGTAGAAGACTAATAAATAAATAAATAAAAAATCAAATAAAATTTTACTTTGTAGGATCGTGAACAATATTATGTGTGTCCGTACACCTTATTACTCGTAACTACAGATTATTTTAATTTAAATAATAATAATATATCATCACGCCTTTTACCCATTACTGGATATGACACTCTGCCTAAACAGATATATTTTTTTGCGTGAAATGCGGTTACCAGCCGTCAAATCACGGCCCCTAAAGATATTAGTGGAGGGGCAGCCACAGAGGTAGATTTAAATAAGAGAAGATAATCAAAATATTGTCTAGTAATTTACAAAGTATTATAAATGAGTCTGTTCACATCAAGTGTGCCTACGTTGACGTAGGGGGTGTGAACAAAAGAATAAAGTAGAAACAAACGCAATAACAATATTTGAAAGGCGGCAAGTGAGTTTTTTGGCCGTGAAGGCAGCACCAGTGACGTCTGTCAAAAAGCATGGCAAGCGCGAGTTTTTCTCGACGTTAGTGGTGGCGGCGATGGCGGCGAACAATGGTTGCAGCCAAGCGTTCTCATCATCCCCGTCTCCAGCACCGGCCAGCCACACGTCCACTGTGTTCGTACGTGTGTGTGTGTGTGTGTGGTAAATAAATAAAATGGTGGCAGCAAGTGACTGGGTTGACCGAATTTCACAGTGTGGTTTTTACGTGTTGGGCTGGACACCCCTGCGATCGGGACCGTACGAAGGAGATATTAAACCCTATTTTATACTAGAAAATGTGTTCTGTTTCCCAACCAATAGCAGATTGATTTTTATTACTCCACAAGGGAACTTGAGCGTATTGTTAAACCTGATATATTTGAATCTACAAATTATATCTTTTGATGCAAGCGTGCTACCACTAAGCTATAATATTAATAATGATGTCCCAGCATTCCGTTTCGGAACATAGGGGCCGGGCATACCGAGCCGTAGTTGTTACACTGCCGTACTGCCGGTTTCTTTAGTCAAATTATTTAAGGCGTATAAGTGACTAGCTTATAGCCCCCGAGTGTGATAAATACATGTAACTGTATTTTTATATTTTACGACAAATCACACATTGTCGACAGGCGGATTCGAACTAACGAACCTTGGTTCGGGTGACGTCACAGTATGTTAAGAGATGTGCCTTAAAACGCTTGGCCATCGCGTCTGCTATAACTGTTAGTTATTTATCTAACTAAACAACAGGAATTTAATCTCAATTACAGTAGGTTATATTTGAACTAAAACCACTTACAATCATAATTTTAAGCAATATTAAATAATGTTTTGTTAGAAAGTAAAAATGTCGTTTCTTAATTAACAGAAGAAAGTAATACTATTTACTCCTAGGTAAAAAGTAATAATCATACATTGCATTAAGTTTTGTTATAAATTTGAAAAATAAATAAATATATCATCACGCTTTTTACCCATTACTAGGTGTGGCACTCTGTCGTAGCAGATCTTGGTAAGTAATATAATTTGCGCTTGAAGTGCTGGTACCATCCGTCAAATCATGGCTTCCAAAGATATTAGTAGAGGGGGAGCCACAGGGATAACAAAAGTTAAATTTTAATTTGATTTAAATAAATAAAACAATTTGACATATAATTCTGGTTTGAATTAATCGTCTCACTTTAAGTTTAATTTTTTTTAAACATATTTTTTACAGTCGTTATATAAAAACAGGCGCGGTGGCCGAGCGTGTTAAGGCACATCTCTTAACATACTGTGACGTCACCCGAACCAAGGTTCGTCAGTTCGAGTCCGCCTGTCGACAATGTGTGATTTGTCGTAAAATATAAAAAATACAGTTACATGTATTTATCACACTCGGGCGCTATAAGCTAGTCACTTATACGCCTTAAATAATGTAGCATTCGACTACGAAAACCGGCAGTACGGCAGTGTAAAAACTGCGGCTCGGTGTGCCCGGTAGGCCCAGGCCCGATTTGGGCTGTAGTGCCATTAGAAGAAGAAGATATATAAAGTAGGCATTTGCTCTTGCATTTGGTAACGTAAAATGTTACAAAACAAAAAAATGTTCCTTCTCTGAGTTTTAAACTCAATAGCAGCAAGTAAACAATTTTCATTTTGTCCTATAACTTGTAAAATTAAATTCTTAAACTGGCAAGTGATGAAGAAAAAAATGATTGTGGCGAGTGTACAAAAAACCTCGTGTATATGTTTCGAGCGCAAATAGCAATAGTCCGGCCCTGTAGGTCTCTCAGTACGAGAACCGAAGTGCGAATGGCAGTTACCCCGAACCGGTACGAAACCAGCAAAAACACTTCCCTGTAACGGGAAACCAGCCGACAATCTCAAACTACAGCCCTTGTTAACCCGCCCTGTCGCTTCAACCAACTCAGCCCCGCACACTTTAACCCCTGATCCGCCCTCGACCACCACACAAACGTAAATATACATTTATTTAGCGATCACAGAGATACTCAAAAGTTTTACTCAATTCAACATCGCTGGCTTTATAACTAATTACTAAAGCCCGGATATTTAGGCTCTTAAAAACACCCAAATAAGCAGGCATATAGGCCGGTAATTACTCTAAAATAGGCGGGATTTTAGGCAACCTAAATGTAAATAATTTGTTTTTAAAAAAAAAAACTAATCCTTTTTCTAATATTGGTACTCGTATCTACTCTTCGTTAGAAAACAATAATAATTTTAAACAAAAATTAACGCAATAATGTAGGGTTCTCATTTTATTAACTATTATGCAAATTCAAATTATGTAGTATACTTTAATTCACAAAATATTACGAGCAATTGCTCTATGAAATTATCGGAAAGGGACTGTCTTCGGTCAGTCAGAACTTGCTTGTAAGTTCATCACAAAATGTGACAGGAGCGTTCTTATATTTAGCCATATCGTCTAAAGTTACCTCAGCTCCATTGATTAATGGCAAAGACACAATTGAATTGCCACGTAAAATTTTGACTAAAAAACGTTTTTTCTTTCGGCATTTTAAATTCACACACAAAAACTTGATTAAAGTATGTACTTTAAATATTATAGGTTAGGTTGAAACACTTTGTCGAGTGCTGAATTAGTCAACAAAGTAGATGATAAACCTTGTCTGCTCAATAAAAGTTAGAATAGGCAACAAAAATAGGCAAAATAGGCTGTATAAGGTAAAATAGGCACAATAACCAAAATATAGAAAAAATAGGCTCAAGGCACGAAAAAAAAACTTTCCATTACACGTAAACATATTACCTATGTATAGAAAAACGAAATTGCCTGAAGTATATTAAAATTTGAATCTAGGCAATTGCCTAAAAATCCGGGCTTTACTAATTACATATAATGCGCTTACCATTGACGACAAGATTAACAGTTGCAGGATTCATGATCACTTACCTGAAACAAAAGAAATAATACATTAATCAAGTGGATGACATACATTTTTTTTAGTTATACAGGATGTTATATTTTAGGAGAACCAATAATTGATGACGGATGTATACATTCATGGTATAATTTCCGGTTTATTAATAATTAATATTAACTTTGAAATTTATAATTCAAGATTGTTGAACAATTATATAAAATATAAATAAAATGGTGCTCGCTTATATTAATTAGTTGATTTTTCGTCATAATTGACAACATATTTGCAGGCTATGATTTGACGGCTGGTAACCGCACTTCATGCTAAGAAATATATCACTTACCGAGATTTGCTACGGCAGAGTGTCACCTCCAGTAATGGGTAAAAGGCGTGATGATATATTTATTTATTTATTTTATTTATTGACAACGAAAAATGTCATTCATTGTTCAATTTAGAAGAACTTTTTTTAATGAAGTAGCAGATCTCGATAAGTGATATATTTCTTCGCGTGAAGTGCGGTTACCAGTCGTAAATTACGGCCCTCAAAAATGTTGGTAAAGGGGAACTACAGGGGTAGATTTAATATGGTGAAAACTTTCATATAATGTTAAATTCTGCCATATTAATTTTAGAATAGAAGTATATGTAGAAAAACTGCGTTTAATAACTTCAATATATAATTTAGTTATTTTTCCAATAAAAATTGGAGCATTCAAATATCGCAGACTCCTACTTCAGATGCCGCTAGAAGCTAGTGTATTTGTGATTAAGAAAATGGATGATGAAATTGTGAAGTGCAATAGACGAGCTGGCATGGCCAGTGACGATATATGATGCGTCTTGGCTGCAGGATAAAACAATTGAAAGCTCCTGCAAGCATTCCAGGAAGTACGTCGCATTTTACGATACAAAAAATGCAGTCGCCATATTGATTTCAGTAGAAATTTATAGACGTTCAGATATTTCACGTTGGTGTCGTTTCGCAAAATGAAAAATGGTTAGTTTGAATGGCCTTCCACGGCGTCGCGACGCCAAGCGAGCATTGCCGAACAGTGGCGGAAACGGGCGAACGCACGTCGTCAAACATCGAGCGAGGGGGTGAGATATCGTGTGATATTTCTCCGTTCTGGGGGAGTTTTTGCGCTGGAATCCATTCGTAAAACACGCGCGCGTTTCTCGCGTGCAGAACTGACAGCCCGACACTGGTTTTGCTATTTGTGCAGAAGCCTTTTTCTATACATTTGTTTTATGCAGATATTTTTAACGTCACCGCAAAGCTGCCGCCGTTCCGCACAACGCCAACTTTACTCCAGACCTCTGTACATTCACACTCAAATTTATTTTACACAAATTTACACGGGCACACTGCTCAGCAATTGCAAATCAGTTTATACAGAGTGTTTCAGGACTAGTGTAACAAACTTTAACAGCTTATTCCTGAGGTCATTTTGAGCCAAAAATGTCATATGAACATAGGTCCTATTCCTTCTAGTTACCAAAATACAAGAGGTTGAAGTTCTATAAATAACACGAAATTTTCCAATTTTTGTTATTATTTATTATTATTAAGTTTATTTAAACTGAAAAAAATACAGGTTAAGACCCTTTTACATAATTCCAGTCACAAAGTTATTACATATTAAATTATTTACAATTTACATATATTCTTTAGCCTATTTATAAGTGCATTTCTTTTTACATTATATAAATCTAATTCCTTATCCAAAGAAATATATCTATTTATTGTTCGGTAGCATTTATTTAACTGAGAATACGTATTATTGTCGACATAAAACATATCATCTCGTTTCCTTAGTTGTCGGTTGGGTACCCGAAATGGAATTTCCTGGAGTAAATCTATAACATCTAAATTGTTATGAATGAAGAGTACCTCACATATACTCCTTCTGTCCTCTAAGGTTAACATATCATTTTCTTTCAACTGATCCTTATAAGCTATTTTAAATGGATATACTTTATGCTTTTTACAATGTAATGCTCTTACAAATTTCTTTTGCACTTTCTCTATACTATTTGTAGCAGTTTTTGTGAGTGGGTTCCATATAATTGATCCGTATTCGATTTTAGATCTTACAAAAGCATTATACAAATTTTTTAATGTATTAACATTGAAGTCAGAGGTACATCTCAATATAAAACTTAACATTCTGTAGTCACTATTAATTATCTCTTCAAGGTGCAAGTTAAACATGAAATTTTGACATATTAAAATACGATTTAGAGAACAAAACATAAAATGACACAATTAAATAGACACAGAACAACATAACCAAACATGGAATAGGTTAACACAATATGAAATAAGATAACAAATTTTAAAGTGTTCAAAATGAGCGCCTTGAACTCGTATGCATGTTAATATTCATAAATAAAATTAATGAAGACAAATAAGGTATGACTTTTCAATAAAACTCTTGTCTTCCGAATGTATCTTGATTAAAAAAATTGGAAAATGTCGTGTTATTTATAGAACTTCAACCTCTTGTATTTTGGTAACTAGAAGGAATAGGACCTATGTTCATATGACATTTTTGGCTCAAAATGACCTCAGGAATAAGCTGTTAAAGTTTGTTACACTAGTCCTCAAACACCCTGAATTGCAAATAAATAAATAAATATAAATATATCATCACGCCTATTACCCATTACTGGATATGGCACTCTTCCATAAGCAGATCTCGGTAAGTGATATTTTTATGTGGTTACCAGCCGTCAAAGATATTAGTGGAGGGGGAGCCACAGGGGTAGATTTAATTGTTTGTCGACTGTGTGGATCTAATCAGGGTTCTCACCTACCCCATAGTTTATATATTGCAATAGATAAATATTCCTTTCCCCAACCCACATGCGCTGTTGGATCATAAACCCAGGATGATACGTTAATAACATGAGGAGACGGCGTCATATACACACTGCGTAGCTCACCTATCTAATGTAGCTCACTGTTGCTAATCAAATTCTGTCGAGCGATTTACGATTCGCTCGCAGTGCAAGGACGACGACGACGACGAGTTTATTGCACGTTATTCCGCCACGTGATTCTATAAGCCGCTTTGTAACTTTGTAGTTGGAGCGATGCCTTGAGTGGTGATGCATTGGGAGGTGATGAAGTGATGAGGAGTGAATGGATTGCTTTGAGGATGTTAGCTGAAGGTGTAGATTATATTTCAAAGAATACATTTATCATTACCATAGCTTCCTTGATTACTTTATACAAACATATTTTCGCACAAAACTAGATTCCTGACAAAATATAAAATAAACACTTGGCTAAGTCTCACAAAATTCAGCCTCCAAGTCACCTTATGAGTAAAGCCCGGATATTTAGGCTCTTAAAAACACCCAAATAAGCAGGCATATAGGCCGGTAATTACTCTAAAATAGGCGGGATTTTAGGCAGCCTAAATGTAAATAATTTGTTTTTAAAAAAATAAACGAATCCTTTTTCTAATATTGGTACTCTTCGTTACAAAAAAATAATCATTTTAAACAAAAATTAACGCAATCTGAAAAATAATAATGTAGGGTTCTCATTTTATTAACTATTATGCAAATTCAAATTATATAGTATACTTTAATTAACAAAATATTACGAGCAATTACTCAATGGAATTTTCGGAAAGGGACTGTCTTCGGTCAGTTGAAAACTTCGATCGACATTACAAAATATGTCAGGAGCGTTCTTATATTTAGCCATATCGTCTAAAGTTACCTCAGCTCCATTGATTAATGGCAAAGACACAATTGAATTGCCACGTAAAATTTTGACTAAAAAACGTTTTTTCTTTCATTTTAAATTCACACACAAAAACTTGATCAAAGTACCTTAAATATTATAGGTTAGGTTGAAACACTTTGTCGAGTGCTGAATTAGTCAACGAAGTAGATGATAAACCTTGTCTGCTCAATAAAAGTTAGAATAGGCAACAAAAATAGGCAAAATAGGCTGTATAAGGTAAAATAGGCACAATAACCAAAATATAGAAAAAATAGGCTTTTGGGCACGAAAAAAAAAACCTTTCATTACACGTAAACATATTACCTATGTATAGAAAAACTAAATTGCCTGAAGTATATTAAAATTTGAATCTAGGCAATTGCCTAAAAATCCGGGCTTTAATCATCACACCTTTTGCCCATTACTGGGTGTGACATTCTGTCTAAACAGATTTCGGTAAGTAACATATTTCTTCGCGTGAAGCGCGGTTACGAGCCGTCAAATCACAGCCTTCAAAGATGTTAGTGGAGAGGGAGCCACAGGAGTAGATTTGAATTGGTGAAAATTGTTTGTCGTCTATGGGTATCAAACCAGGGTTCTCAAGATCCACCACTGAGCCACCTACCCCAGAGATTTGGAAGAAAGGAACAGTATAATTTGACATTAGTACCATCTAGATGACATGGATCAAAAGAATACTTTAATAAATCTGATTTAAATTTATAATTTATTTCTAAAGATTTTAGGTAGCGAAAAAGGTGAAGAAATTGTCATTCTTTTTTCAGAAGTACTTTATGTACGTACTTGAGAAATGCTTTACTTTTTTCCTTAGTTAAACAAATGTGTTTTGCTTGATTGTAATGTTAGATAAATTTAGTGTTGTACTTGGTTTGACGGCTGGTAACTATAAAGTATGAAGTTAATGATTTTCCCGTGACAAAGAAGAAATAAAGACTATTGAATCTCTGGAAAGCTTCCATCAATCTTAACAAGCTAGTGATCTATTTTAAGAACCTTGTTATAACGTGTGTCCGCTGATGAAAAAATAATTGAAGAGGCTAAAGAGACAAGCAATCGTTTTTTTTTGTGTAGCACTTCATCATTACTGGCGCTAATTCTAACCTGAACCGAGCGAACGCACGACAACAAAAACTGATAGAAAATCCGCAATGATAAAGCCTAGCGCAAATCATTTGTCAAACGGCGTGAAGGCAGTGGCGTCCGTGTGGCTTGAGGTTGTTGTACCTGGCCCAGTGTCGGTGCTAGAGGGATTTCCGTGGGATTTGCTGCGTGCAGAGCGCCGTGTTTTTATCGCTGGGTTACGGGTTTTGGTTTGGTAGCTTGGTACGAGTGCTAATACTAATGGAAAATCGATGTGCGTTCGATTAGTGTTTTCTTTACGCGACTTACTGCTCGCTTCCTCTTCCGGTTGCGGGGACGGGATACAGCCAATGCTAACCATCTACAACGATACAACTAACCAGGTTGCTTTGGATTTTTAACCTTCTTTCGTTTTACGACTTTTCTTCAAATGATAGTTATTTAATTTGAATGGTAAATAAATTCGATAGATTTAACTGTCGGTTCTCGTTGAAACATTTTATAATAAGATTAAATTAAAAAACACTAGGTTAGTTTCAAATAATGTAAAGTTTAATTTTACAATACGTATTTCGGTCGACTAGACCATCATCAGGTGAACAAGATATGAATGAATTTGTACATTAGAGTAAGACTTATAAATAGTATACACAAGAATTCTGACACAAGAAGTGGGAGATACATGATTGAAAACAGATGAAGTACAATTAGTTTGGGAAAAATACATTTATGACCATAATTGGAAGAAAATAAGATAAGATCAGACCGAAGAAGTAACTATAATTATATGGGTGGAAATTACATTTTAAACCTAGTTGTAAAGAGATTAAAGCGGACGTATTAAAGGTGAACGGTACAAATCTATTTGTTCCTTCATAACCGTTAGCTGGTCCTTAATGGCAATCTGAATTCTAAGAAATCCAACTTTAATCCCTTTTTACAAATGTGTTTGATTGACAAACTCTTATCAAGTAACTTATGGTTATTGTCAAGACAATGTTTAGCAACATTTGAAGACACATTATTATTTAGGAGCGCTTTCTTATGCTCATTGAATCTAATGCTGAAATTACGACCGGTCTGACCTATGTAAATTGCTTGGCAGTCACTACAGCTAATTTGATAAACTCCACTATTTTGAAAAATGTCTTTCTTAATTATTTTGTTATTTACTAGCAAATTTTTTAAAGTGTATGTGTTATAAAAGGATGAAATAATATTCTCTGAATGAAGTATATTTTTGAATGGTAAAATTAAAAAAGTTTTAGATAGTTATAATATTGTGTGTGTGTGTGTGTGTGTGTGTGTGTGTGTGTGTGTGTGTGTGTGTGTATGTATAAAAACAATTAATTATGTGGTAGAAGTAAAGTTAGAGTGAAATTTATGAAAAGAGAATCATATAATAAAAAGCGAGCATCGAAACAAAACACAATGAAAAGTTGCAGCAAACAAAAAGTTATGATACACATTTCTCCAGTCGAAAATGTCTGATATAATTTTTTATAAATATTTTTTCCGAGAAACTTTTCCATCGTTGATTTATCAAAAGTTTCTTTGCATGTTGCAAAATTCAAAAGAAACACATCTATCAAAACGTCACGTCCAAAAAGTGTTGCTCGAACAAAAGACGGAACGAGACGACAACAAAGCCCCAGTACAACAGACAGAGCTAGAGAATGCAAGAAAAAATCACACAGATTATATCATTTGCATTTCAAATACCTGGACACTCTGTACCACATTCAATAACTACTGAAGCACGGAGATTGCGGGGACGACCTACGAATATATACTAGACGAATCTAATAAATAAGTATTCAATTCATTCTTCATGATCTACCCCTGTAGCTCCCCCTCTACTAATATCTTTGGGGGATGTGATTTGATGGCTGGTAACCGCACATCACGAGATCTGCTTAGGCAGAGTGCCAGACCTAGTAATGGGTAAAAGGCGCGATGATATATTTATATTTATTTTATTTTATTCATTCTTTAGAGAGAAAATGTTAAGTGAAGACTGTTCGGTAGTACTGAGATGTGATTGGTGTTACGGTATTTGATTCTGGAGATATTGGGTGTTCCAAGAAACAGGCTTATTTCCCAGAAATGATTATTTGTATCACTGAACTTTTGCAACTGCGAGTATATTTTGAGCGAGCCAGAAGCAAGACTTACAAATTGCAAGTACAGGCAAAAACAGATTTTTACCGTGCCGATTTAATAAAATGATTGATTTATTTGTCAAATATTAAATATTAGGGACTTTTTGGACGTTCGTAAAGAAGGACACGAGAGTTAAATAAATATAAACAATTCATTTGTTTTCTTACAAAAATATTGTAATATTTTATAATATCTACTCCAGCACATATTAAAGAAGTGGCCGAGAATGTTATTAGTAATTAAATAAAAACTAAATAAATATATCATCACGCCTTTTACCCATTACTGTATCTGGCACTCTGCCGTAGCAGATCTCAAACATTTTTATTCTGAGTTTAAAAAATGTAGTTTTTTATTATAAAATTTTACTTCGTAACTTCAATGTGAATGGCTAAAATAATGTGGTGCACAACTAGATGTTATAACAGTCCAAAATACAAAATTTCAACATTCTACGGCTTACCGTTTTTGAGTTATGGGAGATACATACGTACGTACAGACGTCACGACGAAATTAGTCAAAATGGACTCAGGGATGGTCAAAATTTCCGCTGAAATCTCAAAACCGAAAATTTTCGCGATTACAATACTTCCTTTACTTCGTACAAGGAAGTAAAAAAAGGAATTAAAAGAATATTTAAATGTAGTATTTTATTTTCACTACACCCTGAATTATTATAATTAATATTTTTAGGGAGTAAATTGAAAGATAATTTTTGATATAAATTGATGAAAATTTCCAAGAAAAGTATGTCAAAGTTCTTTGTCACCATTTTGCGGTAAAATTCTCGACAGTAATTTAAAAATATGCAAAATATGTGAGGTTGTTTT